>VNJQ01004173.1:0-29786 GCA_008042515.1 Drosophila truncata
TACAACCATATACTGTACTCAATCGAAGTGAGTGCACTAAAAATGTTGTGCTATCTTCTTCTGGCCTATAGAGTATACTGTACACTTAAGAATGAGTGCAGTGTTGATAAGAACTCGACACTACTGTACAGATCTGTCATGCCAAAAATGAGTACATTCATGCAGAAGTCTATTTCCTATCCCTACCCTAAAAATTAAATTTTACTAACCTGTCAATGTAATCACAAAATTTAATGATTGTCCCCTGCAGGGACAATCCCAAATCCCAAAGCCCAAAAACGAATTCTTAAATTAAATATTTTGTTTCGGGGGGTAGCTTTACCATCCTCATACAAGAATATGAAATAATATTGGTGAAAAGTCTAACACGGAACCCGTGATTTGCTTTTGAGTTTTATTTTGAGCAAAAAAAATAAAAATCATGAATAATCATTATTTTTGAATTCTATTTTTTTGATTAAAAATGATTTTTATTTGTAATTTTTATTTTGTTCACTCAAGTCTGATGATTATTTTTTATAGCAAAAGAAAAAATCGTAAAATAATCATTACCGTTTGAGTTTTTTAAATAAAACTTATAATGATTACGGTCCCTGGAAAATACCCGATTGGAACAAATACAAAGACGACATACAGTGCCGCTCAACTGAATAGGTTTGACTTTTATATTCAGTTCGAAGCGTTGTATCTTTATAACAAACACTCCGATTAAAGCGAAATAAATTTTTTTGTGTAAATAAATTAAGTGTTTTTAATATAGGAAAGTATTAGTTCTGTAAGTTTTGTTTTTATACTATTTTTATTATTTTTTAAAAAACATAAAAAAAAATACCCTTTTTTTTGGCTCATCTGAATAGGTTTAAAACTTTTAATTTTAATTTTTGTTTGTCTGCGTGAATGAAAAGATGTGAATTCTTTCATAAATCTATATTTAGACCATCTGCTATTAGTTTTTTCTAAAATGGGTCAAGGAAAACCATTAACTGGTTATAAAAATTTTTAAACAAATATTTTGTTACTCAATATTTAGACTACTTCAATTACTTTTGAGAAAAATCAAAAAGTTGTCTGTAATATCGTTTGTAATGATGCATACTATAGAAAAAAATAAATCTAGGAAAAAAATATGCACCTACAGGATCGGAGGAGCAACTTATACGACGAACTGCTTCAAATTCCAACCTTTCTGCCGGCAAAATTGTCAAAAATGTCGTGTAAATGCTAGTGGGGTCACGGTAAAATTAAATATTCGTAGCGCCAAACACTTGGAGAGATTAAAAATAAACAAAAATTAAAATTAATAGTTTTAAACCTAATACTAATACTTTCCTATATTAAAAATAACTAATTTATTTACACAAAAAAAGTATATTTCGCTTTAATCGGAGTGTTTGTTACAAAGATACAACGCTTCGAACTCAATATAAAAGTCAAACCTATTCAGTTGAGCGGCACTGTATGTGAAGATCTCTTGTATCGCTTGCTAATTCAAACGAATAATCCCAACATCCAAATAACCGATGAAATCTGCAATGAAGGATCGATTCTGATTGAGGATCAATGCTTTACTATTGCAAAGAAGCTACTGATAGAAGTAGGAATGACTGCACCAAATCGATCGATGAACGATGCATTCAACCAAGAATTAAATCGGGAGCTGCAATACAATGTTGATACATTGCAGGAATTCGTTCGAAATAATGTGCCGTTGCTGAATGAACAGCAAAAACAACTATGCAAAACATTAATGCAAGCGATGGACAACAGTACTGGTGGTCTATTCTTCCTGGAAGAACCTGAAGGAACAGGGAAAACATTTGTTATTTAATATTTTTTTGGCAACTATTCGATCAAGATGTGTCATAGCATTGGCGTTAGCATCATCTGGAATTGCGGCGACTCTTTTAGATAGCGGTCGTACTGCACATTCTAAGTTGCCACTCAATTTTAAACACAATTGATACTCCAACATGCAATATTTCCCGATCCAGTGCAATGAGAAAATTGTTGATGCAGTGGAAGCTCATCGTTTGGGATGAGTGCACAGTGGCACATAAGAAATCACTTGAAGCACTTTACTTCACACTGAAGGATTTTCGGCGAAATAACAACATCTTTGGTGGCTTGATGATATTGTTGGCAGGCGATTTCAGGCAGACGTTGCCAGTAATTCCCATGGAACGCCTGCAGATGAATTGAATGCTTGCCTGAAGGCATCATCTTTATGGAATAATGTAAAAACATTATCGCTAACCACTAATATGAGAGTTTAACTTCAAAATGATCAAAGTGCAAACAATTGTTAGCTGTTGGAAATGGAAAAGTCTCAGTTGATGCGACATGTGGTTTAATTACTCTTACCAACGACTTTTGCCGATTTGTAGACTCTCGATTCGCACTTATTGAAAATGTTTTCCCAAACATTAGTGAGAATTATCAGAATTATGCTTGGTTGACGCACAAAATTCCACCATTCAAACAAAAATTGCTGGCGATTTGGTGACATACAAATCGGTTGATTCCATAACAAATCCCGACGATGTAGTAAATTATCCAACAGTGTTTTTGAACTCTCTGGACTTACCAGGATTTCCACCACATAAGTTGCAACTCAAAGTTGGTACAGTTATTATGATATCTCGCAATTTGAATCCACCGCGACTTTGCAACTGTACTCGACTTTTGGTAAAAAGACTTATGCCGATTTTGATTGAGGCAACCATTATCAATGGAAAGTACGCAGGTAAAATGTATGTATTCCTCGAATACCAATGGGTCCGACTGATCTTCCGTTTGACTTCAAACGATTGCGATTTCCAGGGCGCAGTGACAATTAACAAGTCGCAAGGCCAATCGCTTAGTGTTAAATTTAGAAAATCATTGTTTTTCATATGGGCAGTTACACGTTGCGTGTTCACGAGTTGAGAAACCATCCGCTTTGTTTGTGTTAACGTCGGACCCAAAAACAAAAAATGTGGTTTACCAAAGAGCACTTTAATGACACGGATAATTTGCGATTCAGTATTTACTTTGTATTCGCTTCCATTTACTTAGAGGAGTTCAACCAAATAACACATTATTTTTGTAGTTGAAATAAATTCATTACTGTTGTCAAATGAAACAAAATTTTTCCTTTAAAAAAAAAACTAATTTCTTCATCTTTTAATAACCAAAAGAAATAAAGCCATCTGTTGGCAAAACGGAGTTCGCCGGGTTTCCTAGTTATATATAAAACTAATTATTAAAAACTAAGAATCAACGCAAAGACGAATCCACTTGAATAACCCTATTAAAATTTTTACCATTCAATTCTTAAAAGACTAAACAGATTTGCTAAGTTTTTTTTTGGCCATAAACATTCCCCTATTTTCTGCCAGTGACAAAAAACCCATAATTTCTTTAAAAAAAAAGTGGAGGCTAAGCGCGTTAATCAATCGATGCGATTTTTTGTCAAAATTTAGTTCTCTAAATAATTAATTCTATTTAATTTAATATTGGATATTTCAATGTTTCCTTTTTTTTAACGATTTTAGAAAATCAGAAAATCCCCCCATTTTTTTCTAACGCCAAAAAAAAGACAAAAACCGCGTATATACCAAAGTTAAAATTAGGCTTGAATGAAAGCCCTTTAAAATTTAAGATGAATCCTGAATGTGGGACGTCAGGTTCAGCAGCAATATCGATTCTTCTGAACTGCTTTTTGACAAAGGTACAACGGTATTATAATTTTATTACCTAAATATTGGTCAGGACCACTTAAGGTGTCGATATAGCCATGTCCTTCTGTCCGTCCGTCTGTCTGTATAAAAGCCTAGATCTCAGAGACTATAAGAGCTAGAGACACAAAACTTGGGATTTAGAGTTATATCTGCACGCAGATCAAGTTTATTTTCAATTTTTAATGTCTCCTTTTTGGAGAAGCTATATTAAAAAACCGTATATCTCATTAATTTTTAAAGTTATATAAACCATTTTCAAAATGTTTGTGTATTTTATCAAATTACACAGATTTTCTAAATTTCAATGCGGTCGCGCCATAAATAGCGGAGATATAAGCTTTTTACTTTATACATATTATGTATACAAGAGGCAGCCCAGACAGAGGGCTCCAAATAAATAAAAACGTGCATTATATATTATAATTTAGTTATTAAGATTGCCCATAACGAACTGTTTGGTGGTGCATCTGACTAAGCTGCAGTCTAACAAAACGTTCGGTAGAGTAATTGCAAGTTGTCCCGAGTTCTATTCGCGGGAAGGACCAAATCTCCAAGTCTAAATTTTTATATTTTTAGCAAATGTATTTTTAATATTTTTCTGTAAATCACAACAATTATAGTATTTAAATTCTAAGAAATAAAAAAATGTAATCAAAAACTATACTAATTGTTTAAAATTAAAAAAACTTTCTCATGCCTTGCGGCGGAATTGAACCCAAGCTAAAATCTAATATCTTTTTGTCGTAGACTATAAAACGTGCATTCGACTCCAGCGTGTAGCGATGCATCGTGTTAATATCGAACTAGTAGAACTAGTAGTAGAAAAAGCAATGGGAGACTCCTTAGGCAGGATTATGGGATGTTAAGCGTCATAATTAGCCATAGAATTGTCTATGCGACCACCAACACGGACTACTTTCTGCTCGTCGGAAATAGGGTTGTATCGGATCAACTCCAGTTCGTCGGCCCAGAGCCGAGCTCCGCTGCCAATCTCTATTGCCCCCTCTGTTTTGACTTTGTCAAGGTTCAAAATCGTAAGAAGAAGAAGAAAATTAACAACAAAAACAAGACCTTCGTGGGAGTTGCGCCTGCGTCGACTGATCTACAAGTCTTCCAGAGTACCAAATACTTGCATGTCGGTAAGTTTAGTGCAGCTACAGATCCTGATGCGGTATCCACCTATGTTTCCAACAAGCTACAGGTGGATGCTAAGACAGTCTCATGCTTCAAATTGGTAAAAAAAAAATTTAGATATGGCTTCCTTAAAATTTGTAAATTTTAAGTTTGGCGTACCGGGACATTTTTACGAAGCAGTCTTCAATAACAAATTTTGGCCGTGCTCCGTTAAGGTCAAAAGATTTGTCTACAGAGAGAGGGTTAATAAAGAAGACACTATTGTGGAGCTGGCTGGAGCTCAACACCTATCCATTCGCCAAAAACCCCCAGTGATCGGCGCCGCTGGCGTCGATAATCTCTTGAATTATCTCTACCATGCCCCTCCTCGTCTTAGACTACCGCTTGGGCTAAGGTCAAAGCCCTCACGGTACCCTCACCTCCCTATTCACCTGCACCCATTGCCTGCTTGTCACCCACCGCAACCACCACAACAACACAAGCCTGAGCTTGAGCTGTCCCTTTTGTGCGACGTTCGCTGCAGGCGGAGCTCGACCGCAGCTCTCTCAGATGGGCAGTTGGCAATTATGCTTTCGCAACCGCCCTCGCAAACTTTGTCACCGCTTCTTCAACATCTTCGTGAGTCATCATTTTATTGGAATCCTTGTGACGATTCGCCAGTGTTTGGGTGGCTCAGGGATTGCAAGGATTCGTCTCAGAAATTAATCGATTATAAAGGCTTTATTTACACTAATATGTTCATAGTAACCAGCTACAACTCCTATGTACCCGTGGCTTCCGTTAGGCTTCGTTGGCGTCCCGTCGTGGGCGTGGCCGTAGAGAAGATCCGTTGCATCGTCCTTGCAGCCTGAAAAATGGGACGTCTGAGACCCTTAAGGTCTACGAGCTAGTGAAGAGCAGGTGAGAGGCCTTTAAGGACTACCAGCACCAAGAGTGGTTCAGAGGCACTTAAGGTCTACAAGTCAGTGAGAATCATTAAGAGGCCTTTTAAGCAGGCTCCGTAATCATTATTAGTTTTATTTAAAAAACTCAAACGGTATTTATTTTATTTTAATATTTTTTCTTTTGTCATAAAAAATAATCATCAGACTTGAGTGAACAAAATAAAAATTACAAATAAAAATCATTTTTGATCAAAAAAATAGAATTAAAAAATAATGATTATTCATGATTTATATTTTTTTTTGCTCAAAATAAAACTCAAAAGCAAATCACGGGTTCACGGGTTGACTTTTTACCAATATTATTTCATATTCTTGTATGAGGACTGTGAAGCTACCCCCCGTACCAAAATATTTAATTAAAGAATTCGTTTTTAGGCTTTGGTGCAATATTTTGTGTTGCGTATAGTCACAAAAAATAGTTTGTTCAAAGCCAAACAGTGCGCTTACCAAAGGTGACAAAAGGATATTCTCTGTAAAATCCGAGCAAAACAATCGTAGTCGTCTTTTTTAATAAAGCCAAATTGGTAGAAACTTCAACTGCTTAAAATTCATTCCTTATCGTGTTCCAATATGGGTCGGAAGTGTAATATAAGTCTTCGAAATTTGTTCACTTTTAACGCGGAAAATAATGTTTCGGAATGCAAAATTGGCAAACTAACTTTCCGCGGAAACTATGTGTGCAACATGAAAAGACACTTGGAGGATAACATAAAAATGAATTTAATGAACTAAAGGAAAGCATTGGTAGTGAAGTACCTGAAAAGAAAAAGAAGTTTTCAGTAGTAATGGGACAAGAGGAAGTAAAAAATGCATGCATTTGCGCCACTACCGATAATGGACGAAACATGATTAAGGCAGTGGAACTGCTAAGTAGCGGCGAGGTGGATGATGAGGACGATACAGATGGAAAAAAACATTTCGATGATGAAGGGATGCTTAACAATTTGAAACTGCACTCAGTTCAGTCAATGAAATGTGCAGCGCATACTCTCCAACTCGCTGTCAAAGACTTTTTACAGCGCCTTGAATTTGTCGATTTTATTGACAAAGCACGTCGCATTGTGAAACTCTTAAGAACGCCAGCGTACAGGTAATATTATTTCCTTTTTAAATATAAAAATAAACTATTTTTAATTTCGCTATTGGGTTCCTTTCTGGGGCTTAGGTATTTGATAACAGATGAGTCCTTGCCACAACCTGTACTGGATGTTCCAACTCGATGGAGCTCTACGTACTCAATGTTAATCAAGCTTCAACAATTTGAAGCATTTTGCAAAAAGCGCATTAAAGGTTTCTTAAAACTCAGAGCCAATGAGTGGGGTGACTTAAAAAGACTTGTGAGTACCCTGGAACCGGCTTATCTCGCCACAGTACCGCTGCAAAGTACCCAGGTGTTTATGGTTGACTTTTATAAGTTATGGCGGGAGCTCAAGCTCACTGTTGACGCAATTAATACTCAGGAATGTAAAATTTTGAGTAATTGCATCCGTGAAAGGGAAAAAAGCCTTTTGCCATGCGAAGCAGTCACTTGCAGCATTAGCTTAGACCCGAGAATACGTAGTGTTATTAAAAAATCCTGCCGAACTGATGCTCGCTAGGGAGCAATTAAAAAATCTTCTTTCGAGACTACTTCACTTAAAAGAACGAGTTATTATTCATTTTTTATATAATATATATGTTATTAATATACATATATATTTACATATATACATATATATACATTATATTTAGTACAAAGGCGCAAGACAGAGATGCTCCATCAACATCGTTGCAGGCATCTCTTTTGGACAACTTCTTGCAATCCATTGAAGTTGCTCCAGGAGACGAAAATGAAGATGAAGTGCCCAGCCATTTCAGAAAGGGATATATGGTAAAATTGACGGTTATAGTCCAAAGCCAATTCCATCATTCGAGTATGCTGTCCATTAGAACCGAAGCTCTTGACTTGGGTGTTTTTTTTTGATGCAAAGTTCCTTTTCGTTGAGCACATCAATTATATTATCCCCAAAGCATACGCCATGTATTGATTTATAAGGCGCAATGCTGCTCAATTTACTGACCCCTATGCCAAGCTGAGCTTATTTTTTGCATTTGAGAGGGACCACGCATGCACACCGCATTGAGCGTGTCCAAAAATAAATTCTTAACGTTTGCTCTCTCATCCGTCAATTTCCTTGACCCTGTTCCTTCCTATCCTGCTAAATGTCGCCTTGTGCGTCTGTCGTCACTGTGTGATAGGAGGCACATAGCGTCTATTTTGTTTGTCTTCGATTTGATTTCTGGTAAAATTGATTGTCCTTTAGCAATGCAGTTGTTGGCGGAATCACACCCAGAGGATCGTAGCTTGGCTAGCTCTGAAAGCAAAGTGCGTTTGGCTAGAGTTGTTGCAGTTCTAGGGGGTTCTATCTTGAAGAAGATATAGTCAGTTCTTGGTTTCCAACACAGTCCTTAAACTTTAACAAATCGAGCAGAACTGTCCTGTTCGAAAGTGTCAGGAGGATACTCACAATTCCCCTGTGGTAAGGACTTTAAAAGGGCGCAACAATTTGAGCTCCACTTTTGAAGTTTGAATTTAACTTCGCTCCAAACTATACGTTGGTATTGCGTGTGCTCATCTGAGACCAAAATTTCTTTAAACATCTATTTTATTTCAGCGCAAAATACATAAAGATGCTGGCAGAAACGAAGACATACTCCAATTAAATCCCATTGAATAGGTGGGCCTATGTGCAACCGCGAATTGAGCGAAAGACCTCTGGAATCCTTTCCTGAGCCCACTCGGCCACTCGGCAACGTGTGGTAGTACTATCTGGCTTAAACACTGCGTGGTGGGCCGCTGCAGCGGCAGGCATCAATTCCATGTGTCCTCTTTTCATGTAGTCATCCATAAAATCCACATATTGTTGTTTGAGTGCAGGGAATTTTCGAAATTTCCAAAGCGGCGAACGATGTATACACCATCTTCTCTGCGAGCATGCGTTGCAAGAAAGTGTTTCGCAGTATCACTGGAGTCAATATATATGGAACTTGTTCCATATCCATGAATGATTGAACTAACGTATAAAAATCTTCGCACGCGTGGTGGGCTTGTGCGTGCGTTACAATCATTGAAGCTGCCTGTCAATACCAAACTCTCGGCGATTTCCAATATAGATGCTCCACAGTTGATCAGCGCCCAGAATGATGTCGATTTTTCCCGAAGCTCCAAACGTTGGATCAGCCCATGGAAGGCGAATCTTGTTCCAGATTGCAGAGGTGGACTTGAACTTTTGAGCTGGAATCAAAGAAGCAGTAGTGGTTCAAGGTAAAGTTGGCACGTCCTCGGCTAAGACCATCCGGGTTAGCACCTAAACCAACCACCGAGATGCGAGCCTGCGCGCGTAAAATTTCTATCCTTTTGATGAAAGACTCGGCTACCATAGTTATTGTCGATCCAGTTTCGAGCAATAATCATCATGTGGTCCTGTGTCAATTACATTGGCAAGAATAGTTGGCAGTAAGGCTTGATTCTAAAAGCGGCAGAATCAGCAACTTGATTAGTCGTATTTACTTCAGCAGCAGACAAATGAGCAGGGGCCACTCGGGTGCTAAGCGTTGCAATGACGACAAGCCTTCGATGAGTTACAATCCCTAACTTGATGCGATCGACTGAGGAAATAAAAACAGAGCTTAGAATTCTTGGCGAAGGTCTTTGAATTCAGCACCTGCATGTACATTGTGCTTTCCTTGTATTTATTGTACATTCGCGGGACTGCTGATTTAATCCACTTGCATGATATGCAGCTTGGCGACATTTACTCTGGGCTGGTCTCGGCGGTTGCATTGCGTGTAAATACAGACAAGCCTCCAAAGCATCACAATGAGTTAAAAGGCATCATATATGGTGACATCTTCCTTGGCCGAGAGATTACAGTTGGCCCATGCTAGTATGATTTCAGAACCTAACTTTGAAAGCAAAGTATGGATTAGCTACATATCGCGGCTGTCACAGTTCAGCGTGTATAGACCACGTATACATTCATCGGCGGAGTCAATTACCTTACGCAACTCAGCGAAATTCAAATTTTTAGTGTTAGGCAGCGACAGAAAATTCTGAACAAAAGTTCGAGCGATGATATATGATATAACGATTTTCCAATTTCTCCCATGCGTCTTGATAATTATCATTAAAAACGGCTTCACCATCCAAAAAAGATTTCAGGTAATGAAACTTTTGGCACTTAGAAAGCTTGTTATTATAGTCAACTGAAACTGGCTCCAATCCTCGTATTTTTCAAAAAAATGTGGAAATCCGAATTTTCTCAAACCTTAAATCAGTTGCTCCCTATAAGGAATGAATTTGTTCCAAAAGTTGGTTTTGTCCCTGGAACGTCTAACACTGTACTTGAGAGCAAGATGTTAGACTGGTATTGTTTATGATCTTGGCCTCCCATCTTATTTATGGCTTTACTAAAAATAACGTGCGTGCGTTAGAAGTTGTCTTCGTAATCGGGTATATTCAAGCCAGGGTATTCATATTCATCCTCCATGTTAAATGCTACTTAGTCATCGGAGAGCTCCATAAAGTGGTCGAAAGTTGCTACTAAACGATTTAGCTTCACCTGCAATGTTTGCAGAGTATCACATCCCCGTGAGAACCCTGAAGCGGTGTTATGGGTGCGAGTTAGTTGCCCCTTGCAGGCACTACGTTGTTAAATCATCCGGTGCATTATTGGGTTCATTACGAAAAAGAGTCTTTATCTGTCTTTTATTATTTACGAAAATAAACACAAAATCAATAGCGGTTATCCGATTACCTGAACACACCAAAATTTGTTATGTTTATGAAAGAAGTGGACTGTATTAATTTTTTATATATGAACCAAAGGTACGAAAATGTTACCTAAATATTAGTCAGGACCACTTAAGGAGTCGATATAGCCATGTCCGTCTGTCCGTCTGTCCGTCTGTCCCTCTGTCTGCATAAGTGCCTAGATCTCAGAGACTATAAGAGCTAGAGACACCAAACTTCGGATTTAGACTTCTTATATCTGCACGCAGATCAAGTCTGTTTTCAATTTTTGCTGCTCCCCTTTTGGAGGAGCTATTTAAAAAAGTTATGTAAACCATATTTAGAACGGTTGTGTATATTATCAAATTACACAGATTGTCTAAATTTCATTGCGATCGCGCCATAAATAGCGGAGATATAAGCGCTAGACAAGCGTTTTATAACAGCTGTGATGTGCTTAAACAAAAATTAGTGCATGGTTTTAAATAAATAAGTGCCACGCAATGACCTCACTGAGCAACGATCAAAAGAACGAGCGTAGAAGCTCAGTGAATCAACCCGCGATACCGAAATAAAAAAATCAGCGATTAAGAGCAACCCAGTGCTACTGACCGCTGAAAGAGAAAGGGCACGGTCTTGCTCACCCGCTCTGCTCACTCCGACTCCCGCGTCATGGAGTTCGCAGTGTANCCCCCCCCCCCCCAAATTTGCCCTACTGGCGGAGGTCGAGGAAGACCAACCAGCGCAAGTCAAAAAACCCAAGCTCCCTCCAATCTATATCAGGGAGAATTGCGAATTGCGACGTTGATCGGGAACGGTTATAACTTCCCTGTTGTCCCGCTTACCGAAGGGAACATCTATGAAACAAAGGTGCAAACCAAGACTAAAGAGCACTTCCGCATCGTGTCCAAATATCTGGACAACGCTCAGAAAAACTTTTACACGTACCAGCTGAAAAGCAGCAAGGGCCTACAAGTGGTAGTAAAGGGAATAGAACCCGATGTTACCGCCTCGGAAATAAAAACCGCCCTCAAAGGAAAGGGCTTCGTCGCCAAGAATGTTGTTAACATTCTAAATAAAGATAAAAAGCCACAACCCCTCTTCAAGGTCGAGTTCGAGCCAGAAAGCAGGTCGTTAAAGAAGAACGAAGTCCACCCCATCTACAAGCTGCAATATCTTTTGCATCAGAGAATCACCGTTGAAGAGCCACATAAACGCAACGGTACAGTGCAATGCACTAATTGCCAGGTGTATAAACACACTAGGTCATACTGCACACTTCGGGCCGTCTGTGTAGTCTGTGGGGACGCCCATAACTCCGCTCACTGCACTACAAACAAGGACAGTACCGTGAAGAAATGTGGAAACTGCGGCAAACTATAGAGTATGTGTGGTGTACAAGGAGTTGAAGAGTCGCATTCGTCAAGCGACCGCAACGCGCAACCAAAATCCACAGAATGTGTACACTGCGTCAAAAGCTACGCCAGACGTCTTCTTCGCCAAAGCTGCGAGGTCCTCATTCGGTCCCCTAAACACTACCAACGGCTTCTCCTATGCCGATGCTCTACGATCTGGAACGGAAAATCCAATTCAGCCTAACTCACAAAGCGATCATCAGGCCCGAGAACAGCCACATAGCAAAACGAAAACTATGATGCTTACCCTCCAACAAAGTATGATGGAGTTAGTGTCATTCATGAAAACGACCATGCAAACACCAGTTCAAAACCAGATCATGGTAATAGCTGCTCGTAGCACAACAGTCTAAATAATCTATGCAGACTCTACGAATATCAATATGGAACGCCAATGGTGTCTCACGGCATAAACTAGAATTGTCACAATTCTTGACAGAAAACCATATTGTCGTTATGCTACTGGTGGAAACGCAACTTACAAGCTAATACAACTTTCAAATAAGAGGCTATACAATCTACCGCACAGATCATCCAGATGGGAGTCCTAATTAGTGAACGCATTAAACACAATTTTTACAAAAGGTTTGCAACAAACTTCTTGCAGGCCACATCGATATAAACACGATACGATGCCCTCCTCGTTTCTCAATCTCGGCAGGACAATTTATGGACTTCTACAATTCTCTTGAGGATCGTTTTATAGCCGCCGGAGACTACAATGCCAAACATACGCACTGGGGATCACGTCTAGTGACTCCTAAAGGAAGGCAATTGTACAATGCAATTATAAATGTGAGAAATAAACTGGACCATGTTTCCCCTGGAAGTCCCACATACTGGCCAACCGACCCACGCAAGCTCCCAGACCTTATTGGTTTTGCGGTGACAAAAAACATACCTCGCAATCTAATAAGTGCCAAAGCGGTCTATGACTTATCATTCGACCACTCGCCTGTACTTTTATCACTTCTTCAAAGACCAGAAATAACCGAACACCCCTTCAGCCTGACGTCGCCAAAAACGAACTGGCTTAAATACAAAAAGTACGTGAGTGCTCACATAGAATTCGCCCCGGAGCTTGACATGGAATCGGACATCGACTACACTACGAGCGCCCTGGAAGAGGTACTCGTTGCGGCAGCCAAAATCTCTACTCCTCAAGGGAAGGAAGCAACGCCTTAAAGAAGCAACGCGATTACTTTACCAGGCTCTTCAACCAACCGGAAGAAAATGTTCAGCTGAGGTACATCCAGAATCTCTCGCCAACAAGCACAAAGTATCCCCTGTGGAGGGCCCACCCAAATCTTAGCGCCCCAATCGAAACGACCACACCGATAAGAAACGCTTCGGGGTACTGGGCTCGCAGCGATGAAGACCGAGCTGAAATATTCGCTACACATCTCCGAAGTGTCTTCCAGCCAAACCCTGCGCCAAATTCATTCTTCCTGCCAATAATTCAGCCAGAGGCTACCCCTTAGCCAACTGCACCTACATTCCGGCCCAACGAATTATGACGAAAAAGTCATAAGAGGGCTTAAACCAAAAAAGGCTCTTGGTGGTAACCTACTGACACCAAAGATGCTGATCGAACTTCCATATTGCGCTATAGAGGTTGTCTGCAAACTATTTAATGGCATCATTAATCTTGGCTAGTTCCCAAAAAGTGGAAGAAATCCATCATTATAATGATACCGAAACCTGGAAAAGACCACATAATTCCGTCATCATGCAGACCAATAAGCCTTCTATCTTGTCTGTCTAAATTGTTTTAAAAATGCTTGTTAACTCATATAATACCACATCTGGAAGCTCGCAATATTATCCCGGCACACCAATATGGTTTCCGAAGAAACCACGGAACCATCGAACAAGTGAACAGATTAACAGCGAGAATACTGTAGCGCTATTTTTCTCGACGCATCTCAAGCTTTCGACCGAGTTTGGCTTAATGGACTCCTGCACAAAATTAAAACGTATTTGCCAACATACACCCACAACCTACTGGAATCATACCTCCACAATAGGACATTCTCAGTGAGATGCAACGCAGCTGCTTCGGGCGACTACATCATCGAAGCCGGAGTTCCACAAGGAAGCGCACTCGGCCCGTGTCTATATGTTTTGTATACTGCGGAAATTCCTACGAACGCAGAACTAACAACGTCAACGTTCGCCGACGATACCGCTATCCTTAGTCGCTCCAGATGCCCAACGCAAGCAACAAACCAACTGGCTAATCATCTAATAGTAGTGGAAAGGTGGCTGTCCGACTGGCGCATCAAAATAAAAGAACAAAAGTGTAAACATGTAACGTTTACTCTTAATAGACAAATATGCCCTCGGCTTTTACTAAATGGTATGCAGATCCCTCAAGCTAACGAAGTAACGTACCTTGGCGTCCACCTTGACAGACGAAGCACCTGGCGTAAGTACATCGAATGCAAGAAGATGCACCTGAAACTGAAAGTCAGCAGCCTCCACTGGATTATAAACTCACGATCGCCACTGTGCCTGGACTACAAATTAATACTCTACAATTCAATCCTAAAGCCAATCTGGACGAATGGCTCCCAGCTGTGGGGGAACGCGAGCAGCAGCAACATAGACATCATACAGCGCGCACAATCAAAAATCTTGAGAACAATCACTGGGGCACCTTGGTATGTTCGCAACGAAAACATCCACCGGGATCTGGGCATCCTCGCAGTGAAAGACGAAATCCAGAAGCAAAAAGAGTCCTAGAAAGAAAAACTGTCTTCGCAAATTCCCTCGCTCAGGGATTGACTCGGACTTCTAGCAGATCCCGCCTGCGACGAAACGACCTCCCAACCCAGCAAAAGATTTTAGGGGCGTCTGTATCAGTCAATACGACTCTTAGTTAAGTTAAAATATAAGATTTGATACACCTCTTGTTAGTCTAGCAAAGAGAAGATCCAAGAAATAAAAGCAACGTAAAAAAAAAAAAGTTCTAATTATTTGAAATTAAAAAAAATGTTCTCATGCCTTGCCGCGGAACTGTACCCAAGCTAATTGCTTGGGAAAATGCATGTGCAGCCTTAACCAATGAGCTATCGACTTAGCCAGTGGAGTGGAAGACATTTTCATTATATCTAAGTTTGTCTGATTTTTAGTTTTTTGCCTTCTTATTCTTTTTCTTTTATATGATTTTGGCACGCGCCAAAACACGCATCAATACACTTGCAATTGTCACATTCTTTGCCTCCATACATACAGCGAAACAAAGTCAGAGCAATTTTTATAACGTTCGTTAGATTAATAGCAAGTTGTCCCGAATGGAATTCACGGGGAGGACAGAACCCAAGTCAAAGTTTCTATATATTTAGGATATAATTTTGTTTTTAATTTGTTCCTCTAAATAAAATAATTACAGTGTTTAATACTAAGAAATAAAAATAATAAAATCCTATTGCATCTGCAATGACCTCCACGAGGTGTTCCCAGGATACCGATTTGAATATAATCGGGAATGAAATCGAGCGGCGCCTTGTAATGGTACTGGGTATTCTACTGTCGGGACACCCGACTGTATATCCATCTTGTCTATTAATGTTTACTCACCCCCTGGATTATGTTCTGCCTTTTCTACCTGGTCAACCCGCTCTGTGTTTGGGGTTACGTGCCTATTGCTTAATTCCCTAACTAATTCTTCATCTTCTGCTGATGCAATAAATGGTACAACTTCAGATGTAAATGAAGTCAACCATTCCTCATTAACCCTAATGTCATATTTCCTACAAAGCTCAGTATCAATTAAGTACCTTATTGCATCAACTACATTCTTTGTGCTTATAGTTTCTGTCATAAAACTATGCTGATATTCTAGCCTACGTTTGGGGTGGAGCTGTACTACCTCCGCATCCCTAAAAGCCCTTGGAAGGGAAGTTACAACGTTTGCAACTGGAATCGGTACATTAACAACAGCTCCTTTAATGCAATTTTGGCGTTCATTATCTAATGACTTAATGAACGGTAACCGCGGAAAAACTAATATTTCCTCTTAAGGTGCCAAAACCCTAAGACATTCTGAAATTTTTGGTAAGCCTTAGCCAGGTAAAGGAATTCTTAGGTTTTCCACCTGCTTTTATCGTGCGACTACAAGATTTACGGAAGGAAAATCTTCCATTTACAGGTGGAAACTGATCTGCTAAAAACAGAATGTCTGCGCTAAACATATTCTACTCCTCAATTAACTCTCTAGTGAGCCCTTCTACTTGAAGAGGAAACCATAGCCCTTTACAGCAAACACAAACGCGATTTGGGCCTTGTTTAATAGTCCTATTAGAAAATAGCTCCGGATGAATTTGTCGATTAACTGGCTGGAATACTTGGCACTGAACTGAAAGAAAAATTTGCCACCTGCGTTTTCTTTTGTTGGTTGGATAGATAAGATTGCTCTACAGAAGTTGCCGGCAGATCATGACTGGTATTTCAGAAAGCCAATCTATGTTAATCTATATATAACAACGCTACAATTTTACTGTCTTCTGAAAAAAGCACTGAAAGTATAAGAATAAATACCAAATAAGAGTTAATGTTCAGAGCGAAATTAGCATATATTTAATTATTATCACATCCCATGAAATGTAGGCTACCATGTTTCACGGAAGGTCATGTGTACCTGGGACAAAAATTTGTTGTCCTTCAAACAACGACCAATCTTTTCGGCATGATATGGCCTTATGACACAGAATTGCTGTTTTTAATAATTAGAGACATCATTAAAACCGTGAAAGAGACAACTATTTGTGTCAATTTGATCAGATTTATTATTACCTTTCAGTTAGAAGTTTGCAATGCAGTGAAGCAGACATCTCTAACCATATAAAGTGTACATATTCTTGATCAGCATCAACAGCCGAGTAAATCAAGTCATGACCGTCTGTCCTTGTGTCAGTTTCTACGCAAAATTGTCCCTCAGTTTTAAAGCTATCTGAATAAAACTTTGCAGTTAGTCTTCTATATACTCTCACTTGTACATATGTCGGAAGGTGCCGAATTGGAAGACTATATCGTATAGCTGCCATAGGAAGGAACAATAGCAAAATGTTTGGAAAAAAAATTATTACTTTGCAAGTTTAATAATCAAAGAAATAATAGAAAAAATCATAACTCGGCTGTTTCTCAACATATTTTTATAAAAATTTGTGATGCGGCCTTTTATTATTATTTTAGATGAGCCGTAGCCAGTTCTCGGTAATTTAACATTAAGTTTAGCACTTTATGGTAAGCTTAATTTGTTAAATAAATAATTCTTTTAGAATTTCGTTTTTAATTTCATAGTTCAATTGCAATCTGCAAAGGTATATAAGCCTTGGCCGATGTTAACTTCCTTTTTTGTTTAAAAGATTATAATTAATTAAATAAAACTAAAAAAGTATAAAATTTGAAAAAAAATATACAAAAACGAAAAATTCAGAAGGTTGCAACTGATATTTAAAAAATAAACTAAAAAATTTTTGATCCTTTTTATAAAAAAGTTTCATGATGCGGTTAGACAAGGAACACAAATTTTTCTTCATTTTATATCTATGTATGTATGTATACACAATAATATAGGTCACTAATGAAATGCTAAGTTTGAAACAATAACACATCAGATTAAGGCATACAAATTACTTAGTTTTATAGTGCATACCTTAATCTTGAATACTCATTTTAATTGAGGACGAATGATGGCGATTTAATATTAAAATTTAATTGTTTTGTAAAAGAAAATTTTCAACCTGTTATTACTTCAACTTTTTTGTCTTTCTTCAGTATTTAAGCTCGTACGAATGAAATATTACAAAAATAAGAATGCAGTTCGTATTATTTATCTGTTTAGAAAATTAATAAATAAAAAATTTGTCACTTTAAGGCTTTTATTTTCTATTTTTGGTCAATAAAATCAACCAGTGTGCTGTGTTCATATTATTTTAATCCTATTTTAGACATGGGCTAGTTCGGTTTTAGTTTTATGACTTTACTTACTTTACTTTATCATAAAGTTGCCATGCGAAAAATCGAGTACTTAATAGAAAAGTTTTTAGCTTCGCTATTTTTCAACATCAACATCTCTGAAAAATAGCAATTTAGTCGTAACACATCTCACTTTCTACGGTTTCCATAGCCACATGACTCACTAGTCTACTCCAAATGCAAAAGCCTACTAAGATCTGCACACACACATACAAAAATAATTGCCAAAATATTTTTATATACAATTTATGATGTACGACGTATGTGCTAAGTTATTTTCTTTTTATTTTCGAATTGTGTTGTGCCTCTAATTAACTTCAGTTGGATAGAAAATTCTAATGATACAAAATTCTACAGTTGATCGAAGTACTAATATTAAAGTTGTAACTAAGTTCTCTGGCAGGGGTATGTCTCACTCACGGCCAGGAAACTTATACAAGACATTTGTATAGAAAGACGGGAGAAAGTCGGAATTTTGTAATTTATGTCTCTAGCACTCCGGGAATCGGTCTAAGCCACGTCTCCTACCACGATTTTAGGTTTGCCACCTCGGCCGTAATGGTCCGGTCCTTCGAGGTTGGTCGATGTCCCGCGGCCTATGACGTAGGGCGGTCTGCGTTACCGATCACAGTACGGCTTATCGCACTGCCCTACCGACACTGCTTGCCGATCCGGCTGGTACCGCACTACCGACCCTCATTGCACTGCCTTATAGGCACTGTTTGCAGCACAGGGGTGGCTTTTCGGGTTCCGGCGCCAAGGGAAACGCGATATTTAAATTTAAATAATATAATATTTAAAGTATTTATTGTAATATTATTTTATTATAGGCATGTGAGCGAGGCTGAGCAATGGTGGTCTTCTCCGGATGGGCGCGGAGACTAGCTGTGGGAGGCGGTGCCGGATGGGCGCGGCTGAGCGGGCCCAGGAGAATCTCTCCGGGTGGACGTGGAGGCTAGCTAGGGGTCGACGACTGGGATTAGCGGCTGCTTCGACTGGGTTCGGTGGCTGCCGGTGGCAGGCACCAAAAGGAGACACCTCCGGGTGGGCGCGAAGGCTATCTACGGGTGGCGGTGCCGGATGGGCGCGGCTGACCGGACCCAGAAATTCTCCGGATGGACGCGCAGACTACTACTGAGGCCAAAGACTGTACCGATCCGCCGCGGATGGAAAGCCAATCCACGCGTCCCACGTACAAGCTGCTACGAGAGGTGAGCGGGGAACGAATAGGGTCGGGCGAAGAAACCTCACCTCGCGGTGAGGCACGGAGAGTGCGCGGCAGGCGTCGAGCGGGCGTGGCGGGGCGCTCGACGGGCGCGGCGGAGCACAGAATGTGCGCGGCGGAGCACTGAAATGGCCGCGGGCGGTCTACACGGCGTTGACGCGGCCCACTTCTTATTTAGCCGGTGCGGCGGTGCCTGCACTCGGGTTGATCGTCGATTTTTATGTTGCCGGCCACTGATGGCGGCGGTGGCACCAAGGCGGGACACGCGGAACACGGCGAGGCACTGCGGGCACGATTTCGCGGACGCCTGTCACAGGCAACGATCGGTGACAGAAAAAAGAAGAAGTCCAGGAAAGTGATTCCGATTAAATTATATAAAATACATATGTAAGAAAACATAAAACTAAATTAAAAACATAAAAATAATTAAAGCGAAACATAAAAATGTATTCATTTGCAATGTATTTATATGCATTTGTTCAACATTTGTTTGGGAGCTATGAGAAATACCTGTCGTAGCCACGAGGAAATTTAGAGGATTCACGTAACAAAGGTTAAAAACTGTAAGTACAGTTTCATTAAAATATCTATTCATTTACTGTACCACTGTGCGTCGTATCCATGGAGTACCACAATTCATTAATAGGCCTCTGTTATCAACAATTCATCAACCACGATAATGCGAGGACGAGGAGGAAAAATGGCCGGCGCAGCGAGGTGTCTTCACGAGGAAATTAGCAGTCAGTAGTTGCCAGACGCAACCCGGACAGGAAGCCTTTGCTACTAGGCAGTTACAGGGACCTCGAGGATAACCGGCAGTGAGAGTCGAAAGCCAAACATTCAATAGCCTGGAAGAAGGTCCAGCAGAGAGCCTACAAACAAGGTAAATCTGGCGATAAGGGGAGCTGGGAAGCCCACTCGCCACGCATAGAGAAACATGTATGCCGTTTCGAGCCTAAGTCTGCCGATGCAGACGTTAAGTCGAAGTTGCTCATCGGACAGGACCATGGACATTTGGGATTACCACTTAGCACGAGGTGGTTTGCCAGAGAGTGATAACACAGGCCGACAAAAATTGACCTTTTTTTCTTACGGAGAATAAAACTTGCAGATTGTGAAAGATCTCGGTCTGCATATTGCTAGTTCGAATCTCAAAAGTTTCCATCACGTACCAATTTTCAGGAAATCGCGTTCAATGTACCAAAAAGGGCATATTTTGACACTTTTCAAAAAAAAAACAGAAACAGAAAACAGAAACCGCGCGTATACCAAAGTTGGGCTTGAATGAAAGCCTAATCTTCGCTCTTTAAGATGAATCCTGAATGTGGGACGTCAGGTTCAGCAGCTATATCGCTTTTTCTGAACTGCAATTTAACCCAAAATTTTGCTATGTTGTAGCCCCGGAATTTAGAAAAAATAGTGGGTGACTCGGAAGTAAAATTGTATAACGAGTATACCTGAGACTTTTAAAAATGTTTCAACCGAGTCAACTACAACTACGCGCGGTTTCTGTTTTATTAGCGATTAAAAAGTGCCAAAGTAGGCCCTTTTTGGTATTTTGAACGCCACGGTGTGAGTGGATCATTGCTACCGACGGGCTTACTCTGGAAGAACGACCACGATGTGCTGCCACAGAGCTAGGAGATGGCGCACAGACGGCTGGTATCGTTGAGAAGAAGATGAAGCGCAACAGGCAGTTGGCACTGGAATATGATCGTATCAAGAATTACGTATCTAGAGGATATGCGAGGAAGTCGCAGCCGGATAAAATCGAGATGACAAGCAACCGGCTATGGAATTTGCCACATTGTCGAAAACCCAAACAAGCCCAGCAAGGTCTGGCTTGTGTTTGATGCTGCAGCATTTGCTACTTGTGCTTGTTCATTTTAGGAAAGGCGCAATCGGAGTCTGCGGCGACATCAAGGAGATGTTCCACCAAGTGCTGATTTAACGCGAGGATAGATGTTCCCAACGATTCCTTTGGAAATATGGCAACGACGAGAGGGACCCGGATATGTATGAGTTGAAGACTCTGAACGCCCTAAAATTTCGGGGCTCGGTTCCTAGAGCAGTCAAGGACATCATCGAGCACCTATAATACGCTATCTGTGTATATACCCGAGTTATGCCAGTTTTCATCGAGCTCACCCATCGTGGAAGCGGCGTTGGGACCACCTGGACGAGTCAAGAGCGTCGGATGGGGTGAGGTTAAGCAAAAGATCCTTCGAATGCGCTGGCACGTAGCCACGGTAACTTCAGGTTCAACTTGAAGTATCACCGTGTGCCAGTCAGCGTTCTATGTGTGATTTATAGTCTGTTTACAATAACGTACGTTAGGTTTGATTTCGATAAATAACGCAATAACGCAGAACGTGTGTTTAGACAGTTAGTTGTTTGTTAGTTGTCAGTCTTTATTTAAAAGTAAAAAATTGACCAAAAAGGAGAAATTTAAACCACGACGAAAACCTGTTATTTTCAGCCATGGGCCATATAAAGCTATCACGACGAAGTTCATGGACTTGCTAGGGATGTCGAACATTCGAAGACATAAATTATTTTGGGCCTTACCACTAAAGCTAGACTCCTTGACGAATCTGGAACAAGATTGTTCCGTGAGTATGGCGAGCATTCACCACGATTTCTTTCCAAAGAGATGATCACGGAAACCGTAGAAGAAGTTTAAGACATTGCAATGCATCCCAGAGCATTGGAAGCGAAGCGCACAAAATATAAATATATAATCATTAATCACTATTAATCACATAAATAACCAATAAAGATAAGATAGGAATAAGGATAAAAAATTAAATAAAAGAATAAAAATGAAGTTACCGGAAAACATAAGAAGAACATTTAATTCAAAATGGCAACGCGCGCGCCCCCAGGGTAAAAAATAAATGGCCAGCCACACTGACGAGGGTGAGTGGGCACACTGATTCTGCCAGATTGAGGAAGATAAGACAGCCACACTGAAGCCCGCAAGATCGCTATATAAAGCGAAGAACAGCCTTTGGGACGGCACTTAGTATCCGCGGCCGAGCGAGACAGACCTCCCAGCAGAGGACCAGTCAGGACCAGGAAGGATCACCAGTAAGCGACTAAGGAGCCATCGTCAGCAAGGATCAAGGTAAATCTGCGAGACCATTGACAGACGAAGCCCCGTCCGAGAATAACTTGTAGACCTAAAAAGCCTCTAATCCGTTCTTATTAATTTGTAGACCTTTAAGGCCTAAACCGTTCTCACTCATTGTAGACCTTAATAGCCTCTTAACCTTTTTTTTTCGCGCGAGGTCCCACGCCGACCTCCCGCCCAACCGACCGAGGGGCGCAGCCGTGTGACGTACGGAACGAACGCGTTTAAGATAGACGCAAGAGAAAGAAAATAGATAATAGAACGAGGAAAAATTAAGTTACAATTCTGGCTAATTCTACAAGCAATACAGTCTTTAGTCTTTGAAGGCTTTCAATGCCATCTATACTGTTAAAAAGACGATTGTAATCAATACATAAGATCCTAAAGGTTTCATGTACTTCAAACTCTCGCATACAGTAGTTAACTACTAAAAGGATATAAGTTCGAGATGTTAAACGGGGAACATGGAAGTTGAGAAGGCCTAGTAGGTAGGGGCTCTCCACATCAACATGTATAAGTTTATGTAAAAAGACGACGCCAAACATCGTCCTACGATTAGCTAGAGAAGGTAAGTTAATTAGAAGGAGTCTACTAGAATAAGACGGCAATCTTAGGTCAACATCCCAGGATAGGTCTCGGAGGGCAAAAAGTAAAAAGTTCTTTTGGACAGATTCAATGCGGTTACTATGGACTCCGAATTAAGGACTCCAGATACATGAACTGTACTCCAATATGGGGAGAACTAACGAAGCAAAAAGGATCTTCGTTACATAAGGAGAGTCAAACTCCTTTGCCACCTCTTATTGAATCCAAGCATGCCTCTGGCTTTGTTAACCATACAGGAAATATATTCGAAGAACGAAATTTTAGGATCCAAGCGGACCCCCAGATCATCTACCAGAGTAATTCTTTCCAAAGAGCAGTCGTTAAGCGTATAAATGGCAAACAGGGGTGTGATGCGTGAAAAAGTCATCAGTTTTCATTTAGAGCTGTTGAGATGTAAAGCATTAGCATGACACCATGCTTGGAAGTTGTCAAGATCCGATTGTAAGTCTGATTGGCATGAACTATCCCTGTACAGCAAGCAAAGTTTAACATCATCAGCGTACATGAGTACTCTGGATTTAGTTAGAACCTGCGGCAAGTCATTGATAAACAATGTGAAAAGCAGTGGCCCAAGGTGGCCACCCTGTGGGACGCCAGATGTGACCCTGAGGCTGTTGGATAGAACGTTTTTAAACAGAACCTTTTGAGTCCTATCACATAGATAGCTCGAAATCCACTTAAGAAGATTACTAGGAAACCCCATAGAATCAAGTTTCCTAACCAGAAGAGAATGATTGACCGAGTCAAAAGCTTTACTGAAGTCCGTGTAAATAACATCGGTTTGAAAGTTACGTTGGAAGCCCCTAATAACAAATGAGGTAAGTTCCAAAAGATTAGTCGTGGTTGATCTTCGCTTCATAAAACCCTGGGTCGAGCAAATTATTTGGGCTCCGCAACGGACACATACGTCCGATTTG
Organism: Drosophila truncata; assembly: GCA_008042515.1. Taxonomy (NCBI): domain Eukaryota; kingdom Metazoa; phylum Arthropoda; class Insecta; order Diptera; family Drosophilidae; genus Drosophila; species Drosophila truncata. The sequence continues at coordinate 23,847 of VNJQ01004173.1, forward strand.
AATACCGAATCTTTTTTCGTTCCTGATCTCAGAACCAAAATTTGGTGCTGGGACCACGATCTGTGGGGCGGGAATATGGCAGGAACTAGGTTGCTGTGGCTCACACAGTTGCAGTCGACCAGCAGCATACTTTTTGCGTTTCGGCGACTCATTTAATAGCTTCATACTATTACATTGAGCGTCTAGCGCGGAGAACAGGTCATTCGCATTGCGAAAAGTGACCATAATCTGGTCTGACGCATGAAGGATGATATTTCATTCTCAACCGGTCGACAGTTGTCGCAACAATAACGCAGGCCCTTTTTGCTGGACACTGCGTCAGCTATGCGGCCTGTCACCTCAATGCACTTTGCGTGCACTACCGCATCGCAAAGCAAGCAATGGAGACTTGGCTGGTCGGCCAAAATATTTTTTTGGCAGTTTTTGATTCCACAGACAATATTTGAGACATTTTCACAAGCCCGTGAACCACTGTGGACACAATCAGTTGCGAAAAAAAGAACCAGAGAGAGAGTGAAAGCGAGAGGGTTAGTTTGTGAGCGCAAGCAATGACAAGAGCGAGAGAGCTATGAACCGCTTAACTGCAGCTAAAAACTAACGACACTCAAGCGGGGGAAAAACGGGATAAGAAGAAAAAAAGAAAGATAAGAAAACCGTCTTAGCACAAACTAAAAATGTTTATTAAAACACTATTTTACCCAGAAAAGTGCATGCACGCGCGGTAGCAAAACGGTATATATAATTACTGATGATAGTTGATGAATTTAGAGGAAACCCTGGTGGTTTAAAATCAAAATAAACAAAAATTTAGAGCGCAAAACAAATACACGACCGTTAGCTAAGAAGTGAGAGATCGAAAATTTCTCGATAATTGTAGACCTTAAAGGCCTCTAAAATGTTCTCCTTAACTTGTAGACCTCAAAGACCTCTAACACATTCTCACTGATTGTAGACCTCAGGCCTCTAAGCCATTCTCGATAACTTGTAGACCTTAAAGGCCTCTAACTGTTCTCACTAATTTGTTGACCTTAAAGGCCTCTAAGCTATTCTCATCAATTTGTAGACCTTAAAGGCCTCTAGACTGTCTCCTTAACTTGTAGACCTCAAAGGCGACCCCAGGAATAAAGCTTATTACTGTAATCTCTGAACACGAATAAAGCATAGTTTAGCGATTACTGTGAAATTTTCTGTGTTTATCCTCTGGGATTGGGTCGGAATCTCTTCCAGCAACTCTTCCTGATGAAATATAAATTTTTTAGACGAACCTTGGCCATCCCTGAGCCATCAAATACAAAGATACAGAGAAGATGGACAGAAGGGTCGATACAGAGATCGTCGATCGGGTCCGAAATTGGGGCATTCGATACCAAGGATGCAGCAACCCGTTGGAATTCGTAGACAAGATGGAGCAATGGGCGTCGGGGTACGGGATTTAAAAAGACCAGCTTGGCCAAACAATGCCCTTCATCCTGGAAGGGGTGGCATTTGATTGGTGCAGGAGCAAGATAAAATTGTATACGCGCAGGGCAGGGTTCGAGACACTGTCACAGTTCCTCAAACTGGCGGAAGAAGTAGAGGAGATAGAGTCCTCCGAGTGGCGGGTCGCTAAACCAGTTCAACAGGGGCATACGGCAAGAATCTGGACAAACCCACCAAGGCTATTTTGCTGGGTATACGGACGGAACGGGATTAAAACAACGGATTGTTGTAGAACGGGGCAGGAAAACGCCGGAGGCCTGAGCAAGTAATGCTGGCAGCTCAGGCAGCGGGACAAAGGCGAGCGGCGGGGAGGCAATTGTACTGCGATGGATTCCAAATAACGGCCGTTATAAGGATTGGAGAACGATCAGCGAAAGGAGTGGTAGACACGGGAGTATCTCGTAGCGCAATAAGTATGAGCAGGTACAGAGACCTCACAGAACTTGGAAGATGGACCCGGACCCGCACGGAGAAAACACTAGCCAACGTCTTGAAGCAGAAAACTGTGAGAAAATTTACGGCGGAGTTTCGAAGGAAGAGGGTTTGAGATGACCTTCATGATACTGGCACAGGCTGCGGAATACTCTTAGGGATGGATTTCCTGGCAGGAGTCCATAGCATGTTAAGGTGTGCGATCTGGAGTTGGAGATAACAACAACGGAGGACGAGGGACATAAGGAAGCCCAAGGAGAGAGGCCTGCTAGTGAGGAGGAGGAAGAACCATCGGAGGAAGAGATTCGGACATTCCAGGATACGCACAGGCAAGTATTTGAAAGGATGCAAGGGGTCAGCAATATCACAACACATAAGATCTACCTTAAGGTTGATAAACCGATAAAACAGAAGTATTATCCGCGAAACCCTAAACATTAGGGAATCATTAACAAACAGATACATAAATTGCTGGCGTTGGGGTTATTAGAGCCGTCACGTAGTTAATACAGTGCACCGGAAGTGCTGGTAAAGAAGAAGAACAACGAGTGGAGGATATGTATAGACTATCGGTTGTTAAACGATAAGACAGAAAATGACGCGTATCCAGTACCGACAATGAGTTTCATCTTGGTACAATTAAGGGAAACGAAATTCATTAGCACAATCGATCTGAAATCAGGGTAGTGGCAGATTCCAATCGAGAAAGAAAGTCAGCTATTTACAGCTTTTACAGTACCAGGAAGAGGTCTGTTCCAGTGGAAAGTGATGCCATTTGGAACAGCACCGGCAACGTTCCAGAGAGCACTCGACACAATCATAGGGCCGGAAATGGAACCATTTGCGTTTGCATACCTAGACGATGTGATTGGCAGAGACAAGAGGGAACATTTGGAAAAACTACGCGAAGTATTTGAGAGGCTACAACTGGCAAACCTGAGGATCAACCCGGATAAATGCCACTTCTTCCAGAAAGAGTAAAAATATGTGGGGCACGTGGTAAGTGACCGTGGGATCAGAACGGATCCGGTGAAGGTGTCAGCAATACAGGAACTTCCAGCACCCAATACAATAAAAGAAGTGCACAGTTTCCAGGGGATAGCATCTTGGTACCGGCGATTCATACCCAACTTCACGGAAAAGGCCGGGGCGCTCCAGAACCTGATTAGGAAATTCCAAAAGTTCGTGTGGATTAATGACCATCAGGAATCATTCGATAGCCTGAAGAAGAGCCTGACACGTGCTCCAGTGTTAGCATGCCCAGACTTCACACGGCAGTTTAAGTTACAAACGGATGCTAGCGACCTAGGAATTGGTGCAGTGTTGACGTGAAACTGAGCAACGTGGAAAAAAATTACAGTGCAAAGGAAAATGAAGGCATTAACAAGTATAAGATATACTTAGAGGGATACCAATTCGTAGTAGTGACAGATCACATGGCGCTAAAATGGTTGAATTCGATAGGGAGCCCGTCAGGAAGGGAAGCCAGATGGGCGCTGGAACTACAACCGTTCCAATTCGAAGTACAGTACCGAAAGGGGAAACTGAATGCAGTAGCGGACGCATTATCACGAATTCCACGGTTAGAACTAAAGGCACTGGACACGAAGGACTGGAAGGACAACGAAGAGTTCCAGATAGAGAATGGGAGGCTCTATAAGATTAGTGGAAACCGGGCGGACCCGCAACCGTGGAAACTGTGTGTTAAGGAGGAGGAAATCCAGCAAGTACTGGCCGAAAACCATAGCACAGCGGAAGCAGGCTACTTAGGGGTGTCAAAAACGCTGAAGAAAAGAGGAAGGAAATACATCTGGCCACGATTAACAAGGGACGTAACAAAATTCATAAAACGATGCGAATGTTGCCAGCAATACAAGGTGTCACAGCATAAAGCCGCAGGAAAAATTATGACCAAAGTGGCAGATGCACCATGGGAGAATACGACGCTGTTGGTCATAGTGGACAAGTTTTCAAAGTGGGTAGAACTTGCGGCAATTAGGCAAGTAACGGCAGACGCGTTCCTGAAAACGTTCCGGAAAAGGGTAATATCGAGCGTTGGAACCCCAAAAATCCTAATATCAGACAACGGCGGGCAATTTACAGGTCAAAAGTGGAAAAGTAGGGGATTCGTCAACAGTTCACGGCACCCTAGGAGAACCCGACTGAGCGGACCAATCGAACGGTAAAAACAATGATCGCACTGCTGGCAGGGGAGGATCAAACTAAATGGGATGAAAATATACCGGAGCTAATGCTAGCGTACAGCAGCAGCTCATCGGAAATATAGTCCGGCACAGCCGGAAAAGAACTGAGGTTGTCGAACACGTTATTTGACAAAGTAACAGATGGTTTAGGGATGAAGGAAGAAGGATTACGGGCAAGATGGGAGAGATGAAAAAAAAAGCGGGAGGAAGCAACAACCTAAAAACGTTCCTGGAAAGAGTAATTTCGAGGGTTGTAACCCCGAAAATCCTAATATCAGACAACAGCATGCAATTTACAGGTCGAAAGACATGGGATGCTATGGAATAGTGGGGGATTCGTTAACAATTCACGGCACCGTACACAGCCCAGGAGAACCAGACTGAGCAGACCAATTGAACGGTAAAAACAATGATCGCACAGCTGGCAGGGCAGGATGAAAACATACCGGGATTGATGCTAGCGTACAACAGCAGCTCATCGGAATCGACGAAATATAGTCCGGCAAAGCTCATGTTCGGAAAAGAACTGAGGTTCCGAACACGTTATTTGGAAGGAAGGAAAGAGAATTACGGGCAAGATAGGAGAGATTTTAAAAAAATGCGGAAGGAGGCAACAACCCATATGGAAGAAGCTGCAGAACGACAAGGACACCACTATAACCTCCGAAAAGGGATTGGAGACCCGCGATCGAAAATCTAATATGGTGCAAGACCCACCTCCTGTCAAAGGCAGTAGACAAGTTCAACGTAAAGCTAGCTCCAAAATACGATGGCCCATGGAAGGAAGTAAACTTTACATCACCCGTGATCATACAAGCACGAAACACGAAAACACGGAAAACAAAACGAGTATATATCGGAGACATTAAACCATGCGAGGCATTCGAAACCGATAACAATGCACACAGCTTACACCACACAACACACACCCCACTGCAGGGCGGCGCACGATCTGCTGCTGCAGACAGTGCGCGAGGTAGCGGTGGATGTAGCCATCCTGAGCGAGCCGTACAAGGCGAGGGAGGGAGCGGACTGGGCCAACGACAGTACTGGCAAGGCGGCCCTATGGCTCTGCGGCAGTACAAGACGGCGGATGTCCAACATCTGGGCAGCCGATGGCTTCGTCAGGGCGGAGGTGGCAGGCTACTGGATCTACAGCTGCTACCTGGCGCCAAGCCTGACGCTAGGGGCGTTCTGTCGGATCCTGGATGACCTGAGCTGCGATCTGCGCGGGAGACCGAATGTGATAGTCGGGGGAGACTTCAACGCCTGGGCAGAGGAATGGGGATCATCCTCAACCAACGCCAGAGAACGAGCGGTCCTGGAGGCGTTCGCCTCGACGGACGTAGTGCTGCTGAACGACGGAGAGCGGCACACTTTTGTCAGAGCAGGAGCAGCCTCGTTCATCGACCTGACACTGGTGAGCACCGCGATTTCCCATCATGCCAGATGGGGAACGCAGCTATCGAGGAGGCCGGGGGCCTCTCTCCGAGCCAGTTTGGCTTCAGGAAGGGGAGGTCGACGCTGGACGCAGTTGAGAATGTGAAGGGGATAGCAGAGAAGGCGATCGAGGGTTCGAGGTGGAAAGGCGGTTCCAAGAGCTACTGTCTAGTGGTCACGCTGGACATAAGGAACGCCTTCAACACCGCGGACTGGAACCGCACGCTGGAGTCTCTCGCCGCTCTGAGCATCCCTGGGCACTTGCTGGAGATAGTAAGGAGCTATTTCAGCGAGAGGGTGCTCACCGTCGACACGGACATGGGTTCCAGGTTATACGAAGTCTCAGCCGGCGTCCCGCAGGGCTCCGTGCTGGGACCCCTACTCT
>VNJQ01004177.1:0-24146 GCA_008042515.1 Drosophila truncata
AATTGTAAACTAGAAAATAATAGATTTATAGCAAACATTCGGTGTTTTATTTTTTCAATTTTAAACGCGAAGAAAATTCTTAAAACTAAATTAAAAAAATAAATTAAAAATGGCAAATGATAGCTATTTTTATTACCTATTCATAGAGGTACAGATATTGGGGTTTTATTTTAAATTAAATGTAAAATAAAAGAATGACTAAAAAATGGTCAAAATTTGAGTTACATTAATATTCGGTTTTTTCTTATATAACCATGAAATAACTACTTTCTTAAGTATGGTATAATAACCATTTGTGGTATGGAGAAAGCCAAATAAGGAGCTTTACAAAAATCTATAAGACCCACTGGGAAACTCGGCGTCGGAAGTATGATGCTTTTGGGATGCATTTCCGCAAAAGGAGCCTGTAATCCTGTCTTTATAGATGGTATTATTCACCAAGATCAGTAACTAACAATTTTCATAGAAAATTAGAAGCAGTTGGCGGAGAAAATTGGAATTGAAAACACCATTAAGTTAAAACAGGACAATGACACATAGAACAAGGCCCATTTAGTGATATCCTGGCTGCTTTCCAAGTGTCCAAAAGCCTTGGAAACGCTTCCCTAATCACCTGAGAGGACCGCCGTCTCCATAAAACACCGATATCGTCAATATCGGGTTTAAACGAACGGCTTCAGGAAAAATTATGGAAAATTGACATCGAATATTATTTAAAATATGCCAAATCGCTTGAGCGATACCATAAAATATAATGGTTATCATACCAAATATTAGAATAATTTAGTTTTCTTAAGAAAGTAGTTATTTCATGGTTATATAAGAAAAAACCGAATATTAATGTAACTCAAATTTTGACCATTTTTTAGCCATTCTTTTATTTTACATGTACCTCTATGAATAGGTAATAAAAATAGCTGTCATTTGCCATTTTTAGTTTATTTTTTTAATTTAGTTTAAAGAATTTTCTTTGCGTTTAAAATTGAAAAAAATAAAACACCGAATGTTTGCTATAAATCTATTATTTTCTAGTTTACAATTAATTTCGTTTTATATAAATTTGCGAATGTACTGAAACAAATAAAAACATTTTAAAACAATTTGGAATGCAATAATAATTGCTGGTTGGTTAAACTTAAATTAAAATAAGTAGTAATAATAGATTACTAAAATAATTTGTCTCGCAATGCAAGCGCTAGCCGCTTAATATTGCTGTGACGTCATAAGCAAGTGAGCCTGCGCGACACTAGCTGTGGCCGTCCGAGATCTGCGAAAAAGACTTTGCATAAAGAGCGCTGGTACACATATTCACACATACACAGAAACGAGAGCACAACGCGAAGAAACGCATGCGTGCTCATCGTTCCGCGCTCTATCTGCGACTGAGAAGTGATTTCTTGTTGTGCTCTCGTTCGAGCGAATGCTTCGATCCCGAAAAAGCCGAACGCTCTCTGGGGTTCTAGACATATCGTTCGGGTGCTCTGGGGTTCCAGGCTCAGCCATTCTGATGACAGCACTTTTTTGGCTGTTTGATTTCTCTATGTATTTCTTGCTTAGTGGTTGAACGGTACGACCACCTTAGTAGTGCTAAAGTTCGAAAATGATTACTGCTATTCGGTCTATGCAAGGTGTGTCGTTGATCTTTTAGAATTGAAAGAAAAGTTTACCTCTCCGTCAATTTAGGCCAATATTCAAACTCCCACTTCTGTTAGCTGTCGTCTGCATCCAGTGGGCACCAAAGTGTTTAAGTGATAATCGCCTGGGTTGTCTTTGGTATTCCTCGTTTATGGACCTTTTCACGACCGGTAGAAAGGTTATTGAACCTACTGCCCAAAACGAGTGGCAATGCGGAGGCCATTCAAAGCTCTTCTCACCAACGAAGATTTTGTCTTTTAAGCACGGGCTCTGATCGATTCATGTTCCGAAGCAATTTTTACTACTGAGCGACTTTTTTGTCAAATCAAACTCCCGTTTAAAGCATATCAGAGCCAAGATTCCGGTCTCAATCATTTCATACAGTTTCAGCTAAATCCATGAAGCTCTGCAAGTTTTTTCACCCGGCTGCAGTTCGGAACGATAACCTTTCTCAGTTAGCCTGCAATATTTTCTGGAGCCCGATTCCGCGAGATTTTCTTCGGGAAGCCCCCTGATATCCCCATAGCGGATCCAATGTTTTTGGAGGGCTCTGTAATCGATGTCCTGGTGTGCAATGAGCACCTACACACGCATATATACGCCCGCCCACTGCACGCAACTCCCTTTGCAGCATCGGTCACCTCATTATGATAAATCCGGTTTTCACATTATGATATCTCACTTCCACACAGGGCGATCGCTATGAAAAGCACACGTACCAGAGAAAGTTAGACCTACCGTTGCCGTCTCTGCAACGGAATCCATCCGCTACGAAAAGGTCGACGTCTCTAGGGACAGTTGCGAAACTGATGTTTAAGTCGTGCTATTTTGTGGCGCGGTTTTTGAAAGGAGTCGTATAATTTTAATGTCAAATATCTCACTTTTTTTCGACCATTACCTAAAAACGGAAGGGGCAATCAGAGATAGGAACATTTCATTTTAGGCAAAATTCATTATTCTTTCATTCCGCATACTTGATTATATTATGCTTTCCCATTATCCTACGAGGGTCGAAACTCAAATTTTCGGGGTGTCTTATCATTTTGGGCAGGACTGTATATATTTATGTAACTGTCTTATAATTTACAAAAACTAATAATATATTTTGAGGTAATAACAAAAATATGCTGTTGTATGTTTGCCAAGCAAACTTGGTTTTAGTGTTTTGTAATGAATATTATAGATTGTCTGTGATATATTGGTCTGAACTCACCTCCTTGATCATCAAGGGCTACAAGTGTACGTATCCCTGCTTCCTTGCTCTGATGTGCAGCAAATTGAAATGTAAATAATTTGTGAAAGTGTATAAGTATAAAAATGTGTTATTATTGTTTAAAGATGTAAGGAATAAGAGGCATGTAGGTTAGAGTATATTAATAATATATATTATTATAATGTATAATGGTTATCACAAAAGGTTTCAAATTGATGATCATCATAAGTAAACAAACAAACTCGAATGAGCATAAAATAAGCAGAGCTTCAATATCATTTTAATTCTTATGTTCTGTTACCACATAAATCTAGAAATGTTTATGCTATATAATCCAATTTTTTTGATTCTTGAATGCCAAATCTCTTAGAAAGTTAATTTGTAAAATTAATTAATTCAAACTGTCGACGACATAGGCTTATTTTTAAACCTAAAGTAAAAATAAAGCGACCTTAACCTATTTCGCGATAATAAACTTAAATCGACCGCTGTACGAATAAAAGATAATATAATTTAAGGCATTACACTGTCGGTGTTTTATGAGAAAAGGCGCCATTTGTTTTCTTTTATCTTATGTTAAATGATACCCCGTAATCAGAGCTCGCAGGGTTATGTCTCATTTCACAAAAATAACGAACCTAATCGATTAACTAACTGGTCACCTCTTAATAATGTTTTTGAGATGTCTCACATTTGAGCTTTATCTATTCTCTCTCTTTTGATCGAAGCAAAATTTTCAAACATAGTATTGGCCACACCAGCCACCCAGGTAGAGAGAGCGTCTTCGGCCTTAAATGTTATTTTAAGGGAAAAGCGCACTTCTGTTAGCTCAGACCATATAAATTCATTGTTGATTGTAAAACTAAATTCGTAGTTTAAGTATTAGAATAAGTTAAGCATAAGTTGTTAACTAAAATAATTAAAATAAAATATGTAAAATGTAACAGCCTTGAATTCATTTTTTAAATTATTTTGTGTTGAAGTTTTGTTAGGCGAATATTTTTTATTTTTCGTAATAAATGCACGAACTCAAATTCTTCTTCATTACTCTCTCTTGTTCTCAGACACGAATGAATAAGTTTCTATGCCGCTCCGCTCCCAGAAAGTTTTGTTTTTGGCTCTGCGTTTCCTGTTCACCGGAATTGCAAGCGATTGAAGGCTTCGACCATGCATTGAGCGATGAGCGACAGAGGGACGCTCTCTCAAGCGACGTAATTTTTAAAGCTTATGATTATAATTATTAAAGCTTATGAGAGAGCATTGGAGTAGCCACGCAGCCGCTGAGCGTCAGAGCGACGTCGCTTAGCGCTAGAACTGGTTTTAATTTTTAGTGCATCGCTGAGAGACGAAATGCAAACAGTGCAAAAAATATGCGTAGAAACTTTAATTTCGCAACCGAATGGACCGCAACCGTTTAATGGAACGACACTCATAAAGAGTACAAAAATAAAAATACTACTAATAGGCAAAACTTGCCAAAATCGATGTGGATGGTTTAGAAGATTTCTCAATCGATTAATGGGATGATCGCCAAACCAAGGCCTTTGTATTATTTTTAATTACCTATATTTACTATAACGGCTTTCAAACAGATTTTTTAGAACCTCTCAATAATAAGTCATTTTTACAACTAATCAACGCTCGAGTGAGCGTCCCACAGTCGCTCAGTCGCTCATCGCTCAATGCGTGGCCGAAGCCTAAGGAACCATAACATCTGCGAGAGATCCCCGGTAATGATGAAAATAAACGTATTTTCTCAGAAAAAATTCGAATGGTAAAAAATGTTGACCGTTTTGTGCAAGCTCTGCTCCTAATGTCATACATGAAACGAGCGTTTTAATCAAACTAAAATTTTAATACCCTTAACCACGGACCGTCAATAATGATTATTTTTATACCCTTGCAGGGTATTATAATTTCAGTCAGAAGTTTGCAACGCAGTCAAGGAGACATTTCCGATCCTTTAAAGTATTTATTAGGTTGTTCGGTAATGACATACCGGTTTTTACATTCAAATTTCGCGCTTCGCTTGTGAAGTCAAATATAATCGTATCTGGTAATATATTCTTGATCAGCATCAACAGCCGAGTCGATCTAGCCATGTCTGTCTGATTATACGCAAACTAGTTCCTAAATTTTGAAGCTATCTGAATGAAACTTTGCAGGAAGTCTTCTTCTGATGACTATATGATATAGCTGCCATAGGAACAATCAAAAAATTTTTTGAAAAAAAATATAACTTTGTCTAATCAAATATAACCAAATTATTGTAGATATTTGGCCATTTATTATTCCAGTATTTCGTAAAAAATTTCATGAAAATCGGACGACTATATCCTATAGTTGCCATAGGAAAAATCGGAAACAATAGACTCTATTGGCAAAATTTTTGAAAAAAAATTATAACTTCGCTGTTTTCCAACATATTTTCATCATACTTTAGCTTTGGCCACTAATTATTATTTCAGAACTTTAATTTAAATTTAATGACAATCGGACGACTATATACTATAGCTGTCATACGAACAATCAGGGAAATAATAGAAAAAAATCATAACTTCGCTGTTTCTCAACATATTTTCATCATACTTTAGACTTGGCCACTTAATATTATTCCAGAATTCTGATTTAATTTTTATGATAATCGGAAGACTATATCGTATAGCTGCCATAAAAACAATCAAGGAAATAACACAGGCCGACAGAAATTGACCTTTTTTCTTACGGAGAATAAAACCTGCAGATTGTATTTTCCGTAATTTTTCTTGTCGTCCTGTGTAATAGAAAAAATCATAATTTCGCTGTTTCTCAACATATATTCATCACTTAATATTATTCCTGAATTTCTATTTAAATTTCATAAGAGTCGGTCGAATATATCTTATAGCTGCCATAGGAACATCAGGGAAATAATAGAAAAAAACATAACTCGGTGGTTTCTCAACATATTTTCATAAAATTTGAGATTCCTTTCTTGTTATTTTTTAAATAAAATCAAGGAAGTTATGCTTTTTTTTTCTTGTCATTAAAAATAATCATCAGACAAGTAAAAATCATTTCTTATAAAAAAAATATAATTAAAAAATATTAAAAATATTATGTTGTTTATAATCACTTCATACCAATATTATTTCATATTCTTGTATCAGGGCCGTAAAGCTACCCCCCCGTACCAAAATATTTAATTTTGGTGCAATATTTTGTGTTGCGTATACTAGTTACCAAAAATAGTTTGTTCTGGTACATATCAAAGCCAAACAGGGCGTTTACTAAAGCTGACAAAAGGATATTCTCTGTAAAAAGAACGAGCAAAACAGTCGTAGTCGTGTTTTTTAATATTGTATTGAAGCCTCAAATTGGTGGAAATTCAACTGCTTAAAATGTATTCCTTATTGTGTTTTAATATGGGTCGGAAGTGTAATTTAAGTTTCGAAATTCGTTCATTTTAACCGCGGAAAATAATGTTCTGTAACATCGAGAAACATAATGAGTTTGGTCACCAAAAAATACAATGAAATGAAAAGCGCAATGGTTAAGACTTTTAAAAACAGAATCCTTTGCCTATACATGGATACAGCCACAAGATGCAATCGAGGTATTCTGTGTGTGAACGTGCAGTTTATAGATCATGGTGAAATCCGTATTTAAATGTTGGGTCTAGTAGCACTCGCACACTTCGAAATATATTTTCAATTTCAGCATTAGTAAGGAATTAGTAAGCATTACAGCGTTACTACCGATAATTTTGAGTAATTGTATCTGTGAAAGGGAAAAGCCTCTTGGAATGCGAAGCAGTCACTTCTAGCATTTATTTGGACCCGTGGATAGAGTGGAGTATTATAAAAAAAAATCCTGCCGAACTGATGCTCGCTAGGGCGCAATTAAAAACTCTTCTTTTGAGACTAGTTTACTTAAAAGAACGATTCAGCATTCATTTTTCATATTATATATAAGTTATTAATATACATATATATTTTAGACTAGTACAAAAGCGCAAAACAGAGATGCTCCATCAACATCATTGAAGGCATATCTTTTAGACAACTTCTTGCATTCCATTAAAGTACCTTCAGGAGACAAATATGAAGATGAAGTACCGAGCCATTTAAAAAATGGATATGGTGAAATTGACGGTTACAGTCCAAAGCCAATTCCATCGACCTCCAATATAATGAAGTATTGGGAGGAAAAGCGATTTGAGTACCCCAACTTATGTATATCCGAAAAAATAACAAAATAGTGCATTCGGTTCCAGCGACCCAAGTGAGTGTCTAAAGAGCACTTTCGGCACTGAAAATGATGCTTACCGACCAAAGGTGTAACATATCGGACGATTCACTGACTAAAATTACTTTTTGTCAAGTTAAATAATAACTATTAAATACAAAATATTGCACCAAAACCTAAAAACGAATTCTTAAATTAAATCTTTTGGTACTGGGGGTAGCTTTACGGTCCTGATACAAGAATATGAAATAATATTGGTGAAAAGTCTAACACGGAACCCGTGATTTGCTTATATATATATCTGTTTTATTAACATATATATAAAATATTTTCAAAGTGAAGGAAATGAAGGAATATAAGATGAAGCACCGGTTAGATACAAGCTATTTTCGGAAGAGTCTTCCGGGAGTCGCGGAGGCGATTGTTGGAAGATCAATCCTCCAAGCGATCATTTGGCGATCAATTCGCGATAGCGATACTATTCTTAGAGTTCTCGGCGTTAGAGTTAGTTGCCTCAGTAGCTGAGGAGTTAAGCGGACGGTCTGTGCATTCTTGGGACCCGGCTTCGAGTCCTAGCCGGGTCGATAAATGTAAGTCAGCTTTTATTTGCGATTTCTTTCCTAGATTATATGATTTAATAACAATATATAATCCCTATAATTACAGAATTAAATAAAAATTATATCAGATCGAAACTTAGTTTAGTTTGGAATTAATAAGGATTAGTTTAAAGAGCTAAGCGAATAATTAATTTTTTAATTATATTTCAAGCCTAATCGAGATTGAATCAAGAATCTTTTGGACAGGCTAAGCCTAAAAATGTAATTCAAAAAAAAAAAAGAAAAACAAAAAAAAACTTTTTTAAATCTGCTTCTGGCGACTCCTCCGCGACTCTTCCGGAAGAGCCCCAGGCGCGTTACAGCTTTTCCCAACGGAAGATCAGAAAGCGATCAGAATGCGATATCGCGGGCGATGAAATTAATTGCCAGGAAGCGTCGCCGGGGACTCTTGCGCGATAGAAATTGTTTGCTGGGTTGGGATTGAGAGTTATCTTCCGGGAGAAATTGAAGGAGCGGAAGAAAAAAGGGGCAAGAGGAATTTACGGTTACAAGAAAATAAAATCTTAAAAAAAAACAAGCAAAAAAAGTGCATACACACATATATACACACATAAATATTTTGGAACTCAACAGACTGTCGCAAACTGCCATATTTTTTATGCAAGTTTTTAACTGAACTGAAAACTTTATTAAATGTAATTAATAAATTAGTTTTTCTTTAATTGTTCTTTCAAGTTTGGAATAGAAGACAAACCCGTAGTCGTATAAGAGCTGTTTTGAACAAAGCCTCACGAACTCTTCCAGCTTTTCTGTGGCTTCTGATAATTTTTACGGTTCTAATAGAATAGTAATTTATCTAAAACATTTCTTAACTTACAGTGATTGATTATTAAGATTTAAGATTTTTTTTGTTTAATTTCTATTATATACGTAGACAACGATTTTGCTTAACTTATTGCTGTGTTTATACAAGAATGATGCGAGTTTCTATTTTTACTTCTGTTGTATTTTTGCATATATTTATCTTTAAATATATTTTTTAAATCAAATCCCCAATATAATATTCTGACTAGCAGTCGATTTATAAGTACCATTTTTAGTTATATTTATCCCCCCTTTTGTAATTATATTTAAATTTTATGTGTTTGCTTTTCAGATAAAAATTGATTTCGACCTATTATACAAAGGCAAAAAGAATTTATGGTTTATGAAGTGGGCTGACTTCAAACAGTGTACTACCGCTTACTACGAGCGTAATATCGCGAATGAAGCTTAAAAAGAGCAGTTGAAAACTGCTAAACTGTCCTCTTGCCAAGGTAAATATTTCCGAGTCGATCTAGCCATGTCCGTCTGTGTGTCTGTTTCTACAACTAGTCCTTATCTAAATGAAACTTTGCAGTTGTCTTCTATATACTCACTCGTTCATATGTCGAAACGGGCCGACTCTTAACTCTATAAAATACATGTTATGTTAATAGTGAATGATACGGTATATGTAGAATGTAACGAAATAGTTATAAAGCTTTTTGATAATCATTTTCAAACCTATGAAGTTGGCGCAAAAAGAAAATCGACATGTATTAAAAATATTTCTTTTTTTCCTCTTCATATATATCCCCTTAATTAATGTTAATTTATGTTAGACAGAAGTGGCTATAAGTTTAAATAAAGTTTATAAAATAAGATAAGAAATAAGTTTATAGGATAAGATATAAATTTAAAATTGAGCTTCTACTATAAGATATTAAGAAATAAGCTTAAAAGATTATATATAGAAATGTAACATTAAACAATAACTAACAAATAATATTAATGAAAAAAAAAAATAAGAAAATATAATCTTAATGACTTTTTATTCTTAAATAGAGATCGACATTAATCTTGAAAAAATATTTTTTTGGTATCAAAACAAGAATTTTTATTCCAAAAAGAATCACAAGATATACTTTAAATAAGCTGATTTTTGATTCATTTTAAGAATTTAAAAAATCTTAATTTAAGAATGTGGATTTTCTTGTTCTCAGGTCAAGCTGTACTTTGGGAATGATTTAAGATTTTTTCCCCAATTTTTATTTTAAACGTTTTTATTGTTTGAAATAAAACTTATGAAATCTTAAATTTAGAATGCAAAAATTCTTGAAGAAGAACAAAAATCTTAAAAGAAGACCGATTATAATCATTTATTTTTTTAAGGATGGTCAATCAATACTTTTTTGTTTTAAAAGGTGGGCAAACGATTTTTGTTAAAATCTTTAGTTTTAAGAGGAGGACAAACGATTTTTTTAGTTTTACGACGTGGGCAAACGTTTTTTGTTAACATTTTTAGTTTAAGGGGGGGTGGGCAAACCTTTTTTTTAAGTTTTTGCAAATTTTTAAAGTTTCATATTTTTGAAAGTAAACAATGTTATTGCCATTATCAACCAAAAAAAAATAAAAATTAAAAAAGGTAACCTTTTGTTTTTTGAAAAATTATGTAAAAATTTACATCCCTTGATATTTTTGAACGTTATTAATTCCTTTCCCTTTCAACTTTGGGACTTCGAAAAAAATTGCACACGTCTGGATTCCAGTGTGCCAAGAAAAGAATAGACTGAGATCTCCAAAATGACTGGCAGAACTTTGTGGCAACTGACAAGTGACAGGAGGCACGCTTAGCAACATTATTTGCTAATATCTACCTACCTAACTCTTGTTAGGAACTTAGTAAGGGCGTTCCGCTCATTAGAATCGGTTCTTTCAATCTGGCGCAGTAGACCGTAAACTATGAAACTACTAAACTATCATACTATAATCTAAAATAAAGTACCTAAAGTAATATAAGTAATAAACCATAGCCATATACATTTCAAAGCTTTTTGACGCGCCTAGATGCCTAAACGATCAATCAAAAAATCCATTTATAGCTGCACCCCAAATGTACCCGAACGTAAATGAAATATATTTATTTATAGAACACAATAAAAAAAATGTTCTGTTTCATAATTAAGCATTTAATTTGCTTACCTCTTCGCAAAGTGCCAGCATTCGTCGAGTACTCTCCAAGGACTGAAACGAGAAAATTTATAAAAACGGTTAAATAAATAACTTTACAAAAAATACTAATAGATAAAAATAACGAGGGAAAGCCCTCACCTCTGCAATACCTCTTCTCAGTATTGCACAATGAACCTATATTGTTGCATATTTCAGGCAATGCTTTAATTTTTTAAATTCTGCTGTTCATTTTGATTGCTTATTTGAATAGAAATTTTTTTTGAATTTCCCTCAGAAATATGGAAACGAAAGCAATTTAAATTCAATGATGAAATCAATCACATTAAAACTGATGCCAACCTACTCGCAGTCTACGGATCCTAACAACTAGCTACGGGACCTCAAAAGCGTACTTCCTCTACTAAGCCCTTGACCTCTGGATAGAACTGAAGGATTTAGGGTTAAGTATTAAAAAAATTGTTATCCGAATGTGTCGCGAAAATCTCCATTGTTTCTCTTGGGGATCTCAGTTAATAACCCCTAAAATTACCATACGTTAAACCGAATAATCCGAAATCATATATCATATGGTCATATATTTGCTATTCTACTTTCCCGTGCTCAAACTTTGTAAGATAAAATTAGAGACAAAAAAATAAAACCATTTTTGGAAACATTTGTATTTTCTAATGCTAGGAATATTTCATCTATCAAACAAAATGTACTTAACAAGCCCATTGACAGAATACGTTTTAAGCAATTCTGATCAGAGTATGTTTTTGTCAAAGAGTACTTAGCTAAGAAAATAAAAAGGTGTTTTGTTGTTTTCCATTAAATTTTAGGGAGAGGCAATAGGCGCCAAGATAAATGCAATTTGGCTGCAGAAAAATATATACGCTCATAATTCTTTCAGTACTGATTTTACTAAGATTTTAGCTTGGTATTTGGCAGCCCAGTGAACTGTCTAAAAATACTTAACGCTTTTGTTCTGTATACTATTTGCCTTATCGACAACTTTCTTCGTACCGACTTGCTAAAAGGGCATTTTAAAATATGTATATATACATATATATATATATATATATATATATATATATATATATATATATATATATATATATATACATCATCTCCTCCGTATTAGGGTAAAAGTATAAAATTTTTAATTCGGAAAGGATCGTACAGGGCAATCAGGGCAAGATCAGAAGATTTTTTGCTGATGTATATATTTCTGTGCTATCTGGTGCTTTCCCTCGGAAAATGTCTTCCGCGTGGTATTTCCCAGAAACGTACAATGGTACGGTTAATGCGAGACTGCTGTGACTCCCAAACCCAAAAATCTTTTGTCACCTCCATCCTTTTCGGCAAATCCCCCTTCAAGTCAGGCGTAATAAGCGACTAGTGCAAGTTATGTATCTATAATATCTCGCAGTGTTATTTAGTTTTTCAATTTTATATTTTCTATTATTTGTCTCCATTTGCGATCGTAGACCGTAGCTTAAATCTGGCTTATGCGAGCAGCCAGCTATTGATCTAAAAAGCCACTTTTTTTCTATTCCCTTTTATTACCAAAAATATATTTCTTAAGATAAGGGAGTACAGCTTAGCATAAGTTAGTTCTTAGGATGATGTCAAGCTGAATAGATTAACTTACGACTATTTAAATATAATAAATAAATAATGGACTGAAGCATAAGCTAAATAAAAAACAAATAAAAACAATAAAAAAACTAAAATCCAATAAAAAAATAAAAACCCATAAGCCACAAAATAAAATTATATAATTGGCGCATTCGGTGTGATCTTTAAAAAAATTTAAATAAACTTTAAGCGCTACCCTGCATAAAATTGATTATTATCCTAACATCTGCTAATACAATGTACAAGTCTGAATTTAAATCAGAAGGGTTCCAGAAAATTAATTAATTATTAAATATCCACAAAAGAACGTCGTGATTCTATTACGTAATCGCAAGCTCGTGGAATCCCACGGCACAATAAAAAAATTCGCAAGGAAAATTTAAAACAAAAGTCAGCTAGCTGACTAAAAGTTTAAATAGCGAAAATTAACAACAGAAGGATGACCGAACACATATTAAGCAATCAAGCGTTATCGCAATGCCTCACTAAGACCCGGCAAATTTCTCTGTTTGATATCCATACCATCTGACCCTGTTCATCAAGAGAGTCCAGCATCGACTAGGATTTTACTCAACCACTCATCCAATCCTGTTGAGGATAATTTATGGAACTGTGGAGAACCTCGTCGTTGGACCTGCTCAGCATCTACTTATGATGTCAACGCCGCAGAACTGGACAGAACTGAAGAACCTTCTAATCGGAGAGTATAATACATTCCGCAGCTGCTCATAGACATTTGTAAAACAAAATATTCAGGCAGCTTAAGAAAATTTCTTGATGAGCTTGAATTAAGGTCTTCCGTTGTTTCCAATAAATTACATTTGGATGAACTTGCGAACACGATATTTATGTTCCTCCAAGCCATGAGACTAGAAAGGAATTGCCCGACAAAATTTTTATGTCCGTTTGTAGTTAAGATATAAGTTTAGCTAGTAAATTAAAACAGGTTGCGCATAAGTTAGGAAAATTAAAAAATATAAATTATAACCAAAATTGGAAAAAAAAATTATTATAATAATTATCAATTGCAGCGCGATCAAAATTATCAAAAATTTCCCGCAGCAACAATTCACAGTGCAGGTGAAGATATAAGGTGAGTTAGTGCAGGTGAGTAATATAACTCGGAAGCAAAAAAATAGACGTTGATGCACTACGGTCAGTACACTCAAGTGGCCCTTATGAAACCAGGCACGTGCCTGTTAGAGTTAGGTATTAATAGTCGCGATGGAAAATATAGAAAAGAATACGAGGAAATAAACTACTGGCGTGCTGCCTGAATGTTTGCTTGCATGCGTACTAAGTGTGTTAGGATTAAAGTTTTTAGTTTAGGAAGACTATCTACATGTGAAATTATTGAGTACAAATCATTATAACTTGCACACAGTACTCTAAAGGGTTCATGCAGTTCAAATGAGGTTCTACAATGGCGCAAAACTAAGGGTATATAGGACCTAGTGTTTCTACTCGGTACGTGGAAATTGAGCTGTCCTAACAAGTCAGTACTTTCCACGTCGCCTTGAATAAGGTAACAAATAAAAGTAATGCCTACCATAATTCTACGATTGGCTAAGGAGGGTAAGTTAATTAAGAGAAGTCTACTATGATAGGAGGCTAATCTCTGTTCAGCATCCCAGTTTAAGCCACGTAAAGCGAGAAGCAAAAGGTTCTTTTGAACCGATTCAATTTGGTTGCTGTGGACCCCATATTGGGGGCTCCAAACGCAAGATCCATATTCTACGATAGGACGAACTAATGAAATATATAAAGTTTTAGTTACGTATGGGTCATCGAATTCTTTCGACCACCGTTTAATAAATCCCAGTATACTCCTGGCTTTATTTACCATGCACGAAATATGATCGATAAAGTCAAGTTTGGGATCCAGACGGACCCCTAAATCATCAACTAAGTTAATTCTTTCCAAAGAGCAGCAGTTTAGCGTGTAAGTTGCCAGCTTGGGTACAACACGGGAGAATGTCATAAGCTTGCATTTAGAGCCATTTAGGTTTAGTAAGTTTACGCGGCAACAAGTTTGGAAATTATCAAGATCTGTTTGTAAATCAGACTGGCAAGCGACACAAAGCTTGACATCATCCGCATACATAAGTACCTAGAGTTAGTCAGAACTTCGGGCAGATCGTTAATAAATAATGTAAACAATAAGGAATCCAAGTGGCTCCCTTGCGGGACACCGGAAGTGACCCGGAGAACATTAGATAAGTTATTTTAAAAGAGGACTTTTTACGTCCTGCCTGTCAGATAACTAGAGATCCACCTGAGAATATTAATTGGAAATCCCATTAAATCGAGTTTCCTGAGGAGAAGAGAATGATTAACAGAATCAAATGCTTTGCTGAAGTCAGTACATATTACATCTGTTTGAAGGTTATTATGGAAGCCCCTTATAGTGAAGGAAGTGAGCTCCAAAAGGTTCGTAGTTGTTGATCTTCGCTTAATAAATCCATGCTGACATGGAGAAATTACTGATCTACAAAGGTGCTGCAAATGTGGCGAATTAATATTTTCAAAGAGTTTAGGGATAACCGATAACTTAGAGATTGCTCTATAGTTATTGGCCACCGATTTGTTACCTTTTTTGTGGAGAGGAATAACAAATGATTTCTTCCAGATAAGGGGAAAATGTGAGGTTTCTAGGGATAAGGTAAACAATTTCACAAGGGGAGAGTACAGGGCATCGGCACAATACCTAAGCACGCAGCCCGGTATTCCGTCGGGACCCGGCAAATAAACTGGCTTAACACGATGAAGATCAATTAGAAGAGAGCTTTCGTTTAAACTCGGATTGAAAATTAGATTCGGTTTGGGCATGTTGTAAGAATATTACTGATTTAGGTCAGTGGTAACAGAGTAAGTTGTTTGAAAAAACTGGGCAAAAAATTCGGCAATTGCCTGATCATCATTTACGCTTGCATTTTCAAAAGACAGCGAGGAAGGATGCGTTAATGGCTTTCGTTTAGTGTTAACAAAATTATTAAACTGTTTAGGATCCTGTGAAAATTTGACCCTACAACGAGTCAAATAGTTTTTGTAACACAGCGCGTTCAGCACAGTGAAGTTTGACCGAGCCGATATATATTTAGAGAGGACAGTGCGAGAACCGGTTGATTTAAATATAGCGTACAGCCTTGACTTTACATTTTTTAGGCGACTCAATTCTTTTGTAGATCATAGGGGCTTATTCAAAATTGAGGGATAGTATAACGGAACACATTCAGAGAAAAATGAATTCATGGCATTGTAAAAAGTATCCACGGCATCAGCCATGTCAGTGCACATGTATAAATCAGACCAGTTACAATAAAATCGTTAATTAAATTATTCAGCCTGTCGAAGTCCGACTTGCGAAAGCAGTAGACTTTTTTGGCTGGACAATCAGATATATTCTGTATAGAACTACCACTGTCGAATGTCACATCGAAAGCAGGATGATACGGATCTTCAGGTAGCGTCAGCGGCTCCACACGTGTTGAGCGCCGGATCAAAGACAAAAAAAGTTCAAGCAAGCGCCCTAAGGAATTTCGTACATGGTTGACTTGAGACAGTGAAATGTAGCCAGCAATAAAATCATGTTGTGTTGAAGATTGAAGTGTGTTAGAGGAGTTAGTTAGGGACCAAATAGCCCCAGGGATATTAAAATCACCCAGGACTACTAAATGGTCCCTGTCAGAAAGTATGTCGGAAACCATCCGAATGGCGGAAAGGTGGTTCCAAAAAATAGGAAGTTCCGACAATGGAGGAATGTAGGAACATGTAATAAAAATAGAGCTACCGTTGAATAATGGCTTTACACAAAGGAATTCAACATCGCTGTATTCCTCGAAAGTTACTAATTCTGACGTAAGAGTGGAGTTAACCGCTATGAGTACCCCACCCATCGCCTGACAGGCCGATCTAGCCGATAAATCGTGAACGCAGCTGGAAAAACTTCGAAGATTAGAATCTCCGGCTTTAACCAGGTTTCTGTGAACTCAATAACATGGGAGGCGAATGCAAAACTATCAGACTACAATTTCGGCAGCTTACTACGTAAGCCTCTTGCATTAGTTATTAGTTTTTTTTTGGACAGGGTGGGAGGACGTAGATGGTGCAGTGGTCACGTCAGGCTTGGGAAGACTTATTCCAACAGGCCGTTTCTTTTTCTTAGCTTCGTATTCTTTAACAACCACATACTCCGGCCAGAATTTGGTAGAGCATATCGTGCCAAAGAATTCGTTTGGGACATTTATTTTCAAAGATGAAATGTCCCTACGGTAAGAAAATGTAAACTTTTCCACCTTCAACTTTAAATTTTCGGCTCTGACTTTGCCTCGTATAAAGGCAATGACATCTTCCGATGTTTGACCAGGGGAGAGCCGCGAAACAAATATCTGTTTCGTAGGTGGGATTGCAATAAGGGCATTTGGCAAGACAGACTGAATATCTGCCGTGCCATTATCGGCCGGTAGTCCGGCCCTTATACCCTGGGGGGTTAAATAGACGGGGCTATGAGGGGTCAAAATTTGTGATCCCCTAGGGGATAAAGCGGATATTACCGGGAGAACGGTCAGTCCCAGGGAAAAATTAAAAAAAAAATTATTTGCTAAAAATATAAAAACTTCGACTTGGCTCCGGTCCTCCCCGTGAATTGAACTCGGGACAACTTGCAATTACTCTAACAAACGTTCTAAAAATAGCTCTGACTTTGTTTCGCTGTATGTATGCAGGCAACGAATGTGATCATTGCAGGTTTATTGGTGCATGTGTTATTTCCCTTCAGTACCATTCCGATCGGATTCCTCAAGGAATCGTGCGGGATTTGGAATATCTTCTTAAGGAATCCTCAGGGAATGTCCATATAAGCCTTTAAAAAATGTCCATATAAGGGGCGGTTTCAGCAGGGAAATCGAAGTATTCGCAGAGGAAATAGTCAGGAGTCATTGGGGAATTCATGGAGGTATCAGAGAGGAATCTTAAAGGATTTCACAACCACCCTTCCTTTCAACAAATAATAATTATTGCATATAAATTAATTATTTAATATATTTATTTTTCTTATTGTTTTTAATACAACTTAAAGCGTGCGCCAATAATTTTTCTGGAGAGCTCTGTGGGTACACGTTAGATATACTATCTGTAAATGAAATAAGTTAAAAATAAGTATTGGTTACATTATTTAATAAGTAGTACCTTATAAAAATTGGAGAAGGCCTCTTTTTTTCCATTTACTCCATCTAAATTATTACAACATTATTTTATTGATTGCGATAATGTTGAGCGTTTTATCAAATTTGTCACAACGATGGTCTGCAAATAGAAATAGTCACTACAATTTTTTTTTATATTTTATTTATAAATATTATTCTTAAACATTCTGCCTTATTACCGCGGCTTAATGCCAAATCCAGTGCTCCTAGAGCATCATCGTTGCATATAGGGAAATCCAAGTTGACTTTCTTTATTATTATTATAAGAATCCAATTGTACACTTTGAACAATCATTATCACTTTTTAATTGCACTTACCTGATTTTGTTTTCATTTTCGTTTAGATTTTAGTTACACTTAACTTTGAACGCAATGCGTCTCGCCACTTGAATTCCAAGTGCAATGAGAAATGGAGAAGCAAGACGAAACCGAAAACCGACAACCGAAAATTCTTGCGTGTACCAGGGGATAGCCGACAAAAGAAATGCCTTAATTAGAAGCTCAAAAGTCAAATAATCAAACATAAACATTTTGGCTTTGCCTAAAAAAAATTATGTATTAATACATGTCAATATATAATATATGATTAAATAATTAAAACTTAAATAAATATAATCTTAAATATCTATAAATATTTGAATATATTTTAAAAAGGGTATTCTGACATCGCCTCCATTCATTTGGTTTTCGAAACACTTTTTTACTCCCCTTCCCTCCTTCTACATCTTTCGAATTTGTCTCTCTGTTGAGTGCTCCGAAAATATGGAGTCGAAGCTTCGAGAATCATCGTTAGTAGCCGAAAGCAAGTAAAAGTTTAATTTCCCCTTTCATTTCGGACTTCAGCAAACGAACCCCATGCAATTTGTTTTTGTTTTTCGGACATGTCACCAGGAAAAGGCCGGGAAAGGAATTTTGGTACTGGTTATACATAATATGTATAAAGTAAAAAGCCTATATCTCCGAAATTTTAGGGCACGATCGCAATGAAATTTAGACAATCTGTGGATTTGTGATTTGGTTTACCTAACTTTATAATATGTGAATATGGTTTACCTAACTTTATAAATTCAGGAGATATACGTTTTTTTTTTAAAGGCTAAAGATATAAGAAGTCTAAATCCCAAGTTTGGTGTCTCTAGCTCTTATAGTCTCCGAGATCTAGGTGTTTTACGAAACCACGCGATTCACGACAAATCGCGCAGAAGACAAAAAAGATGAAAAAAAAAAAAGAAACGGAAACCAATACTGGAATCGCGGAATGTAACGCGGAATGTAACGCGGAATGTAACGCGGAATGAAGTCTACTAAAACGCGGACGCGAAATCCGAAAGCAATTTTCACCGCTTGCATAATTAACAAATTTATTGTTAACGGACACTAGACGGACAACCAACACACGCAATTTGGCAAGGAGGCTAATGGCTGTAATGTAAAAAAACAAAATCACACACGCACCACAAAAACACCTAAACGAAGCGAAATAATATACATATTTATGTTAATTTTACACTTATTCTTAACGAATCTAATACCAAAAATAGCTTAAGCCGAAATTATGATGATCGTAATGATAATTACGTTTGAAAAAATGTTTAAGTTGCGATTAAAACAATAACAATCATAATCGAAAATTTTCACAATCGGTCGAGTCAATCGTTTGATGCAAATTAAAATAAAGAGGCAAAGAATGTGACAATTGCAAGAGTGGTGCCAAAATCATATAAAAGAAAGAGAATAAGAAAACAAAAATCTACAAAACTGAAACGCACTTACATATAATGCAAATGTCTTTCAATTCACGAGCTAAGTCGATAGCTCAGTGGATAAAGGTGCACATACATGTTCATAAGCATTTAGAGTGAGTTTGATTCCCCCGCAAGGCATGAGAAAATTATGTATAGTGTTTTTATTGAATTTTTTTTTTAGTTCTTACTATTAAATACTATAATTGTTTTGATTTACAGGAAAAAATTACAAAAAAAATTATTTGCTAAAAATATAAAAACTTCGACTTGGCTCCGGTCCTCCCCGTGAATTGAACTCGGGACAACTTGGAATTACTCTAACGAACGTTCTAGAATTAGCTCTTACTGTGTTTCACTGTAGCTATGCAGGCAAAGAATGTGACAAATGGAAGTGTATTGTTGCATCTCAAAATCATGCGAAAGGAAGAGAATAGGAAAGAAAAAAACTAAGAAACGAAGAAAAAATTACGTATTTTGAAAATGCCATCCAATCCATCATCAACATCAGTGGTTCAGCGGATAGAACTGCACAATTATATTTTGTAAGCATTTGGCTTGGATTCGATTCCGCCGAAAGACATAAGATTATTTTTTTAAATTTAAATAAGTAGGTATCGTTCTTTGATTTCACATTTTTTATTTCTTAGTATTAAATACTGTAACTATTTTGATTTACAGGGAAAATTTACAAAAAAAATTATTTCCTATAAATATGAAAAAAACTTTGTCTTCCCCTTGAATTGAACTCGGGACAACTTCCAATTACTCTAAGGAACGTTTTGATAGACTGCAGCTTAGTCAGCTAGACCATCAACCCAATCGATCCGAGCAATCTTAAATTCATATAAATGTGAACATAACCAAAATGTGTAATGAACGTTTTGATTTATTTGGAGCCCTCTGCCTGGGCTGCCTATATATGTATAAAGTAAAAAGCCCATATCTCTGCTATTTATGGCACGATCGCAATAAAATTTAGACAATCTGTGTCTTTTGATAAAATACATAATCGTTTTAAATATTGTTTACATAACTTTATAATTATTTAGGAGATATACGGTTTTTTTTTAAATAGCTCATTCAAAAAGGGGAGCAGCAAAAATTAAAAACAAACTTGATCTGCGTGCAGATATAATAAGTCTTAATCTTAAGTTTGGTGTATCTAGCTCTTATAGCGTCTGAGATCTAGGCGTTCATACAGACGGACGGACGGCAGGCGGACGGGCATGGCTATATAGACTTCTTTATTGATACTGACCAATATTTATGTATCTTTTAAAGGTCTGCCACGCCTCCTTCTGCCTGTTTCAGAAAATCGCAGTCGCACAAAACAACTGTGTACCTTTGGTACAGGATATACAAAACCATGATACAGTGATAAATAGGTACATAATTCGTACACACATTGCCTACAACTTTTATTAACGAATAAGTACTAGCGGTTATAACAGGTACCTAACCCGAACGATTGGAAACCGACGGGACTACCTTTATATAATTCTACAAGTATCATGTACAAAACAGAGTTTGCTGTTTTGTTTGTTTTTTCGAAACAGGTGCTACATGACAGGACACATATTTATATTTTGTATATGCATTTTTATACCCTTGCAGGGTATTATAATTTCAGTCAGAAGTTTGCAACGCAGGGAAGGAGACATTTCTTCCCTATAAAGTATATATATTCTTGATCAGGATCAACAGCCGAGTCGATCTAGCCATGTCCGTCTGTTCGTCCGCCTGTCCGTCTGTCCTTCTGTCCGTCTGTCCGATTATACGCAAACTAATCCCTCAGTTTTGAAGCAATCTGAATGAAACTTTGCAGGTAGTCTTCTATATGCTCTCACTCCTACATAAGTCGGAACGGGCCGGATCGGACAACTATATTATATAGCTGCCATAGGAATATAATCACCAAATTTGAAATTGAACCATTTATTATTGTTTTAGATTTTCGAATTAAATTTCATAAAAATCGGACGACTATATCTTATAGCTGCCATGGGAAAAATCGGGAACAGTAGGAACAATCGGCAACATTTTCGAAAAAAAATAATAAAACTTCGCTGTTTCTCAACAAATCATCAAACTTTAGATTTGGTCACTTTGTATTATTCCAGAATTTTGATTTAAATTTTATGACAATCGGACGACTATATCCTATAGCTGCCATACGAACATCAGAGAAATAATAGAAAAAATCATAACTCTGTTGTTTCTCAACATATTTTCATCAAATTTTAAATTCGGCCATTCATTGTTTATATTAGAATTTAGTTTTTTATTAGATAGTATAATTGCAATCTGCAAGGGTATGTAAACTTCGGCAAGCCGAAGTTAGCTTCCTTTGTTGTTTTTAGGTGTGATCCAGTAGTGGTAGTAAGGTGGCCAAAGTTGCTAAAAGCAGAGTCACATACTAGTTTCTGAGTTCCTTTTTTTAAAATATACTAGAAGGAGTAGTCGATTGCAGTAAAAAAGTCTGACAACTCCTCGCTAAGGGAGTCGCCGCCAGAATCTTGTTTCGATCGGACGTTTTTAAGAAGAGAAACACAAAGCCACGTTTCGTTTAATTTAAGTTACAAGTTGAATTGAACAAACAATATCCATATTTTAAAGTCGGTGTTACAAATTTAATATAAGAAGACACTGCATGTATAAACGTATAGCTATAGGACCCCATCATTACATAGCGCCACATATGTACATACATATGTATATGAGACACAGGTATTATTTGGTACTTACCTCATCCGCTGTTCCTTGCGCCTTAATCTGAAGCTCTTCTAACTCTGTTTTCGGGACCTGAGGTCCAGCCACTTCTTCAGAGGGTTCCGCAGGCATTCTATAAAATAAATAAATAATAAAACCAAAATATTTTTAATTATTTTATCATCATTTATAATTTATTTATATACAGACGTTGATGCACTACGGTCAGTACACTCAAGTGGCCCTTATGAAACCAGGCACGTGCCTGTTAGAGTTAGGTATTAATAGTCGCGATGGAAAATATAGAAAAGAATACGAGGAAATAAACTACTGGCGTGCTGCCTGAATGTTTGCTTGCATGCGTACTAAGTGTGTTAGGATTAATGTTTTTAGTTTAGAAAGACTATCTACATGTGAAATTATTGAGTACAAATCATTATAACTTGCACACAGTACTCTAAAGCCTAGATGGGCAAGCCTATGGCTCATCGTGCTCTAGCTGCTCCCTCCGTTATTCGTAAATTTTGGCGCCAGCAAGACGCACAAGTAGATCCCGTCGCGTGCTCAGCGAGGCGTGAAGATTTACAAAAACAATGCTACACAAATTCGGAGGCGGTAGCGGGCCCAACGCCGCGGTCCCGAATTTGCAACAACAAAAACTAAGCGTTGGGCCTCGCACATGCAACTCAAAACAAAAACAATTTTAAAGGGAATTGGGCAGTTGTCGTCGACTTCTGCACAGCCAAAAAAGTTTGGAAGTTTTCCTTAGTCATTTTTTGAACTCAGTCACGAGTGCATGTGCAAAATGGATAAGGGAATTGAATGCATTGAAATTGTTTTTGACAGTGTACCTCCCATCGCTCGCACATTCTGTCTGGCTCGTGGCAGCGAGGAATCGCGACGGTGGTGGTTGTTGTTGCAATTTTTGTCAGGCCGAGCTGCTGCTCAGTCCGTTAGATTTCGTGCCCTTCCCTGCTCTAAAGGGTTCATGCAGTTCAAATGAGGTTCTACAATGGCGCAAAACTAAGGGTATAAAGGATCTAGTATTTCTACTCGGTACGTGGAAATTGAGCTGACCTAACAAGTCAGTACTTTCCACGCCGCCGCGAATAAGGTTTTAAATAAAAGTAATGCCTAGCATAAGTCTACGATTGGCTGAGGGTAAGATAATTAGGAGAAGTCTACTATGATAGGAGAGTAATCTCTGTTCAGCATCCTAGTTTAAGCCGCGTAAAGCGAAAAGCAAAAAGTTCTTTTGAACCTATTCAACGCGTTTACTGTGGACCACATACTGGGAGCTCCAAACGCTAGATCCATATTCTAAGATAGAACGAACTAATGAAATATATAAAGTTTTAGTAACGTATGGGTCATCGAATTCTTTCGACCACCGTTTAATAAATCCCAGCATACCCCTGGCTTTATTTACCATGCACGAAATATGATCGATAAACCCAAGTTTGGGATCCAGGCGGATGCCCAAGTCATCAACTGAATTAATTCTTTCCCAAGAGCAGCAGTTAAGCGAGTAAGTTACAAGCTTGGGTAAGACACGGGAGAATGTCATAAGCTTGCATTTAGAGCCATTTAAGTTTAGTAAGTTTACGTGGCACCAAGTTTGGAAGTTATCAAGATCTGTTTGTAAATCAGACTGGCAAGCGACGTCCTTATATTGCACACAAAGCTTAACATCATCCGCGTACATAAGTACTCTAGAGTTAGTTAGAACTTCGTGCAGGTCGTTAATAAATAATGTAAACAATAAGGGACCCAAATGGCTCCCTTGTGGGACACCTGAGGTGACCCTGAGAACATTAGATACGTAATTTTCAAAGAGGACTTTTTGCGTCCTGCCAGTCAGATAACTAGAGATCCACCTAAGAAGATCAATAGGAAATCCCAATATCCCATTATCCCATGATCTTCGCTTAATAAATCCATGCTGACATGGAGAAATTACTGATCTACAAAGGTGCTGCAAATGTGGAGTAATAATATTTGCAAAAAGTTTAGGGATGGCCGATAACTTAGAGATTCCTCTATAGTTGTTGGCCACCGATTTGTTACCTTTTTTGTGGAGAGGAATAACAAATGATTCCTTCCAAAAAAGGGGAAAGTGCGAGGTTTCTAAGGATAAGGTAAACAATTTCAGAAGGGGAGAGCACAGGGCATCGGCACAATACCTA
Source organism: Drosophila truncata (assembly GCA_008042515.1). Taxonomy (NCBI): domain Eukaryota; kingdom Metazoa; phylum Arthropoda; class Insecta; order Diptera; family Drosophilidae; genus Drosophila; species Drosophila truncata. The sequence continues at coordinate 24,094 of VNJQ01004177.1, forward strand.
AGCACACAGCCCGGTATTCCGTCGGGACCCGGCAAATTAACTGGCTTAACACG
>VNJQ01004183.1:0-12931 GCA_008042515.1 Drosophila truncata
ATGTCTGCACCCGTATCAATTAGTAATGTGTATAATTTATTTATGTGTTCATATTTGTGTGAAACAAAATGATTGATTCTGTATTGAGTTTTGTATCTTAAGGGTCTTTATTGGTTTTCCGACGTTGTTTGTATTTGTCGGACATTATTATTTTTATTATTATTATACAGTGCCGCTCAACTGAATAGGTTTGACTTTTATATTGAGTTCGAAGCGTTGTATCTTTGTAACAAACACTTCGATTTAAGCGAAATAATTTTTTTTGTGTAAATAAATTAGTTATTTTTAATATAGGAAAGTATTATTTCTGTAAGTTTTGATTTTATACTATTTTTATTATTTTTTCAAAAACATAAGATAAAATAACTCTTTTTTTGGCTCATCTGAATAGGTTTAAAACTTTTAATTTAAAGTTTTGTTTATTTGCGTGAATGAAAAGATGTGAATTCTTTCATAACTCTATATTTAGACCATATGCTATTAGTTTTTTCTAAAATGGGTCAAGGAAAACCATTAACTGGTTATAAAAATGTTTAAACAAATATTTTGTTACTCAATATTTAGATTCTGCAATTACTTTTGAGAAAAATCAAAAGGTTGTCTGTAATATTGTTTGTAATGATGCATACTGTAGAGAAAAATAAATCTAGAAAACAAATATGCACCTAAAGGATCGGAGGGGCAACTTATGCGACGAACTGCCTCAAATTACAACCTTTCTGCCGGCAAAATTGGCAAAAATGTCGTGTAAATGCTAGTGGGGTCATGGTAAAATTAAATATTCGTAGCGCCAAACACTTGGAGAGATTAATAATAAGCAAAAAATACATTTAAATGAGGCTCAGTAGACAGCTTGACTTCGATTTGCTCGAGGCATATAAAGTGGCACAAGGAGTAAAATTTGTTCTATTATTTCCCTGATGTTATGACAGCTATAGTCGTCCGACTTTTATGAAATTTAAATCGAAATTCCGGAATAATATTAAGTGACGAAATCTCAAGTTTGATGAAAATATGTTGAGAAACAGCGAGGTTTGGTTTTTTTTTTTATTACTTCCCTGATTGTTCCTATGGCAGCTATAGGATTTAAATCAAAATTCTGGAATAATATTATGTGACCAAAGCTAAAGTTTGATGAAAATATGTTGAGAAACAGCGAAGTTATATTTTTTTTTGGAAAATTTTGCCGATCGTTCCCACTGTTCCCGATTTTTTCTATGGCAGCTTTAAGATATAGTCGTCCGATTTTCATGAAATTTAATACGAAATTCTGAAACAATAATAAATGGACAAATATCAACTTTGGTGATTATACGTTGAAAACTGACAGCTATACGATATAATCGTCCGATCCGGCCCGTTCCGACTTATGTAGGAGTGAGAGCATATAGAAGACTACCGAAAAGTTTTATTCAGATAGCTGCAAAACTGAGGAACTAGTTTGCGTATAACCGGACAGACGGACATGGCTAGATCGACTCGGCTGTTGATCCTGATCAAGAATATATATACTTTATAGGGTCACTGCGTTGCAAACTTCTGACTGAAATTATAATACCCTGCAAGGGAATAACAATAAAAGACCAACTTAAACTACACTGCCTAGTTTTTTACATGGTTTTTCAGGCCAAACCCTAATCGGGCAACTTGTTGCAAACGATTGTATTTGGAGAAATGGGTAATTTGAAAATTTTGGATTATTAATCTCTATTATTATTTATGTTTTTATTTATTTGTTATTAACAATTATAATTGTAATGACAATGGTAAGCGGTATTAGCAAAATATGTTTTTTTTATTTTAATTTTTTTTTTGGTTTTAAATTTTGTCCAAGTCATTGGCATGACTTTGATATCTTTTCCTAAGACACCTATTGTGCAACTTGTATATTTTTAAGAAAGCATTTGCCAACATTATAGTCACGATTATCGCCAACATTATTATCGTATCAGTATCAATTTGTTCTGCCTCTATTTTATTTACGACGTTTGCCGTTGAATCTAAAACTTTGGTATCTACTAAACCCATTTTGGGTGTTTTTCCAAATTTCTTAAAGGTGATTTTATATTGTTAATATAATATATATATATATATAATGTATATCTTGAATTAGTATTAATTTGCCATTTATATCGGCTCATGTATGTATATAAAAGTAGAAGAAAAAAATTATGTTAATTTGCATATAACTGATTTACAATAGTTTGCTCTTTATAAATAAATATGTTACATTTTTTTAGTGGTTAGTGTTTTTCAAGCAGCGCTTTCGCGCATCGGCTTGAGTTAGAAGTTCTTTAAAATTAATGACAACTTAGGCATTGGCATAAACCCGTACTTTGCTCGTTTGCAAAGTGATCCCTCGATGACTTCCAGGTTCCTCTGGTGTGCGTCTTTCTCTGCGGATGTCTCTGCTAACTTGATATAGTCCGTTATTAGCCTTCTTTTTTTTGCAGGAGTCTTATCCGTGCTCTGTACTTAGCTATTGTAAGGGGGCGGGGTCCATCGTTTGGACACACCTCTAGAGCTTCTTTTAGGCTCGTTGTGTCCCTTTGCTCGATGGGAGTAGCATCCTCTAGTCCGGTGTTGCTCATAGGTGCTCCTCAAATGCTCTCCATCGGCGGTTTGCCACTCACACGGTTTTCTTTCAACCCTCTCCATCGGCAGTGTAAGGGGCGGTTTGCCACTCATACTGGTAGGCTTTTTTTTATTTTTATATTTTAACTTTTCACGGACTTTATTTGTGGTATTTTTGTTTTATTTTTGCAGAACACTTTCTCTGGCTTTTCTCGGTCGCGTGGTTTCTTTGCGTTCCATAGTTTTCAACGTCGAACTGCGCTTGTTGCCAAAGCTTATCACGGTCACCATGTAGAGTAATAATACATGGAATAGAGTAATAATTAATAATGTTCTTAATTTAATGAAAACGGTCGTGATACCACTTCGATGGTCATAATATTTCTCATTGCCTTTCTATATTGGCACATATCTCTTATATCTAAGCCGCGCAACTGCGTTGCCGAGAACGCCGGCAGCGGAGCGGCTGCCTATTATATATGTATATGTGTGCTCCTCGCTGCTGACAGTGGGTACCTCAAGAGGGTTGTATGTACATACAGAGTGGCCCATCTACCGTTTGCTTTTTGAAGTATCGATAATTTGGACTTTGACATATCGAATGTTATTGTCAATGTGTCCGATATTTAGTTCAAGGTTTGCGGTTTACGAAATGGTTATGTTTACGCTCGAGAAAATTGGGAAATATTGAAAAATTTCTTCTAAAGTGGAGAGTCTTCAACCGAAACTGCAAGAAAATTGCTGTCAAAATACTGAAAAAATAAAGCGCCTTCCAGGCAGCTTGTGGATAGTTTTGTGAGGCGTGTGCGTGAGACTGGATCGTTGATGGATAAAACAACACGTTTACGTATTCGTCTAGTTCGGTCGGTCGAAAATATCGCTGCGGTGGCCGAAAATGTCAATGCCAGTCCGTCGACGTCAACTCGGCACCGTGTTCAAGAGTTAGACATTTTGTGCACTTCCCTGCAACGGATTTTTGCCAAAGACCTCCGTCTAAGACCATATAAGATTCAGTTGGTTCAGCAGCTTAAGCCGGATGATCCAATGCGTTTTCGGTTCGGCCGTCAAGGATTGACGACTTAAGACACGAGATTGAAGTTGCCATCAGGGCCATTGAGGGCCATACCATTGAAAATGTGCTTACAAATTGGGTCGACCGAATGGGCTACTGCTAAGCCAGCCGAGGCAGCCATATGAATGAAGTGGTGTTTCACACATAAAACGCAATAAAAAAAATTGTTGAAAAATATATACTTGTTGTTTTTTGTAGCAATTTTAAAGCGCAAATCCTACGTGGGCCATACGTGTATATGTGTATGCATAAGTCGAGTCGTGGGATCGCTGACTTCTGCATTTATATTTGTCAAGGCAGAGTTCGTGTGATCGTGTTACGGTCAGTTCGAACCATTATAGTGTTATCCCTTAAGTACTCTTGGTATTGGATATGCATGGACATACTACAGAGGTGAGACTTATCGGCCCATAATCATTTGCTAGTATGCCCTCTTATGCATGGTTTCGGAATGAATACGACTTTCTCTTCCATTCCACTGGAGCGGAATGTACGTCAGTCTTATGCAAGCTTTTAGAAATCTACAGATGCTATTCTTGGCTGTCTGTAGTATTGCCGGTATTATGCCGTCCGGGCCCGGGCTTTTGTGTTTGTCGAAGAATTAATTGCCCACTGGATTCTCTCCGTGGTAATGTTATCTTTCGTTGATGTGTATATCTGATTCTTCGGGTTCCGAGTTCTCTCGCAGGTTCCCTGGAAGGTGATCCCAACTAGAAGCTCTACTGACTTAGTCTCGCAGTGTCTTTTGCGCCTTCTAATGACTTTGCAATGAATCCTGTTTGGCCTTGTAAATTGCTTTTTTTTGTAATTGCGATTCCTTGTATGGCTCCCAGTTTCTGGTTCCATAGCTAGTGTTGAAGGACTTCCGCGCCGTTCTAAGATCGCTCAGTTCTTTTGTCCACCATGGTGGGTACTGCTTCCTTGAGAATGAAACCTTACAGGTCTCCTGGAATGCATTGTTAAGTATGTTCGTAAGGTCCTCATAGGAGGATTAAACATTTATCCCCGTATTGCCTTTTTTTTTCGCGCGGGGTCCCACTCTTACCTCCCGCCCAACCAACCGAGGGGCGCAGCCGTGTGACTTAGCTTGATCGCGTTCTAGATTGATGCGAGAGAGAAGAGAAGAGAGAGAAAGAAAATAGATAAAAGAACGAGCTAATTCGGGCTAATTCTACAAGCAATAATGTTATTAGTTTTTGAATGCTTTCAATGCCTTCTATACTTTTATACTAAAAAGACGATTTCAATCAGTACATAAAACCCTAAAGGGTTATGTACTTCAAACATTATAGTGGTTAACTACTAGAGGGATATAAGTTCGAGATGTTAGAGGGGAACATGGAAATTGAGCAGGCCATGTAGGTAGGGGCTCTCCACAACACCGTTACTAAGTTTATGTAAAAACTACGCCAAGCATCGTCCTACGATTAGCTAGAGAAGGTAAGTTAATGAAGAGAAGTCTACTAGAATAAGACGGCAATCTTAGGTCAGCATCCCAGGATAGGCGTCGGAGAGCAAAAAGCAAAAACTACTTTTGGACATATTCAATGCGGTTACTATGGACTCAGAATTGAGGACTTCAGACCCAGGAACCGTACTGCAATTACGGGGCGAACTAACGAAGTAAAAAGGGTCTTCGAATTCCTTCGCCCACTTTTTAATGAACCCGAGCATGTCTCTGGTTTTGTTTACCATACGCATGAAAATGTCACCAGTGAGCATGGCACCATTATTTAAAGTTGTCTAGATCCGATTGTAAGTCTGGTTGGTTTTTCCAAAAGAATAGCCGTAGTTGATCTTCGCCTCAACTGCATAGATGTTGAAACTAAACACGATAACATTGGAGGCGAATGCAAGACTATCTGAATACAGTTGGATTCTGATAGGAAAATAACAGAGAGGTATTTAGTTTTTTTCGGACAGAGCTGGAGAAATTAGAGGGCGCAGTGGACAGATAGGGCTTGGGAAGAGTTATTCCAACAGGCCGTTTCTTTTTCTTAGCTTCATATTCTCTGAGAACTACATACTCATGGCAGAATTAGGTAGTGCATGTAGTGCCAAAGAATTCATTTGGGACATTTATTTTAAAAGATGAAATGTCCCTAGCGTAAGAAAATTTACATTTTTCCACCTTTAATTTTAAGTTTTCGGCTCTGATTTTGCCTCGTCTAAAGGCGACGATATATTTAGATGTTCGACCAGGAGAGAGCCGCGAAACAAATATCTGTTTCGCAGGTGGAATTGCAATAAGGGTTTTGGCATGACAGACTGACCGTCTGTCGTGCCATTATCGACCGGTAGTCCGCCCATTATGCCCTGGGGGTTAAAAAAGCGGGGCTATCGGGGGTGGAAATTTGTGATACCCCAGGTGAGGAAGCGGATAATACCGGGGGAACGATCAGTCCCACGGCACATTCGGATACCGAATCTTTTCTTTTCGGAGATCGAGTTCTCCGAATTCTGGGAGTTAATTCTGATGGTCGAGGGCTGTGCCAGGGGATATTGTTGCCGAGAGCCAGCCGCGAGTTGTGGGAATCCGTCATCATGCTGCACTCCAGTTGCCGTTTTTTTTTTGTGCCTTGGAGACTTTATTTTTTGTTTTGTTTTTTCTTGTTTTTCATAGACGTTGATGCACTACGGTCAGTACACTCAAGTGGCCCTTATGAAACCAGGCACGTGCCTGTTAGGCTTCGGCCACGCATTGAGCGATGAGCGACTGAGCGACGCTCTCTCGAGCGACGTTAATGAGCGATCGCTTTGAGTGAGGTGGCCACGCACTTAGCGACTTCTCTCGAGTTGATTATTTGTGAAATGCCTTATATTCTAGAGAGGTTCTACGAAATGTGTTTGAAAGCCGTTATAGTAGTAGTTTATAATGTAATGTTTAATGTAATATTTATTTCTTTTTTTTAAGCTTAGTAAATATTATATTTTGTATTTAATCTCCAACTTTTTGATGTCAGTAAATTTAAAAAAAAGGCAAAAGTGATTTTAAAAAGTATAAAATATTTGTTTTTGTTTTCTTCATCTGTTGGTTTTTCTGTTCCGATTTGATTAAATTAAGGTTTTCGCGCATATTATTTACATTGTTTGCATTTCGTCGCTCAGCGATGCACTAAAAATTAAAACCAATTCTAACGCTCAAGAAATTCGCTCGTCGCTCAGCGGCTGCGTGGCCACTCCAATGCTTTCTCGTAGGCTTTAATATTTTACTTCGCTCGAGAGAGCGTGGCTCAGTCGCTCAGTCGCTCAATGCGTGGTTAGAGTTAGGTATTAGTAGTCGCGATGGAAAATATAGAAAAGAATACGAGGAAATAAACTACCGGCGTGCTTTCTGAATGTTTTCTTGCATGCGTACTAAGTGTGTTAGGTTTTTTAGTTTAGGAAGACTATTTACATGTGAGATTATTGAGCACAAAACAAAGGGTTCATGCAATTCAAAAGAGGTACTAAAATGGTTAAATATATATTTAAGGTATATATTGTATCTAGAATTTATATTCGGTACGTGGAAATTGAGCTGACCTAACCAGTCAGTACTTTGCACTTCACCATGTATACGGTTATAATTAACGATACTGCCTAGCATAGTTCTACGATTGGCGGATGCCAAGTCATCAACTGAGTTAATTCTTTCCAAAGAGCAGCAGTTTAGCGTGTAAGTTGCAAGCTTGGGTAAGACACGGGAGAATGTCATAAGCTTGCATTTAGAGCCATTTAAGTTTAGTAAGTTTATGCGTCACCAAGTTTGGAAGTTATCAATATCTGTTTGTAAATCAGACTGGCAAGCGACGTCCTTATATTGCACACAAAGCCTGACATCATCCGCGTACATAAGTACTCTAGAGTTAGTCGGAACTTCGGGCAGACCGTGAATAAATAATGTAAACAATAAGGGACCCAAGTGGCTCCCTTGCGGATGACCCGTTACTAAAACTTTATATATTTCATTAGTTCGTCCTATCTTAGAATATGGATCTTGCGTTTGGAGCCCCCAGTATGGGGTCCACAGTAAACGCATTGAATCGGTTCAAAAGAACTTTTTGCTTTTCGCTTTACGCGGCTTAAACTGGGATCCTGAACAGAGATTACCCTCGTATCATAGTAGACTTCTCCTAATTAACTTACCCTCCTTAGCCAATCGTAGAATTATGCTAGGCATTACTTTTATTTATAACCTTATTCACGGCGACGTGGAAAGTACTGACTTGTTAGGTCAGCTCAATTTCCACGTACCGAGTAGAAATACTAGATCCTATATACCCTTAGTTTTGCGCCATTGTAGAACCTCATTTGAACTGCATGAACCCTTTAGAGTACTGTGTGCAAGTTATAATGATTTGTACTCAATAATTTCACATGTAGATAGTCTTCCTAAACTAAAAACTTTAATCCTAACACACTTAGTACGCATGCAAGCAAACATTCAGGCAGCACGCCAGTAGTTTATTTCCTCGTATTCTTTTCTATATTTTCCATCGCGACTACTAATACCTAACCCCAACAGGCACGTGCCTGGTTTCATAAGGGCCACTTGAGTGTACTGACCGTAGTGCATCAACGTCTATTATTAATGAAGGAAGTGAGCTCCAAAACGTTTGTAGTTGTTGATCTTCGCTTAATAGATCCATGCTGACATGGAGAAATAACTGATCTACAAAGGTTCTGCAAATGTGGAGTAACAACATTTTTAAAGAGTTTAGGGATGGCCGATAACTTAGAGATTCCTCTATAGTTGTTGGCCACCGATTTGTTACCTTTTTTGTGGAGAGGAATAACAAATGCTTCCTTCCAAATAAGGGGAAAGTGCGAGGTTTTTAAGGATAAGGTAAACAATTTCAGAAGGGAAAAGCACAGGGCATCGGCACAATACCTAAGCACACAGCCCGGTACTCGGTCGGGACCCGGCAAATAAACTGGCTTAACACGATGAAGATCTAAGAGAAGAGAGCTCTCGTTTAAACTTGTACTGAAAATTAGGTTCGATTTGGGCATGCTGTAAGAATATGTCTGATTTATATCAGTGGTAATAGAGTAAGTTGTTTGAAAAAACTGGGCAACAAGATCGGCAACTGCCTGATCATCATTTACGCTTGCATTTTCAAAAGACAGCGAGAAAGGATGCGTTAATGGCTTACGTTTAGTGCTAACAAAATTATAAAACTGTTTAGGATCCTGTGAAAATTGGACCCTACAACGAGTCAAATAGTTTTTGTAACACTGCGCGTTCAGCTCGGTGAAGTTTGACCGAGCCGATATATATTTAGAGAGGTCAGTGCGAGAACAGTTTTTTTTAAATTTAGCGTACAGCCTTGACTTTACATTTTTTAGGCGACTCAATTCTTTTGTAAACCAAGGGGGTTTATTCGAAATAGAGGGATGGTATAACGAAACACATTCAGAGAAAAATGAATTTATGGCCGATAAATCGTAACGCAGATGGAAAAACTTCGGAGCTTAGAATCTCCAGCTTTAACCAGGTTTCTATGAACACAATAACATGGGAGGCGAGGGTTTCGTGATCCGCAAGCACAAAATGAAAATTTGTAAAGTTTTAAGTTGATATCTTTTAAATTTACGGAGTTAATAATTTTGGCCAAAAAAGTGGTCCGCTGGACCATAGTGCAACGTCACGACAGGCTTTGCAACAGTAACGCAAGCTGATATTTTTCCTCGCATTTTCAACAGTCCAGCCGGCATCCCAAATAGACTTTGCATGCACATGTTGTCGCACAACCAGTAGCCGCTGCACAGTGGATCCGATGACCAATCTAGCGGAATTTAATTAATAACTTGAGTAAATGAAGATGTATTTTAATGAAACTTTGTGCTTACAGTTTCTAACCCTTGTTACGCATCTCCTCTAAATTTCATCGTGCTACGACAGGTATTTCTCATAGCTCCCAAACAAATGTTTGAAAAAATGCATATAAATACAGTGCAAATGACTAAATGTTTCGTATTAATTTTTTTAGTTTTACGTTTTCTTACATATGTTATTTATAGAATTTCATCTGAATCAGAATCATCGGAATCAATATTTATTTTTGGAAAATTTTGAAGCAATTCAGCAAAGACGTTATTAAAATTATTAGTTTTTCGACTTTGTTAACGTATTAGATAATGATGTAATTGGTGGATCATAAGAAAATTGTGCCAAATACAAAATCATTTAGCATTAACAACTTTTTTGATGGGACAAATTCGCCTAGCTACATGGAAGAAAAAAAGCGCTTTCAGACTGACATTTCACCTAAGAAATGCAATATACTCAAGAGTTGGACGTAGTGGGTCATCATTTTGGACACTTTCACACCACAAGGACTGACGCTTTATATAAATACTAAAATTAGCTTGAATAAAGTTAGTTCTAGTCCATTAAAGCTAGTAAACTGCTTAAAAGCAATTTTTCCTAAAGCCATTTACAAAAAACACATTTATTTGCTACACATGGAAAGACAGGCCACGATCATACAATTTATATTTAGTACATACCTTACTTTAAGAGAAAAACAAGATATTATTATTTATCAACAAAGATATATATATTTTTTTAATTCTGGAAAATTGACTACAAGCAGGCCGAAATTTTTCAATGAATACCTGCTGAAAATAGGTTAGGTTTCAAAGCTCACAACTGCTCAGAGATGCACTAAATAACTAATTCAAAAGCTTTGTTTAGCTTGCCAAGGTATTACCAATTAAATAAAATCAAAATTAATTCAATTTTCAAAAGTTGAAAATCTACTTTTCTTCCGCTAGATTGGTCATCGGATCCACTGTGCGATGGTGAGATCGCAAGATAAAAGCAGAGCAGACGAGAACAAAAACAAAAATGAAAGAAAAACAAACACTGGCAACTCAATTAAATTTAAAAAATAAAAGATTAAATGCACAAATAAATATAGCTGCATGCACACGCGAGGTGAACGGGAATTATAAAGATCGCAATGTAGAAGAGATAGATAAAAAAATAAATTTGAACTCTTGGCTCTGCAAATAAGCTACTTAAATATATATTTTTTTTCCAAAATAGCCTAAATTAATTGTTTTTTATTGGATAACAACAGTAAGCTACAAATGAAATGTATTTTTATTTTATAGGAATCCTACATATAATAAAGTTTTGTTTAAATTTCATTTTATAGCTTTTTTTACATTTAACAGTTAATGAATCACACTATTGATAGCACTATCGACACTATTGATGGTTTGAGAAAAACAATCGCTCGCTATCGATGGCGCCGACTATCGATAGATCTCCACCTCTACTATATAAAGCAGCCTCAAGCCATTGGAAGGCGTTTGGTCGAGGTGAGCCTCCAGTAGTCAGTCGCAGTAGTCATTTTTAGCTGGACTGGATTATTCGATCTGTTTCTCTCTATACATTGTTGTTATTTTCCCGTAGAGTCCCCTAACCCTCCGGACGACTTACGAGTCACGGTTCACGGTTCGGTACACCGGGTCGCCCTCTCTTAGACGACTTTCGAGTCCAACCGCTCTGAAGGCTTTCGAGTTCAACAACAACTTCTCTCAGTAGACTTAGCATTCCCTCTGACGACTTACGAATCTAACAACCTTCTCTCTCGGAAGACTTACGAGTCCAACCAAAACTTTTTCTCGGAAGACTTACGAGTCCACTCGCATCGTTCTCGTTGCCGACTTCCAAGTCCAACAACGATAACGCACTCTCTTGTGGATGACTTACGAGTCCCCAAGCAAACTCTCCCTGGTGGATCACTTAAGAGACAGCAAGCCAGGGTATTTGTCTCGCGGAGACGGACGGCTCTGACGGAAATGACGATGGCCCACAGCAAGGCGTTCTAGAACCGAAGCAACATTAAGCTGTTATTATTTATTTATTTTATTTTAACAAATTAAGCTTACCATAAAATGCTAAACTTAATATTAAATTACCGAGCACTGGCTCGCTTTGACTCTGGCTTTGATTGCTCTATCTGTATTCTTAATGGTTAGTAAATTCATATGATTGTACAAGCATGTGGGTTTGTTGGGTATTATAGTTTATACAAGAAGTTTTTGTTTTTTTTTATGAAATCGTACATTTTTTTAATATTTGTTTATGAATGAAGTCTAGTATTTGTGTCGGCAGCTGAGATCCAAAGAAGTAGGTTCTGCTGCTAGCCAGTCCAGAGCAATTGTCGAGCAGGTGATCAATGGTTGGAGGTCCTCCGCAGAGACTGCAATTTTTAGGACTGCTGCCTTTTAATAGGTGCTCGTGGGTGTGAGTATAGCCTATTCGTAGCCGGATGAAGTTGATGCATTGGGGTCTACCTATCGCAGCTGGAAGACATATTTTGAGCACGTTGGGTTATATCTGGAATATCTGTGCATTAATGCTTTCCATTCCTTCGGTTGGTTTTCAAGGTTTCGTCGTATAAGTTTGTAAATATCCTTGTAGTTTATCGACGCAGAAAGGAAGTTGGCGAGAGGCCTATATTGTAGGCTGCTTGATCTGCGTCTTCATTCCCTCTTATGCCCTGATGGCTCGGAACCCGAAGGAGTGTGATTTTTTTTGGGCGGTGTTTTGTTATTTTATGGATCACTGGTGGGATCACTGTATTCTAAGTTTTTGATTGCCAGGAGGTAGGAGAGGCTGTCAGTACATATATTTTTTGGAACCACCTTTCCGCCATTCGGATGGTTTCCAACAGTCTTTCTGATAGGGACCATTTAGTAGTCCTAGGTGATTTTAATATCCCTGGTGCTATTTGGTCCCTAAATAGCTCTTCTAATACACTTCAATCTTCAACACAACATGATTTTATTGCTGGATTGTTCGACATTTCACTGTCTCAAGTCAACCATGTACGAAATTCCTTAGGGCGCTTGCTTGATCTTTGTTTTGTCTCTGATCCGGCAAGAGTTAGTTTAGCGAGGGTTGCGCCGCTGACGCAACCTGAAGATCCCTATCATCCTACTTTCGATGTGACACTCGACATTGGTGCTGATATACAGAATATATCTGATCGTCCAGCCAAAAGAGTCTACTGCTTTCGCAAGTCGGAATAATTTTATTTACGATTTTGACTGGTCCGATTTATACATCTGCACTGACATGGCTGTTGCCATGGATATTTTTTACAATGCCATGAATTCATTTTTCTCTGAATGTGTTCCGTTATACTATCCCTCAAATTCGAATAAGCCCCCTTGGTTTACAAAAGAATTGAGTCGCCTAAAAAATGTAAAGTCCAGGCTGTACGCTAAATTTAAAAAAAAACCGGTTCTCGCACTGTCCTCTCTAAATATATATCGGCTCGG
>VNJQ01004190.1:0-61497 GCA_008042515.1 Drosophila truncata
TATTTTTGGTTAAGTTTTTTTAGTTTAAGAATTGTCAAAATTTTCACGCTTTTTCCCTGAGGTTGTGACCTTAAAAAGTGAATTACGCAGAAAGTGCGCAAAAGTGCACTTTAATTTTACATTCATATGAACAAGAATTGAATTACCTACAACCCAGTATTAATATTAAGGTGAAACTAGGTGAAACTCCGTTTATATCTCTAACTAAACATTAGTTTTTGTTATTGATTAATACACCCAAAAGCTCTGTTAAAAACACTCAATTACAGGGACAATCACAAGCAATCCAACATTTAATAAACGAAAACATATAGTACAAACCACTCTTTTTCGATGCCATATCCACTTTATTAATAAGTACTAAGTTTAGTGCCTTTTTTTATAAACTTTAAACGGACTCTTTTTTCCAAAAATAAGCGCTCGTGGTAACGACACTCCGAACAGCTGTTTTTAACAGCCGATAACTTAACAGAGCGTGCCTCTGTTAAAATTTCTGTTACGTAACATTGAAGTCTGATGTTATACTAACATAATGACGTCATTAAATCTTAATTTTAAGGACTTTCGAAAAATGGGTTTTTGGCCAGAAAAAGTGGTCATCCAGCCTATAGTGGAATGTTAGGACCGAAATAACGAATTCGGTAGAAGTTAAAATCCGGCGAATCGAAATCGAAACGGTAGAGATAGGTCGGAGCATGGCTGTACGCCAATCTAGACCGAATTACGCGCTCCTGCGAGTGCAGCATATTGATGGTGAAAAGTTCACCCAACGCCCTAAAATGCCCCAAGTTAAGGTCCTGTCCATGAGCCTTGCAAAAGTACTCAGACAACTGCACGCCCATCGCCTGCCGCTGGGCGGGCTTGGTGCCATTCCTTAGGGTCTCAGGAAGCACACTCTCCGGATAGGTCTGAAACTGCTCCAAGACCGTCGGATCGGTGAGAAAACCATTCACTGAAGTTAGTCCGTCGTCAGTATTGGCTCCCAATATAAGGGGAATGCTATTGCTCCAAGTACTTCGCAGCAGGATAATAGGCTCAGCCAGGAGAACCGCGCCAGGCGTAGCGTAGCTTTCTATGCTGGGCCTGAAAGGCATGGAAAAGCCCCTACCCTTCTCTGCAGCAGTTAAAACGTCGCCAGAGGCGAGCCCATGAGGATCTGCCTTCAAGAGGAACTCCAAGACCTGTCTGTCGATGTTCTCGCCCTCGTAGCCTAAATGCTTCGCCAGGCGATACTCCATATCAGGCAATCTGTTCAGCTCCATTGAATATCCTGCCATTAGGATGGCCTTGTGAAAAAGTCCCTCCGTTTGGGGACTAGCCAACAAATGCTGAACTGCCATGCTGCCGGAGCTGTGACCAAAGAGGGTAATGTTATCCGGATCGCCATTGAAGCTGAGAGCATTCGCCTTGATCCAGCGAAGGGCTAAGACAATATCTTTGAGGCCTGCATTGCCAGGAATCTCTAGCGATGGATCCTTAAAGGCAAGAAACCCTAAAAGATAAATAAATAATTTACATTTTAATTAATAATTTCAGAAAAACTTACCAAATGGTCCCAGACGATAACCGATACTGACGTGAACAACATTCTCTCTCATAAAATAGTCCGGACCCCAGGCTCGTCTAGAGGGATCGCCGCCCTTGAAACCGCCTCCATGGACATAGACCATCACTGGCAAGGGTTTATCGTTCTTCAACTTAAAAAAATGTTATGGATCAATCAGCCTTTTTAGATTTTAAATAACTTACAGACTTGGCAGAGATATTGATGTACAAGCAGTCCTCGGAACCCTCCACCAACTTGGTATAGCTGCTCACTTGCAGGCACTTATCCAGGGGCTTGGAGCAGTCTCGAATTCCATGCCAGGGCTCCACATCTCGCGGTTCCTTGAAGCGTAATAATCCCAGCGGAGGTTCAGCATACGGGATGCCATCGAAGGCGTAAAACTAATCGTCGTAAAGGCCCTTCAGCAAAGTTCCTCGAACTTTTCCGTGTGTTGTCTGAACGACAGGACACTTCTCTGTGCTAAAAGTAGTTAGTAAATTTAATAGGAAGAGTCCTTAACTGTGAAATTATTTTCTTACTAATCCGCCATCATATCCGCTCTCCAGTGTTACCCAGCGTTGACTGGCCTGCAGAGAGTGTAGCGAGATTGTCGCTGCTTATCAATCCCCACTAAAACCAAAATTACGATAACAAACATGAGTTTGGGGAACAAAACAAAGTTCTGTTTATCACAAGAGGTATAAATCTTATTTATATGGGCATCAGTTTAGAATATTTTTATTTAAGCAGTTTGGTTATATATATTTCGGATTTAAATTGTTGCTATAATTGAGAATCCACCACATTAAATTATTCTTTATATAAAAACTTTTATTTTAATTTTGACGTCATCAGACATTGAAAATAATATAAGAAAATAATATTATACTTGCAATTTTTTAAGATTTATAGGCATCGTATCAAACTCCCTGGTGATATTGATAAAAATTCCCCAGAGTTATAGCCCGAAAGAGTATTATTTGTACTATATCAGAGGCACTCCAGCCAGCTCGTATAGGCGATCAAAGAACTTCAGCTTTGGCAACTCGGGTTGTGGAATAAACTTCAACTCCTCACTGATGTTGAGCACCATGCGAGTGCCAAAGCGAGTGACTGGCTTCCACTCCACCAGGGGCTTGGTAAGTGGAGCATTTGGATCCGAGGTGGCTGCGAAATGGACAAGCATGTTAACCATACGGCGAATGGTAATGAACTCCGGTCGAGATTCGTCCAGCTTAAAGGTGGCCGGGATCACGAAAATGTATCCCAACTCATCTACATGGCCGACTCCTCGTTGTTCCGGCCCGTGAAATCGTATGCGGTAGAAGTTAAAGTCCGGCGAATCGAAATCAAAGCGGTACAAATATGTGGATGCCTGGCCGTAGGTCAATCTGGCCTGGATCATTCGCTCCTGGGCGTGCACTATGCTGTGTGTATAGAGTTCCACCAGTGCATCCGAGTGAGTCACGGACAGCTGAACACCATGTGCCTGGCAGAAGTGTTGGAGCAGCGACTGGCCCAACTGGCGGCGCTGGCCGGGATCGCAGCGAAGCTTTAATGTAGACGGCAAGACACACTCCGGACTATGCTGAAACTTTGAAAGCCATTTCGGATTCTTTTTTATAAAACCCATGGGGCTTATGCCCTCGCCGCTGTTGGAGCCCAAGATAATGGGAATCCGGTTGCTCCAAGTCTTGCGCTGAAGTTCAACGGGCTCAGCTAGAAGGACCGCCGTGCGGGTCACATAACTCTCAACGCTCGGCACAAAAGCCATGCTGAAGCCGTGGCTCTTCTCCGCCTCAGTGAAAAAGTCCGACGAGACTAGCAAATGAGGATCTGCCTTTAAGAGAAACTTCAAGACCTGCTTGTCGACGTTCTCGCCCTCGTAGCCCAAGTGCTTAGCTAGGCGATACTCCATGTCAGGCAGGCGGTTCAGCTCCATGGAGAAGCCTGCCATGAGGATGGCCTTGTGAAAAAGTCTCTCCGTTTGGGGACTAGCCAACAAAAGCTGAACTGTCATGCTGCCAGAGCTGTGACCAAAGAGAGTAATATTATCCGCGTCGCCGTTGAAGTTGACTGCGTTCGCCTTGATCCAGCGAAGGGCAAGGACAATGTCTTTGAGACCTGCATTGCCAGGAATCTCCAAAGAGGGATCCTTGAAACTTAGAAAGCCTGCAATTCAAATTAATCATGAAAAATGAATTTATCCTTCTTTTTATTTTTTCTTACCAACTTACCTAGAGGACCAAGCCGATGGCCTATGCTTATGAAAATTACGTCTTCTCTCATAAAATAGTCCGGACCCCAGGCTCGTCTAGAGGAATCGCCGCCCTTGAAACCGCCCCCATGGACATAGACCATTACTGGTAAAGGTTTTTCGCTCTTCAACTGCAAAAAAACTAATGGATCAATCAGCTTACTTAGGTTTTAAATAACTTACAGTCTTGACAGAGATATTCAGGTACAAGCAGTCCTCGGAACCCTCCACTAACTTTGTATAGCTGCTTACTTGAAGGCACTTGTCCAGGGGCTTGGAGCCATCTCGAATGCCATACCAGGGCTTTAGATCGTGGGGTTCCTTAAATCGCAGAGTTCCGAGCGGAGGAACAGCATACGGGATGCCATCGAAGGCGTAGAACTGCTCGTCGTAGAGTCCCTTAAGCAAAGTTCCTCGAACTTTGCCGTGTGTTGTCGTAACCACCGGCGAACTGTTACTGCTAAAACCATTATTTAAGTATGAAAAGAATTATATAAGTGGATTTTCAGTTACTAGTCGTCCGTCATCTCCGAGCCTCAGAGCTACCTAGATTGTACTGTGGGTTCTGCCATTGATACAGAGGGTCCCAATCAATGAATTCGTAAGATAACCGTGGCTTATCGGCTTCAAAATGGGCTGTTCGCTCAGCTATCTCGAATAAATTTGCTTCGCATAAACACGGGCCAAACACGAAAATGAAAAGTGGGCCATAAGGGTTAAGACTTCTTCGTATCGGGTAATTCATGAGTAACATTTTTGTTGAATACTCTACAGTCTTGACTTTTGAAGTTCATTTGCTCACAAAGATTAGGCACCGCTCGCGTTCTCGGATTTTAAAATACAATATTGATAGGATTTCTTTGCAGCGCTCATTGAAAATGTAACCTATAAATGCATACAATCATCATATTTCAGATATTACAAATATTTAGAAGTAGCATTAATAATTTTACCTAATACGTTATATACATTTCCACAAATACAATACAAAACAATCAAATTTAATAAAATCATTTGCATATAATACTATTATTTCTATTAAGGAAATTTGGATACACTTAAATTTGAACTATATTGGCATGTTATACTTTCGACTAGGCTGAGGGCTGGCATACACTCTCCCACACCCTCAGTTTCTGGAGCTCGGGTAGCTCCATCAGCTTGATGCTATCCGAGATATTTAGGCACTCCAGGGACGAGTTGCTATCCAATGGTTTCCATTCCTTGGTTCGCGGCAGCTGCTCCGTGATTAGCTTGCAGTTCGGATTCGATGTAATGGCAAAGCTGGTTATAATGTCGATCATCCGTTCGATGGTGAGGAATTCGGGGGTGTGCTTGTCCAGCTTCCAGGAGAAGGTTCCGTACCAAAGATAGGAGTGATCGTCTACATGGGCCACACCGCGCAACTTATCCCCGCAGTACTTCAAGCGCTGGTGATTAAACGTAGGCGAGTCGAAGTCGAAGCGGTACAGGTAAGTTGGAGCGCTGGAGTTGCGCAGTCGGGACCTTAGGGACCTCAGTATGGGATGCCAGAAGACCTTGTAGCTGGCATACTGAAAGACATTAACTGTATTCTATTGCTTATAAAAACTAAAAGTAAAGTTAGGTCACCTCGCAGTAGGCCAGGATCGATTCCGGCGTCATAGACGACAGGTCGCTGTTCCCGAAGTGCGTCTCCTGAAGCCGCTCGCCAAGGTGTCTAGCCAGAGCCTGGGGCAGCTTCCGCTTCACATAGAGCGGCAGCATGTGCTCTGGTTCCTTCTGTAAGCTCGTCAACAGATACGGTGCCACGTGCACCCGGGCGTACATCAGAAGTCCCTCGAAAGAGGTACCACTCATCAGGACCGGAATCCGGTTGCCCCAGGCCTGGCTCAGCAGATCCTTTGGATGTTGGAGCAGCACACAATGCTCGGTCTTATAGGGCTCCACCACCGGTCCGAACTGGAAGACGCAGTCGTCCATATGCTCCTTCTGGTTGAGCAAATAAGGCTGCACGAGCTTTTCCCCCGGCAGACTCTGCAGGAAGTCAAGGACCATGGCATCGGTCACGAAGTCCACACCCTGCATTCCCAAATGGCCGGCCAGCCGATGGGGTAGCTTCTGGATCGGGCAAAGGGACCAGGAGCAGAGCACATTGCCCGACTGCATGATGGCCTTTTGAAACAGACCCTCAGCATTGGGGTTCAGCATTAGATAGTCCACGGAGGCAGCTCCAGCACTCTCCCCGAAAGCGGTAATGTTTTTGGGATCCGCATTGAAGTTAAGTGCATTCTCTTTGATCCACTTGAGGGCCATAAGTTGATCCTTGAGCCCAGCATTACCGGGCACGCCAACAGCAGGATCGTTGAGGCTAAGGAATCCCAGGGGGCCAACGCGATAGGAAACCGTAACCACCACCACATTACGCATCATAAAGTAATCTGGACTGTGCAGATCTTTGGTGGGATCACCCTTCTCGAAGCCGCCGCCGAAAAAGAAGACAATCAATGGAAGCGGACTCGCTGAATTGAGCTGCAAATGAAAAAAAGATAAATACAAATTAAAATTACAAGGTTTGCAGATAAATTTAACTAATATTAAATGGCTTTCTATAATAAATACTAAAATAGATAAACTCAGCCTATAGTTAATTCTTTAATGGCGCACAGGTTCTCGACTTATCTTTCAACAACAAAAGCCAGCTGCAAAGTTTAGTCTTATCTGAATATATATTCAGGGTTATAGCTTTGCACTCAGACATGCAGACTGATGTGACTCAACGTAAGAATTATTGGTAATAATTGAACTCTTGTTGGAGAAACTATACTTCAACATGAAGATTTTTAGCGGACAAGCTGCGGAATTATAAATAAATACTTGTATTAAAGGTCTCGAGAGTAAAACCGATAAAGCGATATATATAAGCAATATACATAAGTATTATTTACTTATTTTAATATAAACCTTAATCTTAATCAGAGTATCTAAAGAATAGATTGACTATGAAATGCTAATGCTGCTTTATAATTATTTTTGCTCTAAACATATAAATAGGGTAAATTCCCCTACCCAATGCCCAATGCCAGGCCTGTGCCGGCATATGCACCATTATAACAGAATATTAACACGACATGATACCTCCTTGGCGTACACATTCAGGTACAGGCAGTCCTCGACTCCTTCCAGCTGCTTGGTGTAGTGGTTAAACTGCAGCGGCTTCTCGCCCTGCTTGGTGCAGTCCAGCGGTTGGGACCAGGGCTCCACGGGCACGGGGGCCACGAACCGGAGGCGACCGATCGGCGGCTGCGCATATGGAATCCGCTCGAAGCTGACGTACTCGTCGCCGTACACAGCCCTGCAGAGTTTTCCGCGCACGGGGCCGCTGCTCGTGTTCACCTGCAAGCTGGAAAATTTTCCAAGACAAGAGTAAATCACTGCAGGCGTAGCCATGATCACGGATCCGGCGACAACGACAACCTCACCTCTCCATTTCCAATGGTTAACTGCTCGCTGCTGCTCCGCTCTTTTATCTAGCAGTAGAAAAACATTTACTCCGCTTTTTATCGCGCAATTCGAGAGGTCGGAACAAAAAACTAAAAACAACAATTTTTTCAGACAGCTGATTTTTTGTTTGCTTTTGTAGCTTTTACAGCGTGTGCGAGTGTGTGCTACAGTGTGGTGTTGTTATTTTTATTGAGCTTTTGCTATTATCATCAGCTGTGTGGTGAAGAAGAAGCGATCAATGTCAGCAGCTCTGCCGCTGTTAACGCGGCAGCGGCTACGCTGCTTTGTTAACAGTCAAATACCAGGGCTACAGCACTTAAAGCTGTCTTAACATTATACAGATATTATCAGAATGTTAAACCCGTATTTTAATTTAAACTTTAATTACTTGGTGACATTAATGTAGAAAGTTATTAAGATATTGATTATTTTTTTTTTACATTCTTAAGTTTATTGTTAATTTTGTATTAAAAATCGCTTTTTTATATTTTTTTTTTTAATAAATATATTTTATTAAATTTTTAATTAATTTATTTATTACCCACATGTACAAGTTTTATGCTTATGTAGGTAGTATGGCCTCAAAAGAAATAAAATTTATGAAAAGATTTAATCCCTTTTTTTAAATTGAATATATTTTTGTATAATAAAATAAATTAAAAAATGAATTCGTAAAAAAATAGGTGGCTTATTATGGGTATTAATTAATGCAAGAACAATTGATCGTATATTTTTTAGTACATCCACTTTGAGATCACTCATTTAAAACACAGCCTTATTTTTTGAATACTGTTAGCTTCATAAATATGATAAGCTTCACTTGTTATTCTTTATTAAAATTTCCCTAGTGAATCGACAGAAAATGTTAGAAACTTGCAAAAATCACAAACTGCTCCTATTGGTCCATTAGGTTCCATAATTTTTGTTTAGATTATTAAATACAATGTACATGCTATACCCCAACATAGATGTGCCACCCTGGTGGAAAGTCTTTCAAGAAAATGCCAAGGAGTACTTAAGAATAAAGGATATCCCACCAAATACTAGTTAAATTTTTTTTAAATTGTTATCCTATAATGAAATAAAAATATTTTTTGTTGAGTGTGCTAAACTTGTGACCAGCGTTTTTTCGGGGTTGCTGCACTTAAGGTCCTGTGGCAGGAAGACAGAAATAGCTAGGACGATAATAATAGCCAGAGATACTCTCAATATATTAACCTAGCCGTACGTAAAAGAATCAAGGATCTAGTCCTTGTAGATAGGAAAATACCTTTCATAAAAGTTGGGTGCGCCATAGTGTGCTAAACTCGTGTCCACCACTGTATATTCGAAATACATAATTTATAATTAAACCAAAGCTTTTCAGTGTTGTGATGTAAAGCTCTTTTAGGAGTAGATCTATTTTTAATGCGCATTTGGTAAAAAAAAAAGAAAAAAACAAAGACAAATAGTGGGGTCTTCGGGTGAACACGATCTTTGAATTCGCCGAAACAGATGCACGCACTCAAAGTTACAGTCATGTTCAAGGCAATAGTAATCGAGATAAGAGTGTTTTTCAAATGTGACATTCGAGCAAAGTTTGACAGTGTTTTTAACGGAAAAACCCTAATTAATATATTTTCATATTATTTTAATTATAGGACTTAAAAGACTGACCGCAGTTGCGTTCGCTGCCGAATGTATAAAAGTGTTTAGGAAAAGCGTAAATATGGATGAGTATTCGTGAGTATTCACTTGCTCTGCCGGTGCCGCTCCTGATTTAAAAGGCCTCCGCAAACACTTGCGATCAGTTGCTCGGCAAACTTTGATCGGTGTGATAATCCCGCAAAGAAACACCTTTTAATTTCACCACATCGATTTCGAATATCGTCAGGCACCCAGGAACCCAGGCACAACAAAATCTACAAAATTATGGAAGTACAAGTGGGATGGCCGAAGCTGCTTAAGATGGGCGCCAAGTGAGTGCACAATAACAAACCCCCGGGGGTCCAAAAGTACAGGGCCAAGGTCAGGTTTCGATCATCGCCGACTTCGAACCTGGCGCGACCCACCGCTGGCGGTTATCATCCCTTATCGCTTATCGCGAGCTGTCTGTCTAGTAACCCACATTCCAATACAATCTACAATCTCCCCCGCAGAATGGTGGGTCACAAGTTCCAGCAGTACCGCCTCTCCACGGGTCACACGGTGGTGCTGGATACCAACTACGGACAGGTACGGGGACTTAAAAGGAAGACAGTGTACGATGGAGAGCTTTACTTTGCCTTCGAGGGAATACCGTATGCTAAGCCCCCGGTGGGTGAGCTCCGATTCAAGGCTCCCCAACCACCAGAGCCCTGGCAGGGAGTCCTCAACTGCACCACCTACCGATCCAAACCCCTGCAACGAAACATGATCCTGGGCATTGTGGAGGGCAGTGAGGACTGTCTGCACTTGAATGTGTATGCAAAGACTCTGACATCGGAGAAGCCGCTGCCCGTGATTGTTTGGATATACGGCGGGGGATTCCAAAAGGGAGAAGCTTCGCGGGACATCTACAGCCCGGATTACTTTATGAAGCAGTCGGTGGTCTTTGTCTCCATCAACTACAGGCTGGGAGCACTGGGTAAGGTTCCGGGATCAGAAATGCATATTTAAATATTCATTATCAACCATTACCTTCCACAAGCACACACGATTAGGTGATAAGTAAATACAGAAAAAATGTTTTCCTAGATAAGGTTTGAGTTGGAGAAGTGCAACTATATGTTCAGTATTGTTCGTTAGTTTATTTAATCAGCAATTAGAAGGAAGCATTTCCAAATATAGAGCGCACATAAAAAATGTATGTATAAATATGTGGGCATCAATTCTTTATCAGCACTGACATTGCGTTTTAATCGATTAATCACCTACAAACATGAAACAAGTTAAGAATAAATATAAAATGCTTATCGTTTATACTAAAGAATAATGTATGACGAGAAAGGTCAGAGCATATGGTTGCTTGTCTAATTATCATTATTATCATCATTTCAGGATTCCTTAGTCTACGAGATCCCAAACTAGACGTTCCTGGAAACGCTGGGCTCAAGGATCAAGTGCTAGCCCTCCGTTGGATCAGCCAGAACATTGCCCACTTCAATGGAGATCCCAACAACATCACCCTGATGGGCGAGAGTGCAGGAGCTGCCTCCGTTCACGTCATGATGACCACAGAGCAAACTCGTGGACTCTTCCACAAGGCGATCCTGCAATCGGGATGTGCTCTAACTGAATGGGCAGAGAGTCCGGATCGGCAGTGGGCGTCCCGGCTGGCTAAGAAGCTGGGGTATAAGGGCGGAGAAAAGGATGCGGATGTATTAAGTTTTCTGAGCCGAACTTCCGCCCAGAAAATAGCGACGTGTGACCAGGATATTATTACGCAGGATGAGCTTCGAAATTTTCTGCTCTTCGCCTTTGGCCCAGTCGTGGAGCCCTACGAAAGTGATCACTGCGTGGTTCCCAGGAGGCACAAGGAGCTCCTGGCCGGCGCCTGGGGCAACGAATTGCCCATAATCATGGGCGGCAACTCGTTCGAGGGTTTGTTCTCCTACCAACTGCTGAGAGCGGATCCTTGGGTAATGAAAAATTTCCACAACATTCTGCCACGAGAAGTGAGCGAGGCCAGCAGCCAGGAGGAGCGCGATCAACTGGTTCGTCGCCTTAAAGAACAGTACTTCAACAATGGGGAGCAGCAGACTATGGATATGTTTGAGGCGCTGAATATATTCTCGCATCGCCAGATATGGCACGATATGCATCGCCTGGCTCTCGCTCGCAGGACCTATGCGCCCAACAAACCCACCTATCTATATCGCTTCGACTTCGACTCTCCGCACTTCAACCAATTCCGGTGGTTAGTGTGCGGAAATCGGATTCGTGGAGTATCCCATGGCGATGACTTGTCGTACCTCTTCTACAATGTAATATCGTCGAAGCTGGAGAAAACCTCCAAAGAGTACGAGACCATTGAGCGGATGGTGGGCATGTGGACATCGTTTGCCGCGAGAGGAAATCCAAACTGTCGGGAAATAGGAGATGCCAAGTGGGAGCCTCTCCAGCCGATGGAAAGCGGTGTGGAGCAGTGCTTCAATATTAGCCACGACTTGGAGATGCTGGAACTGCCTGAGGCCGATTCCCTGGCGGTGTGGGACACATTCTATCCGAAAGAGGCTCTTTTCTAAAACTTAAGGCTGCTATAAGCTAATTTATAAGAGTGTAAATATATTTCGATAGCCTGTAGTACTTTTTGTAGTACAAAATATGCTTATCATGCTTATTGTCCATTAATTGTGGTTCAAAAAGTTTGCCCATCATGCTTATTGTCCAATTTTATTCAACTTTTATTATTTGTAAGCTAAGAAGGCTGCGAAGAAAGTCATATGCCTCTGTGTAGAACATGCCATTTATTTTAACTTTTGAATGTTATTTTTAATATTAGTACTTTGTTTCTAAATCGATAAAACGATAAACTATTTTAAGCTTTTATACCTAAATGTATATATCAATTTATTCCACTTTTTCTACCGAGCATAAATACTTTAATAAAGATAAATTCATTGACCAAAAATTACAATTGCGGTCAAGCTAAACAGTTTACTTTCTTAAAACTTACAATACAACATTCTAAAGATGGTAAACATGATGTATTAATATATTTCATTCCCATTCTCTATTAAATGTTTTGCATGTTTAATAATTGTTAAGAACTTTGATTTAATAAAAAATATTTATTTCTGAAAAAGATCGATATATTTCAGTGTGCACTTTTTTTAAGATACATAGATAAAATTATCAGCAGTGCTTTGAATTATTCAAATACATTCTTAAAAGTTTTCTGTTTTCTTTGTATCTGAATATAGTGGGAATTTAATGTAAAATCCCAAAACCAAATAATATTTTTATTTTCAATACTTCTCCTTAAATATTTATAATTTATCAACCATATTTAAATCAGTTAGATAAATAACAAAATAATTTCATTATTTTAAATTTAATTTTGCTTTATTTTGCTAACCGCTGCTATGCCTGATAAGAAATTTGTGACGGTGTTCCGGAAAACTCATAAACAGGTGCATTGGTATATATTCACGTGAGCTGCCGGAGGTGTGCCTTATTTAAGGTGCCGCGTTCACCGATCAGCGATTAGTCGCTCGTTAAACATCGATCGCTTCATCGCCTAGAAAGAAAACAAGCAAATTTAAATTACAAAATAATTGTATAAGTTCCCAGTTAGAAATAAAACATAATGGAAGTAAATGTGGAATGGCCGAAGCTGCTCAAGATGGGCGCCAAGTGAGTGCACAAAAACAAACCCGCGGGGGTCCAAAAGTACAGGGCCAAGGTCGGATTCCGATCACCGCCGACTTCGAACCTGGCGCGACCCACCGCTGGCGGTTATCATCCGTCATAACTTATCTCTGTCTATCCCAACCAAACTCATCCAATCTCCCCCACACAGGATGGTGGGCCACAAGTTCCAGCAATACCGCCTCTCCACAGGTCACACAGTGGTTCTGGATACCAAATACGGACTGGTACAGGGACTTAAAAGGAAGACGGTGTACGATGGGGAGCTTTACTTTGCCTTCGAGGGAATACCGTATGCTAAGCCCCCGGTGGGTGAGCTGCGTTTCAAGGCTCCCCAACCACCAGAGCCCTGGCAGGGTGTCCTCAACTGCACCACCTACCGATCCAAGCCCCTGCAAAGAAACATGATCCTGGGCATTGTGGAGGGCAGTGAGGACTGTCTGTACTTGAATGTGTATACAAAGACTCTGAAATCGGAGAAGCCGCTGCCCGTGATTGTGTGGATATACGGCGGGGGATTCCAGAAGGGAGAAGCCTCGCGGGACATCTACAGTCCGGATTACTTTATGAAGCAGTCAGTGGTGGTTGTGACCATCAACTACAGGCTGGGAGCACTTGGTAATTTTTATTAATTTCTTATATTCAATGGTTTTCGTACAACTTTATACACAGTGTTCTACTCCTGACGACATAGTTAACATTTTATTTAGTATTTGCTTAATGTGATATTTTTAGAAGACTCTTTTTTATTTTTATTCTTATCGCTAGTTGAGGATCTTTGGAAATGTAAACAATAGGTAGCTGATAAGAAGATTGAGACGCAATTAATTTAGCTATATAAATACAGAGGTACATATTACTCACATACGTTATCGCCGCTTTGTCTGCTATGGCATCTCCAAGCTTCCTTTTTCTCATATTATATTTATATTAAAAATATTATTCTAATTTAGTATCTTAGATATTTTTTAAATATATATACATAACTAGTTTTGTTTTAATGTAACAATTATTATAATTAGAAAATTATTTTCTTTCTTTTTAGGGTTTTTGAGTCTAAAGGACTCCAGCCTAGACGTTCCAGGAAATGCTGGGCTTAAGGACCAAGTGCTGGCCCTTCGTTGGATCAGCCAGAACATTTCCCACTTCAATGGAGATCCCAACAACATCACCCTGATGGGCGAGAGTGCAGGAGCTGCCTCCGTTCACGTCATGATGACCACAGAGCAAACTCGTGGACTCTTCCACAAGGCCATCCTGCAATCGGGATGTGCTCTAAGTGAATGGGCGGATAGTCCGGATCGTAATTGGGCCTTCCGACTGGCCCAGAGCTTGGGCTACAAGGGCGGCGAGAAGGAAGCAGATATTCTCCGCTTTCTACGCAGTGCTTCCGCCCGCAAGATGGCGTCCGCTGACCAGGACCTAGTTACCCAGGAAGAGATGCGGAGTTTCCTACTCTTTTCTTTCGGACCTGTCGTTGAACCCTACGAGACCGAGCACTGTGTGGTGCCCAGGAGACATAAGGATCTGCTATCCGAGGCTTGGGGTAATCAAATACCCATAATCTTGGGAGGAAACTCCTTTGAGGGTCTGTTTTCCTACCAAGTAGCAAAGAGCGATCCTTGGTGCCTCAACAATTTTCACTACATATTGCCCAGGGATATAAAGGAAGCAACTAACCGCAAGGAGCTGGATATATTTGTTCGACGCCTCAAAAAGCATTACTTTAACAACGAGCTCCATGAATCGATGGAGTTGTTTGAGGCTCTAAATATATTCTCACATCGCCAGATTTGGCACGATATGCATCGCCTGGTTCTCGCACGAAGGACCTATGCTCCTGACACCCCAACTTATTTATACAGATTTGATTTTGACTCTCCCCACTTTAACCAATTCCGGTGGTTAGTCTGCGGTGATGGTGTTCGTGGAGTTTCCCATGCCGATGAGCTGTCTTACCTGTTCTACAACATAATCGCTTCCAGGCTAGAAAAATCTTCGGAAGAGTACCAGACCATCGAGCGAATGGTGGGCATGTGGACATCGTTTGCAGCGACTGGAAATCCCAACTGTCGGGAAATAGGAGATGCCAAGTGGGAGCCCCTCCAGCGGATGGAAAGTGGTGTGGAGCAGTGCTTTAACATCAGTCAAGAGCTGGAAATGAAGGAACTGCCAGAGGCCAAAGCGCTGGCCGTGTGGGACTCCTTATACTCCAATGAGGATCTTTACTAGGCTTAAAATCTGATCTCAATGTAATTTCAAAAATATTTTTTTAATATAATTTTATAGTCTTAATATATATATTTACTGTTTTGATGTGGGTACAATATAAAATTTACAGTTTAAGATGTGAATATCTTGAACTTATCAACCTCTAATCTGCATTGACTTTATTTTAGGCCAGGCAGAAAAAAGTGGTTTTATTTATTTTAATCAGGGTAATAAAATCTAAATCAGGTCATTTACCAGGCATTAGCTGCTTTTTGCTGACTTTTTCCCGCAGCTGCAGGTTCAATGATCATTTTTAGAGTTATTAAATCGAAACCAGGTAATTTTCCGGGTTATTATTGCTCTGTGATGGCTTTAGCCATTTCGCGTGTTTGGATAAAATTGACACTAAAAACCAGCTTGTTCCAATATTCAAATTGCAAACCTTGGTGAGGCTTTGTGTGGTAACTTTCACTTTCACTTTCTGTGTTTCTTCGCAATTATCGGTTCAAAATTGTCCTTTATAAAATTCATATATCTCGACATTTGATTGCAAAGTATAATAAATAAGATCTAAAACCTGCCCAGTTTACTTCCTTGTGAGTCACGTTTCCTATCCATAAAGTTTTGATGCATTTATGAAATTGTATATGAGTCAAAACTTTTTATTATTCTACTTTATAACATTTTATAAGCTGACGGTAGTTATTCTTGTTAACGATTATGAGATAGTACTCCAGAAAACTCCTTAATAGGCTCATTAAAAAAAATAAAGTCGCGTGTTGTTAATTAACATTGCTGTAGGGTTATATCTACCTTCAGTTTCACGTCGACAGCGCTCACTTCAACACCTTTCAAAAAAGAGTTTAAGACTTCAATTGAAGACCACTTCCCTCCATCAAAGTAAAAATAAAGTTTGTCAGTATGGACTTTCGAATGGAATGGCCAAAGTTTTTTAAAATAATCGCAAAGTGAGTACAAACAAAAAATGGAGCTATTGGGAGCAGGAACAAGGATTATCCAATCTTTAATCTCATTCCCAGGATGGTTTACCACAGGTACCGGCAATACCGTCTGTCCACAGCTCACACCGTGGTGTTGGATACCAATTACGGAAAAGTTTGTGGACTCCAAAGGAAGACGGCTTACGATGAGGAGCTATACTTTGCCTTTGAGGGAATACCATATGCCAAGCCTCCGGTGGGTGAGCTCCGTTTCAAGGCACCCCAACCCCCAGAGCCCTGGCAGGGAGTGCTCAACTGCACCACCTACCGATCCAAGCCCCTGCAACGAAACATGCTGCTGGGGTATGTGGAGGGCAGTGAGGATTGCTTGCATCTAAATATATATGTGAAAACCCTGATATCAGAAAAGAAGTTACCCGTCATAGTGTGGGTATATGGCGGGGGATTTCAAAAGGGAGAAGCCTCACGAGATGTCTACAGTCCGGATTACTTTATGAAGCAGCCGGTGGTGTTCATTACCTTCAACTACAGACTGGGAGCATTGGGTCAGTTAATTTGAAAATATCTTTGATCATTTTAACCATGATATTAATGCTGCTTCCTTTTCTATTTCAGGCTTTCTCAGTTTTAAGGATCCGAATTTAGATATTCCAGGAAATGCAGGACTCAAGGATCAAGTGCAGGCTCTGCGATGGATCAGTCAGAATATTTCCCACTTCAATGGAGATCCCAACAACATCACCCTGATGGGCGGAAGCGCAGGAGCATCTTGTGTTCACGTTATGATGTCCACGGAGCAGACGCGCGGTCTGTTCCACAAGGCAATCCTGCAATCGGGATGTGCACTGAGCGAATGGGTGAATTATCCGGATTCTAACTGGGCCCTTCGTCTCGCCCGGAACATGGGTTACAAAGGCGGCGAGCAGGAAGCGGATATTTTCCAATTTCTGAGCGGAATTTCCTCGTATCAAATAGCTTCCTATGACCAAGATGTTATAACCCGGGATGAAATGCGGCATTTTTTAATATATGCATTCGGACCTGTGGTAGAGCCTTATGAGACCGAGCACTGTGTAGTGCCCAGGAGACATGAAGAACAGTTACCAGATGCCTGGGGCAACGATATACCTGTAATTATGGGTGGCAACTCCTTCGAAGGATTGTTCTGCTTCCAGCAGGTAAGGGACGATCCCTGGTTTCTAAGGAACTTCCATAACATCCTGCCGCGTGAAGTGAGTGATGCTTGCACCCAGGAAGAACGGGATCTACTCGTGCGTCGCATCAAAAAGCACTACTTCAACAATGAGGAGCAGCAAGAAATGGGTTTGTTCGAGGCACTGAATATCTGCTCGCATCGGCAGATATGGCACGATATGCATCGCCTGGTTCTCGCCCGAAGGACCTACTCGCCCGAAACTCCGACATATCTTTATCGTTTCGACTTCGACTCCCCGCACTTTAATCAATTTCGCTGGTTAGTCTGCGAGGATGAAACTCGTGGTGTGTGCCATGCCGACGAGCTTTCTTACCTCTTTTATACGGTAATGGCGACTCACCTGGACAAGTCTTCGGAAGAGTACCAGGCTATAGAGCGGATGGTGTGTATGTGGACATCATTTGCCTCGAGTGGAAGTCCAAACTGTCCGGCAATAGGAAATGCTGAATGGGAACCCCTCCAGAGGTTGGAAAGCGGCGTAGAGCAGTGCTTCAACATCAGCCAAGAGCTGGATATGAGGGAACTGCCGGAGGCCGACTCGATGGCAATGTGGGACTCCTTTTATCCCAAGGAATCCCTATTTTAATAATTTAATCATATTATTCTTATACTTTTAAAAAAGTCGAGAATTGTGAATAGCTTTTAGCATGTAATTTCATATTTAAAAGGCAAAGTTCAAATTAATGATTGCCTAAAAAGTATTATTATTATGTGTTTATAAATGATATATGAATTTGCTTAAATGCCACTTGAACCTTTTTTTTTGACATTTGAATAAATTGTTGAGTTACCGCAAAGGCTAACTTAAGGTAGAATTGGCTGAAAGATACGTGGATATTGCTGTCACACCGTGACAAAGGTCAGCAACCAGAAAAAAATTAACGTATTCATGTTTTAATCTGTTATTCTAATATTGAAATAGTAAGTAAATATAAAAAAGGTCCGGGAAGGTTTTCAATCCAACTGTTAGCATTGCGCTCACATTACAACCATAATTCTGAGGACTGTCAACACATTAGTGTTAATGAGGCTTATAATCTGATTGAAATTATTTTTGTAGACGAATATATTATGGTACTCTGGAGAGCTGTAAAATATGGTAGTTTAAAAAAATTAGCGCCGTGTTTTCATAATTTAAGTTTCCGTAGACACCCATCTGAGATCAGTTCAACGGCAAGATCGCTCACTTTCACACCTTGGCGGAGGAAGATTTTAAATTTAATTACAAACTTACAGAAGCAAAGGTTTTAAAAACTAATTTTTAATTATGGACTTAATAATGGAATGGCCCAAGTTTTTCAAAATTATCGCCAAGTAAGTAAAAACGATCACTTCAAGCTCAGAAGTACAAAGCCTAGGCCAAACATTATGCGGTGCTCTCCAAAACAGACTTAATCGTTAATCTCACTTTCAGGTGGGGCTTCCACAAGATCCGGCAGTATCGCCTGTCCACAGGTCACACCGTGGTGTTAGACACCAACTACGGAAAAGTATGTGGACTCCAGAGGAAGACGGTGTATGATGAAGAGCTGTACTTCGCCTTCGAGGGAATACCTTACGCCAAGCCCCCAGTGGGTAAGCTCCGATTCAAGGCTCCCGAGCCCCCAGAACCCTGGCAGGGAGTCCTTAAGTGTACCTACAACAGACCCAAGCCCCTGCAACGAAACATGACTCTGGGGTTTGTGGAGGGCACCGAGGATTGTCTGCATCTAAATATATATGTTAAAACGCTGATATCGGACAATAAACTACCCGTGATCGTGTGGATATATGGCGGGGGATTCCAGAAGGGAGAGGCATCGCGTGATCTCTACAGTCCAGACTATTACATGAAAAAGCCGGTTGTGTTTATAACTTTTAACTACAGGCTGGGAGCTTTAGGTAAGTTTTTTTCATTTTATATTGGCTTTTGTCATAAAAATATTCTTTTATGGCAGGCTTCCTTAGCTTCAAGGATCCGGAGCTGGACATTCCAGGAAATGCAGGACTTAAGGACCAGGTGCAAGCCCTCCGCTGGATCAGCCAGAACATTTCCCACTTCAATGGAGATCCCGCCAACATCACCATTGCGGGCGGAAGCGCTGGAGCATCCTGCGTCGATCTGATGATGACTTCTAAACAGACTCGTGGTTTGTTTCACAAGGCCATCCTGCAATCGGGATGTGCACTAAGCGAATGGGTTATAAATCCGGAGTCCAATTGGGGCTTCCGGTTGGCCCAGAACATGGGCTACAAGGGCAGCGAGCAGGATGTTGATGTTTTCCGCTTTCTTAACCAATTTTCCTCTTATGAGATAGCTTCCTGTGACCAGAACCTCGTCACTCAGGAGGAGGTACGGAATTTCCAACTATATGCCTTTGGTCCAGTGGTAGAGCCTTATGAGACAGAGCATTGTGTGGTTTCCAGGAGACATAAAGATAGGCTAGCAGAGGCCTGGGGTAACGATATACCGGTAATGATGGGAGGCACCTCCTTTGAGGGCCTGTTCTGCTACCGGCTGACGAATGATGATCCCTGGTTTCTTAAGAACTTCAATAACATCCTGCCGCGTGAAGTGAGTGAAGCCTGCACCCAGGAACAACGGGATCTACTCGTGCGTCGCATTAAAAAGCACTACTTCAACAATGAGGAGCAGAATGAAATGGGTCTGTTCGAGGCACTGAATATCTGTTCCCATCGGCAGATTTGGCACGATATGCATCGCCTGGTTCTCGCTCGAAGGACCTACGCACCCGAAACTCCGACATATCTTTATCATTTCGACTTCGACTCCCCGCACTTTCAACAGTTTCGGTGGTTAATGTGCGGTGATAATATTCGTGGAGTGTGCCACGCCGACGAGCTCTCTTACCTCTTTTATACGGTACTGTCTACACAACTGGATAAATCCTCGAAAGAGTACCAAACCATTGAGCGGATGGTGGGCATGTGGACATCTTTTGCAGGGACTGGAAATCCAAATTGTCGCGAATTAGGAAATGCCAAGTGGGAGCCTCTCCGGCGGTTAGAAGGCGGCGTGGAGCAGTGCCTCAACATTAGCCATGAGCTGGACATGAGGGAACTACCGGAGGCCGACTCGATGGCAATGTGGGACTCCTTATATTCCTATGAGGCTCTCTTTTAGCGTTTAAGTATAACCGAGTTTCTTGTTTAAACACATCAAAATTAAATTCTATCAACTTTGAATTAATTTCTCTTAAAATATAAAAGTAAACAAATTATTTCCCTCTCTTAAGCAAATTATTTACATTTCCCCTAACTCTTGTCATGCTATGCGTAAAGCCTATCCCAAAATTGATTCTGCTTGAATTCCGGCAGCTCTATGAACTCCAGCTGCTTTCCAATGTTAAGGCACATCTGGGGCCTTGTGTCGTCCAGAGCATCCCAAGAAGCTGGCGAGATCTGCGGGCAATTGGGATTATCGTTTCGGGCGAACGCCACCCACATTCCCACCATCCGCTCGATGGTCTGGTACTCCAGAGAGGACTTCTCCAGTTTGGTAGCCAGTAGGTTGTAGAACAGGTAAGAGAGGTCGTCCGCATGGCAAACTCCACGGACATGCCTACCGCACAACACCAGCCGAGAATGATTAAAGTGCGGAGAGTCCACATCGAAACGGTACAAGAATGTCGGCGTTTTTGGGGCGTACTGCTGGCGGTCTAGAATAGTGCGATGGATTCCATGCCAAAAGTGTTTAAAGGAATGTATCTGAAGGCACTCGTTGAACTCCATCCGGCCTCTTGTGGCATCTTCGAAGTTGTCCACCTTAAATTGGCGCACCAGATCCCTAAGCTGTTCAGGGGAGCTTCTCTCCCTGATCTCGCGCGGAATAAGGACTTCGAAGGCGCTCAGCATGTGTTCTTTGTCGTACAGTACGGCCTGGTAGGAGAAGAGACCCTCAAAAGAGTTGCCTCCAAGGATCAGGGGAAGGTCATTGCCCCAGGATGCTGGCAGCAATTCGATGAGAGGACGGGACAGAATACAGTCTCTGGTTATGTAGGGTTCCACAACAGGGGTAAAGGGAAACAGTATGTGTTGCCGTCTCTCCTCCAGCGAAGTCAAACGAGAAGACATCGAGGCTAATTTCGAGGCAGATACTTTCTGGAGGAATCGGAATATTTCCTTCTCGTCTTCGGTTTCCGAGTAACCAAGCAGGCAGGCCAGACGGTAGGCCCATCTTCCTCTTGGCTCGTTAGCCCACTCGCAGTACATGGAACCCGACTGCATGATGGCCTTGTGGAAGAGACCACGCGTCTGCTCGGTGGTCATCATCACGTGGACGGAAGCAGCGCCTGCACTCTCGCCCATCAGGGTGACATTCTGGGGATCTCCGTTGAACTGGGCGATATTCTGACTGATCCAGCGCAGGGCCATCACCTGATCTTTTAGGCCTGCATTGCCCGGCACATCTAGTTCTTGTTCCGAGAGGCTCAGGAAACCTTAACAAGTACGGAGAAAACATTTCTTAAAACGCGAAATAAATTTAAAAACTCCATTTACTAAGTAAAATTAAAAAAAATAAAAATATATTGAGAAACAAACCCCAGGGAAGGTATTATACAAATTAAAGCTTCTATACTTTTTTTAGCAACTTTATTCGAATTTTCTGTTTACTATGAACAATCTGTGTCCACTCCGGAACTTGTATCTTTCGTTTTGTTCACTTGTTTAATTACAGGTGACTTTTAATAGTGGTGCTATTGATTTACTGACTGATAATTGGGTGTAGTGTGCAATTAATCTGTAGAGCTTGTGATTGTTTCCGATTTAAACAGACTTTGTTGAGCGGTAAAGGTGGCGGACAATTACAGAGCAAGTGGAAGATTTTATAAAATCAAAACTGGTATATCTCTTCTGGGCATATTAAAATAACAAACGAATAATTACCTTTGTACAAATTATTCTTTGAGATAATGACACTACTAAGTAATAAGTTATCACACCTATTGTTATGTTTTCTGTAGACACTTAACTTAATTTAGTTGTTTTTGGTAACCTCTCATGAACTGTTGAATGTTTATTCGAAATAAAAAAAATAATCAGCAAGAAGAAAAATTATTATAATCAGTTATACTACGGAACTTTAACCCATTACAAAAGTCGTATAAATATTATAGTGTTCATAGTATTTCCTCTTAGCTGTACATTTAATTTAGGAGTTATTAAACACAATTAATATTAGAAAAAAAATTTAATTCAGAATACAATTAAAATTTCAGTGAAAACTTAATTCAATGCTTGCTTATATGCTGGTTGCTTTAAGTAAAGTCATTCAAGTATTTTCCTAATCGAATAAAAGTCATTTTACGTCGACAACTTACCAAATGCTCCCAATCTGTAATTAAACGTAACTAGCACTACGTCCTGTTTCATAAAGTAGTCCGGACTATACACGTCTCGCCCAGCATCCCCGATCTGAAAACCTCCGCCATATATCCAAACGAGTACGGGAAGCGGCTTTTCCGATTTAAGTCGCTTACTGTACACGTTCAGGTAGAGACAGTCCTCACGGCCTTCAATGATGCCAAGAACTAAGTGCCTTTGCATGGGCTTTGACCTTTGGTAGGTGCAGTCCCTCACTCCGACCCAGGGAATTGCCGGCTGCGGCGCTCGAAATCGCAGCTCACCGATTGGGGGCTGGGCAAAGGGGATTCCCTCAAAGGCATAATAGAGTTCCTCGTCGTAGAGTGTTTTTCGAATGACTCCTTGCACCGGGCCATCCCTGGTGTTGATCACCTCCTTCAGGTTGGTTGCCAGGCGGTACTGGACGACCTTGTGGCCAATAGCCCTGGGGATATAAAAAATAGTAATTAAAATTAAATAACAAATATTTATTTACTTTTTGAACTAAAATAAGTGCTCAAAACAAAATAAACGGTGCACAAGTCAGTCAACATTCTAATATGTGATACAAATTTAAAATAATCTTATAACCCATATAGTAAAATTTCTCAAAAGCCCACACAAGAAAGTTCCAATGGCCCACCTCATGGCCATTTTGAGCAGATCGACCCAACCGATTCTGACCTCCATAGCTCGCGACTCCCGCTCTTAAGGACGTTCAAATGAACAAAAATAATAATTTTGAGTAAGTAATTTTTTACCCATTTTAATAAGACAAATCAAGTCATGGTAAAGTGATTAGCATTAAAAAAAAATATATTAAAACTAATCACCCTCTTCTATGAGGCTTACAATGTATTTGTAATGAAATGCCACACAGTTTAGTTGTCCTTATTAATTTCGTGGGGCATATTATTAAAAAATTATACATTATTATACAAATCTATTTTTTACAACATCGAAAACCAAAAACAAAAAATATAATGTGTACATTTTCCCTAGTATAAATCGTGCTTTTCGTAAAGCCTATCCCAAAAACGATTCTGCTTGGATTCCGGCAGCTTTATGAACTCCAGCTGCTTTCCAATGTTGAGGCACATCTGGGGCCCTGTGTCGTCCAGAGCATCCCACGAGGCTGGCGAGATCTGCGGGCAATTGGGATTATCGTTTCGGGCGAACGCCACCCACATTCCCACCATCCGCTCGATGGTCTTGTACTCCAGAGAGGACTTCTCCAGTTTGGTGGCTAGCACGTGGTAGAACAGGTAGGAGACATCGTCCGCATGGCTAACTCCGCGGACATGCTTTCCGCACATCACCAGTCGGAAGTGGTTGAAGTGCGGCGAGTCTACATCGAAGCGGTACAAAAATGTGGGCGTTGTGGGGGCGAACTGCTGACGGGCTAGGATGGTGCGGTGGATTCCATGCCAAAAATGCTTCATGGAGAGTATATGAAGGCACTCGTTGAACTCCATCCGGCCTCTGGTAGCATCGTCGAAGTTGTCCACCTTGAACTGGCGCAGCAGATCCTTAAGCTGGGCCGGTGAGCGTCTCTCCCTGATTTCGCGCGGAATAAGGGCCTCGAAGGCGCTCAACATGTGTTCCTCGTCGTGCAGGGTGCTTTGGTAGGAGAAGAGGCCCTCAAAAGAGTTGCCACCCAGGATCAGGGGCAGGTCATTGCCCCAGGCTGCTGGCAGCATTTCCCTGTGGGGCCGTGGTAAGACACAGTCCCTAGTTATAAAGGGTTCCACAACTGGCGTAAAGGGAAACAGAACGTATTCCCGTCGCTCCTCCAGCGAAATCAATGTGATAGCCTGTGAAGCCATTTCAGAGGCAGATGCTCGTTGAAGGAACCGGAATACCTCCTTTTCGTTCTCGCTCCCAGAGTAGCCCAGCAGGCAGGCCAGACGGTAGGCCCATTGTCCCCTCGGCTCGTTGGCCCACTCGCAGTACATGGAACCCGACTGCATGATGGCCTTGTGGAAGAGACCCCGCGTCTGCTCGGTGGTCATCATCATGTGGACGGACGCAGCTCCCGCACTCTCGCCCATCAGGGTGACATTCTGGGGATCTCCGTTGAACTGGGCGATATTCTGGCTGACCCAGCGCAGGGCCATCACCTGATCCTTGAGCCCAGCGTTGCCCGGCACATCCAGGTCACGATCCGAAAGGCTTAGGAAACCTATTAATTCGAAAAGAATTTGATAAAAATTAATAAGCAATTTCCAATTTTTAAGTTTTCAATTTAATTATATATAATAAGTTTATAACAATATTAGTCTAAATTCAAAATATACAAAAAATATTTATTTAACATAAATAAAATATTAAAATTAAATATAAATATAAATATAAATATAAATATGGATGTATACCATATAAACTTTCTCGAATTCTAACGTTTAGCCTTCATTTTTGTGTTTTTTTTTTAGACAAGTGTAATTACAGGTGACTTTCGTTTTCTCCTCATACAATAATGACAGATATAACGACACTAATAGTAATGCAAATGCTTTTATGACTGGAAAGTGGTAGTAGTATGCAATTAATCTGTACGGCCTGTGAATTATTTCCGATTTAAATAGACTTGTTAAGCGAAGTTGGCTGACAATTATGAAGCAATAGGAAGTTTTTTATATAATCTTCAGTTTTTTATCCAGTCAAAAGCTAAATTTCACAAACTGACTTGGAATATATGTATGTTTCAATATATATATATATTAAGAAAGCGTTTCTGTCAACCTAATTAATTATTGTAACAACTACACGCATGAGTAATAACTTATGACACTTATTGTTGTTTCTTATGACATTGAACTTAATCTTGTTGTTGTTGTTTTTTTGTTTTGCATCCAGAATGTATTATTACGATATAAACTCTCATGCCTCTATTAAACTTTATTAAAATATAAATAATTGGCGAGAATAAAAGTATAAATACTGTGCTCAGTAATAGTATAGAACCTTAACCCCTTATGAAAAATCTATCAATCAAATCCTCTGTGACTTTATATATAAAAAGTAATAATATAAATAGTACTTAATATTAATCACTAAAAACTTAAATGCTAAATATTTCAAATACAAATTTTTGTTAATTTTAAACTAATTTCTTAAAAATGTATTAAAATCATTTGTTCATTTTGTAACTCACCAAGTGCGCCCACTCTGTAATTGAACGTGACCACCACAACGTCTTGCTTCATAAAGTAGTCTGGACTATAGAAATCTCGGCCAGCTTCGCCGATCTGGAATCCACCACCATATATCCACACGATCACGGGCAGCGGCTTGTCCGATTTAAGCCGCTTACTGTACACGTTTAGGTACAGGCAATCCTCGCTGCCCTCGACAATGCTGAGGACAAAGTGCTTTTGCATGGGCTTTGACCTCGGGTAAGTGCAATCCCTTACTCCGGTCCAGGGCCGTGGTGGCTGGGGAGCACGAAATCGCAACTCACCGACTGGCGGCTGGGCAAAGGGGATTCCCTCGAAGGCGTAGTAGAACTCGTCGTCGTAAAGGGTCCTGCGACGAAGTCCTCGCACCTGGCCATCCCTTGTGCAGATCACCTTTGTTTGTTTGGTTGCCAAACGGTACTGGACGATCTTATGGCCAATGAGCCTGGAGACACAAAAATAAGTATAATTATATTTAATAAATAAAAACCAAATGCCTTTTGATTTGTTGCCTTAAAATTAGATGTAAACAATTAGTCATATCTTTTAATATTAAATTGTACTTATTTTCTTGTCTAAAAGAAATAATATTTTGAGTATATTAATGAAAAGCTATTTATTTTACACTAAAAGAGAGGCTTACCAAGTAGTCAATGGACTACGAGTGAAGCTTTTATTTCGGACAGTTATTCTTCTGATACAAGAGTCAAACTTATCAATAAACAAATGCAAACTAATTTTAAAAAAGCCATCTGAAAAATGTCTTAAGTATTTCGGTAATATTTTTATATTCGCATTCCATGATTAAGCAATTTGTTGAATATAAAAACACTGCACTTGAACTAGAACCTAATCTGGAGTCAAACAGTCAAACTATTTGTGATTATTTTAAGCCACCATAAACCTTATCAACCTGTACGTGCTATATGTGGGGTTTATTCAATTGAGTTAAACCGATGAGTGCGTGAGTAAAATCCTCTAATTCCATGGATAAAGGAGAATTTGGATTTAACCTAGAGGGACCTACTTGGTGCCCATTTTCAGCAGATCAGCCACGCCTACTCGAACCTCCATGGCTCGCGACTCCCGATTGATTCAACACTTTATTACTTAGTCGAAGAACACAATTTCGATGCGATTGTGATCGCAATGCTTCCGCTGGCCGCGATCGACAGGGAACAACTGAAGCGGGGCATCGAGGCACCGAGAACCGTACAATCCGATCTATCAGTTCGACTGCGAGTACAACCCACAGCAGCCCCAATTCAGTTGCCGCCATAATCACGCCCGACGCTTATCGCAATGTGAGCTATAGTGCCGAAACATACAGCTGTGGAGCGAGGGGAGAAGCACCGAACATATAGAAGTAGAATACCCACTGATAAGCGGAGAGCGACGACGACGATGACTCCAACTACTCATCGCGGACAGCTGTTTCGTGATTCGTGTGTAATTGCTTTTTAATGATATATTCCGTGTGCGCTCTCGCGTCTGTTATAAAGTCTGATTTTATATCAGAGCGCGGGTTAAAACATGCCAAAACCATCAAGTAGATAGGGGTTAAAGTTCATGCATTTGCTCCATTAGACGAATCAAAAAAATGTGTACCTAACTCAGCGATTAGTCGTAGACTAAAGTGCAGTTAAATTGAAATTCGGATTATAGCTGCGCGCGCAGCTAACAGGAACTGCTTGAACTGCTTGCGAGCTGTTAGCGTATCGATAAGAATCCGATGCAACAGCTCCTTCTTGTTGGTGTTCTTCCTATGTATCATTCTGACAATCAGCACGTATTCCGGTCTTTACTTTTTATTTTTTTGTGCTAGGGAAGTGTTTTCGTAATATTTGAAATTTGAAATAAAAACTAAATAATTAAAAACAATAAAATATGTTCCCTAATTGGGTTTTTAAACGAGTGTTATTAGATGCCAGTAAACTGTAAGTATTCTTAAATTCTTTCTTAAGGGAGACTTTTGTTTATCAGGCGATTTTGGAATTTAGAAGGTAATTGTTTACGTTCTCTGGAGGTTTATTTGGCTTATCTTATTTACTTTATTACTAAGAACCCAACCTAAGCCCCGCTTTGCTTTTGTTTACATTAATAAATTGCAGATCTGGTTTTTCGGCAAACCTATATACTGGGAAATTAATTATAATAAATGAAACTCAGACAAATAACGGTTTTAAAGTTAGTACTTCCTACAAAATTATGCAGCTCAGCTCTAAGGTATACAATCTAAGCACTTTTTTAACTTCACATAAAAATTTCATTAGGTAACTTGTGAACAATTATGTTTGATTGTTGGCAACTTCGTCGCTTCTACTTTTTCATTTTTTTTTATTGTAAAATTCCAATCAATGGCAAAGAATTTGTGTGCAACCAAATTCTATAAAACTTCGAACAACTGAAATGAAAATAAAATGCTCAAACTTTTAGCCAGAAGTTTCAAACAAATACCTGAGAGCTGGGAGAGGAAATTTCCATATGCATATAGCAGCTTTCTCAAATTCCATAAGCAATCAGGGCGTTGAAAAAAAAGTTTATTTACGCGCAAACGATTTTGATTAATACCCAAGTCTCGAAGGCAGCGTCAACTAATTAAAAAATTGTCATAAATCCCAAGAGTTTAACCCATTTACAGTCGAGTGGCCTGGTGAGAAATGGCCGAGAAAGGGATTGCCCGTATAACTTGAGCAGCTACTTAATTACACTTGCGCGCACTTTAATTTCCAGTTAAAAAATTCTGGCCCAAAATTGTAAGCGACTGCAAAGAAATGTTAATTTTTTGCCCTTTTCCGGAAGGGGAGGGGATGCGAAGTCAAGACGAGCCGAAACATTGTAAATTATAGGCTTAAGCCGGGCCCTGTGCCGGGGAAGAGAAGTCAAGCTATGCGAGTTGGTTACAAGGAGGAGCTTATTAAATTATACAGAGTTGGTTGGGGTGTGGTCTTAAATTTCCAGCATTCTAATCTCGATTTAAGCCAGTAGGAGCAGCTCCTTCGGTATCAAGTGAATTCAATGTCAAAAGGGTTAATTGAAAGTGCCGCAGCAGCTGACAGCCCTGGAAAAGGGAAAACGGCAAAGTGCTCGCTGGGACTTTGCTTCGGGTTTCGCATGGCAAATATGCAGTAGTCATAAAATCAAAGTCCATAAAACGATACCAAACCCACCGCAGAGTATATAAAAAAATATTCTTCCCTGGGTCCGGCTAGAAAGTTTCATTTTTCAGTGCTCTTTTTTTTATCTGGCAAGCTTATTGCACCCAAAGGGACTTTCCATACGCTTGTGGGCCCAAACTATTTTGAATTTGAAATGCAGACAAATTTCTATGCGTCAAAAATTATGCGTGCCTTTTGGGAGATGTTAGATATCAAGAGGGCGAAGTAAGGGATCAAATTGTTTCCAACTCTCCCTTGAAGTTTTCTGTTTTGTGGAAAAATTGAGTTTATTTTTGCCACGCGCTTGACTTTGATTTTTTCCGGTCATTATTCGTCCTTTGCTTTTGTGTGGGCAACGCTTTTCATTCGAATGACCATCAATTAAATACATTTAAAATTGCTTTATGAAGAAATAATATTCTAAGAATTATTTTTAAAGTTAAAATACAAAATAAGGCGTTTGAAATTCCTAGAATCAGTTTAAAAGGTCGAGACCTTTTTAATTAAATACAAAATTAAAAAAAAATATGAAAACCCCAAAAAACAATTGGAAATCTTATCAAGCCCTAAAAGAAAAGGGTAAATGAAGTACAAGCCACGACAATAAAAGCAGAAAGGTCCATATAGAAAATGGAAACCGTTTTGCATTCAACTTTTCCATTTTTCACAAAGTAATTTGGTAAAAAAGCAAAATAAGTAATTATTAAACTGTCGCCCCCGGGGCTAAGATTGGGTTAAGCGGGCGGGGAAGCCCCTTAAGAGCAAAGGTAAGGGAAGTCGAAACTGACTTTTTCTGTCCGAGGGAAAAAGGTGCAGACCATAAAGTTAACTTTCCGTTTTTCGCTTAATACATTCGTTTTTTTCGGGGCCCTCGAGAAGTAGCTGTAAAAAAAGAAATAAATTAACTTTTGTTCAGTGGAGAAGCACAGCGGGGAGGGGTGTCTTAGGTGGAAGGACTCGCCAAGTGTTCGGCCCCCCGTCAATGGCTAAATAATGGACTGCTCGTCTTATTATTAACTGAATGCTTTTTGATCTTGCAAACGCAAATTACAGGCTACTACGCTTCGGACCGCGTCGCAGTCCCTCCCCTGTTCAGCCAGCAATGAAACATTATCCTGGCGCTGGTCCTGGCGTTATATACAACACTTTCAAATTGATAAGGACGGGGCGTTAGAGGCGTCGACTCCGTCGTCATTTGCCAAGTTGCCACTGTCATTGTCTGGTGGCATTTGTAATTCACTTTGATTAAATATGCAAGGATGCTGGGCTCTCTCGCAGGACGCCACTGGACGAGGACCGCATTCAAATGCGGCAGCAATGCAACGACAGTCAAGGGACTCGAATCCCACCGATTCGCTAACTCACAAACTCGCTGCTAGCCTTATTTTACACTTGACAAAATTCATGATTGGATTTTTTTAGTTTTTAAATAAATAATTCATGAAGTAAATTTAAACAGTGGAAGCTCCAAGTTGGAAAAATCATTTTTAAAAGAAAAATAACTCCCTTTCTAAGGTTTTAGATTTTACAAAGATTTATTAACTATACTTAATATCCCTTGGTATCTTAAATATTCTCTAAGTGCATTGGCCCGCTCCTTAGTCAAGTCGCCAAGAAAGCGCAAAACAAGTTTGTGAATTTCGGCAACGGCGTGTCCTCTGACAGGATATAAAACAATCAGTGCAAGCTAGCGGAAACGGAAGTGTTGCCCTCCTCTACCCTCCCATCCCTTTCTGTTGTGTGAAATTGTCTAAATTGTGGGCGTGGCTATCTTCCCTCCTCTCTCTCTCTCTCTCTGTATGGTTTTTGTGAAATGTAGTCCAAAGTTGTTTTGTGGCCGCTGCCGCTCCAAGAGATGACTAACCAAAAGAGCTGGCTAGAGAAGTGCTTTGGGAATGGGGATGGGTATGTGGGTAACTGAGAACGAGGATCTGAATAGTTGGTGGGGGCAGGCCTCTGCCTCCGCCTCCGCCTCCGCCTTTGACTATTGTCTATTTTTGTGTCTTTCTCTTTCTGCTTTTGATTGCATTCGCTGGAAATTTTCAGCTGGGTTTATTAATGGGTTAAATTGAAATTTCACGCTTTGCTGGCTTCGGATCCCGTTGCCAGGGCTTGGAATAGGTCAGGTTGGCAGCGGTCCTTGAGAGCTATCCTTGAAACGAATGCATATTTATAGTAATGCGGGGCAGGTGAAGCCAACTGAAAGATTGTTTTAAAAGGATAATCAAATGCCAGCGAGTGACAATGTAATAGCATGGATACTTTGTGTTTTAAAAGACTTAAATCCAGCTTCTTTAAACATTTTCATGTCTTTGTTGGAAACAACAGCTGAGGGAAAATTTAAGAGAATTCATTTGAGATGTAAATCCAACATTTTTCTAGTACTTCTCTCAGGCAAAAGTTGTCATAGAGGCGTGGCTGAATTCAAGCACACGCATAGATTGAATGACAAACTTTTACTTTTCAACTGTCCCATGCAGAATCCTCAGCATTCAGGACCAACAATGGGCACT
The DNA here is from genome assembly GCA_008042515.1 of Drosophila truncata. Lineage (NCBI taxonomy): Eukaryota > Metazoa > Arthropoda > Insecta > Diptera > Drosophilidae > Drosophila > Drosophila truncata. The sequence continues at coordinate 31,197 of VNJQ01004190.1, forward strand.
GAATATTTTTCGGCTGCTCCTTCCGTTGTCCGCCCCTCGCTTCTCTCTGCTCCACGATGTCAGCTGTCAAGACTCGGTCCGTTGTTTTTCTTGTTCCTGTTTAGGGGGTCCTGGGAATGCAAGAAACGGATGCGCAGGACGAAGCAGCCGAAACCAAACAGTTTTGTGGCATTTTCTTGCACTCCCAGCCTCTGCACAGACCGGCTCCCTCACATCCTGGTCAATGTTCGTCGTCGTCGTCGTCGGCGTCGGCGTCATCGTCTCGTTTTGGTGGTTTATAAATGGAATGGAATGGAAGCTGGCAGCGTAGGTCAGCCTTTGTTCCTGCTGCTGCTGACATCGTTGTCCTCCACTGCTGATTCGGCAGCTGCGAAGGAGATGGCTGGACTGGGCTGGACTACGTCCTTTCCTCACAGTGATAAACTGCTGCGTTGGTGGCTTCACTCTTTGGACATTTGGGACTATTTTGCTGGCCAGCCAGCAGGCAGCAAGGGAACTCTCCGAAATGTACTATAGTTCATTATACCCTGGCTAAGAGTATTTTATACCGAATCAAGCTGATTTTAGCATAAGCAATTAAATGGTTTTGATATAATTTAAGTTGAATCGCTAAGCTATTATATTTGACTATTTAAGAGCTAAGACAATTAATTGAATCAGTTTCTCCATTTAAATTTTTATAATTGTCAAATTGTAAACTAATCTGAAACGTTTGGTACTTCAAAATATGATCTCCTTTTGTATTTTAATTTATAATAAATTTAAATACAACTAAATATAAACGTTTAAAACACTTCTAAGTGCATTTTAAATGTCTGTACTAAACTCCATCTTCTCTTGCTTGTGCTGATTGTCATTAGTTGCCTGCGGTTGTGGCTGCTTTATATTGATGACTCTGGTGGGGCTCCCACCATTTGCATTTAGAATAAGTTACAAGTTTTACTTGTATTTACTTGTGTAAAGAATTCAAAAGTCATTTGCAATCTGAGAAATTACTTGCTTGACATCGCCGAAGCTACCTGCTAAATATTTAATACTAACAGAGTGGAATATGATCTGCCTTTTTTTTATTTTACAAATCCAAAAATACAATCTCATTCCTTTATTTTCTTTCTGATTTGATCTGGCATATCACAAATCACGAACTGAATGTGAAAAGAAAAATTTAGCTGGTTTGAGCCGAAAGAAAAAGTGTGTCGTCACACTAAATTTCACTGTCTCATTTGAAGAATAAAATAACCTTGTATTCTTTGTGTTGTTGCCTCCTCTGGTTTCCAACAAGTTCAATTAGTGTCTGTTTTGTGCTAAAAATAAACAAGAAAAAGAAGAAAAAAATATGTACTGGAGGTATTAACCATAAACATGGCCGACACTCTGGTCGCGCAATGTTGCCTACTTTTCGGCAAATGCATAAAATCCTTTTTCCTATTTTCAGAAAGCAAGAGGAGCAAATTGTTTGGTATTCTTAGCCATTATTTAAACAAATTTTAGTATTTCGAGGTCTTTTAGTTTTATTAAAACATCAATTAAATTATTAAAAACATTCCATTTATATAGGAAATAATTAACCCTGACTTCTTTCAGTGCATACATTTCTGTACAAGGATATATGTATGTGTGGCTCTGCCGTCCAAAGACAACTCTAATTAGCAACAACATAATGTGCTTAGGTGTGGCAACACTGGCCGCAGAACCGCACTCATTACATTGTCACACCTTCACATCTTCCCCCCAAACTCCGACTCCGACTCCCGTTCCGGCGGAGTTGGCCCCGGAATGGTGCCATAAATACTGTGTGCAGCAGACTTGGCGGCCCTGTCTCGTGTAACTGTACTGCTCTGCTAATTTAAATTTATTGGAACGAAATTTATGCGCCGCAGTTGCTGCGGAGGGGTGGTGGGAGGTGGGTGTTGTTGGGTGCACGGTGTATGCTGTTTGCCGAGAAGGCAAAAGGGTTAAGGGGCGGACCTGCATCTCCTTCGTCTGCATGCAAAATTTATGACATTCGCCTGCATTGACACTGGCAGGCTTCGAAATATGGCAGCCAACTGTACAGCGGCCATTTTTATTTTATTTTTATATTTTTTTGCTCCTATTTCCGGTTGCGAGAGAGAGAGAGATATATATATATAGGCGAGAGGTTATGCAAATGTTGCGGTTTGGCATTACTTGTTTTGTCAATTCAAATATTGGGTTTCTCCCTTAAAGCAAATCCTCAAGACAGTTGTGTGTTCAGTATTGGTTTCCCAAGAAGCTGATTGTCAATTATTTGGGCTTTTATGGATATTATTAAATAAGGCTTACGGCTATGGAGTGCCTGAAACCCTATTGGTAAAGTGTGATTCAACATAAATTATGTTTTCACTATCAACGATCGACCCAATTCGTTGAAATTCCCTCTTCCAACACACATTTTTTTAAGCATACACTTTGTTTGCATAATTTATAATGTAATTAAAGCGATTGGTGTTTGTTGTAGATTTGGTTATTCCCACGGCTGGAGTGTGCCTAAACTCATTTTCAGTTTTTGTTGTAGTTCTGTGGTCGTTAGTCATGCACCGGGTTTTTCCATAGGGGAGAAATGCCCAAAAAAAAATCCTGGTAAAGAGAAATTTTAATTGAAATTATAATAGCCTCATTATGCAAATTTCTTTTTTGTTGCTTATTTTTCACCCTGGTTGTCCCACACACATTCATACCTAGATACACAAAAAAATAAACAGAAAACAAACACACGAAATCCAAAATGTCGCTCCCCTCACTTCAGCCTTTTGTTTATTTTCTATTTGTGTTAATAACATTTTTTTTCGCTGGTTCCTGCTGTGTTTGCCAAATGTTTGTTTTGTTGTTTATAGCAATTTTATTGTTTGCGTGTCGTGGGGAACTTCTCATTTTATACACTTTATTATTCAACAGTTATGCGTTGTTGTTCTATTTGCAATCGTTTTGTAATTTCCAATTTCAGCGCAGTAATTGTATTTGTTTGGCGGATCGCAGAAGGGTAACTCAACTGAAATATTGAATTAGGGGCTGTGGTATTATCTTCTATCCTTCAAAAAAGCATAAATTATTCTCTGCTGAGTTGGAATTTAACGAGAATTTTCTTAAATTCGTTTATTTTTTATTTATAGATATACCTAAGTGGCTACTTTTAAATTTTACACATTCTAGTAATGATTGTGAATAAGCTAAGCAACTTCAATTTGCAACCTTTTGCCATGCAGGAATCCCCCCTTTTTGAATAGGCACCCCAACAGGACTCGGTTCGGACTCATTTACAAAAGGCATAAATAATGTAAGCCAAAACAAATTTTTAACGGCACAATTTCGCACAACTGGATGCGCACAAATAGGGGAAATGCACCTGTTCTGCCAGATTTTCCCCCCTCAATGCTCCAATTCACCGGAGCCTGGGTCAACGACCCATTTGGCCCAAATGCGTGGAACGTGCGAGTATTACCATTTAATAGCATTAACTTGAAATATGTAAAAATAAACAGACCAACTGAATGAAATGGGACAAACGCTGGGCAGCGAATTGGCTGGTCAACGGAGCCATATAATTCCTGGGCATATCATTTCTTGGATACAAGGGTTTTATAAACAGTATGTCAAAATTTTTTATTTAAGGAGTATTACTGTCATTTTAAAAGAGCTCTCTTAATGCAATTAAATATTTAATTTTGTAATATTATAAATGTAAAACAAATCATATAATTTTTTGTATCTTAATTAATTATTATATTTGATTTTATTGCTTTGCATTCGTGTCACTCATCTCTATTACCCCTGCAGCTAATTTATTTTCTCTATTTCTTTGTTCTATCACAAAATGCAAACAACCTAAACTATGGAATATTTCAACTATTTATTAAAAAATCAAATCATTGCTTAGAGGCTTTTCATAGCATTCGGCATATTAAAAACTCGGCAAACTCGGCTTCAATAGAAACCATTTTTGTAGAAAAATCGAGATAAATCATTCTTTAGATGAATAAAAATTTAATCAAAGCGATGCTTCCCCTAAAAGTTCATTTAAAAGTCGCTTTGAACCAATATAAAACGCATTCTGCCTTTCGTGAACGCTTGAAAGTCCGAACGGGCAATTTCATAAATATAACCAAAAGGCCATCAGAGAGAATGGGCCTGGCGAGCGCAACCAATGAAATAAACCCCTCGATCCCGGCCAAAATGTGCAATGGGGCGTTGTGTATAGCATAAATATTTAGCCAGGCGTTCCATTAAAAGTTATGCAAAAAAAGCAAAACAAATTGGCCAAACTGCCGCGGATGGTATCGTAAAATTTTGTGCCTCTTGCATATGGACATCCTTAAAGACAACTAAGCAGTGACGTACCCGAGTCCAGCTGAATCCAGCCGCTCATCGGCAATTAAACGGAATCCTCTTAATTTCCATTGCTACCGCAAACATGTTCAAATGTCACATTAAAAATGGTTGCTTCTGTTTTTGCATTAATTAAAACTGCGATCGATCGATATGTTTGTGTGTGCGGGGGCGTTGGGATTATAACATTTCTGTAAAATGCAAAAATTGACAGAAAAATAATAACAATTGGCAGGCGCAAGTGTGTATGCACAGCAGATATCCCCAGAAACATAACAATGCACAAATTGTACCCACATCATACCAATTGGCATTATGGTTCCGGCCATATTCGGTGGGAGGTGCTCTCGATTATGACACGACTGGGAACTGCGGCCATAACCGCAATAATGGATACCGGAGTCGATGAAAATTAATTGTTGCTTTAATGATTCATTCTATGTTTTTCTGTTAATTGAAAAATGCATTAAGCTTAGTGCTCTTTTGAACCATAAGGCAAATTTTTTAACCTGAAAGAGCATTATTCTAAGACCTAATATATTTTTCAAACAATATTTTACGCTATATTTTATTAGGAAAAACAATGAATTTGCAATTATCGGTTTAGGGAAAACTTTAATTACCAATTTATTGCCATTCTTTTTTGTAAAATCGGCTGCTGGATAATCCTTCATTTCCATAAGATAAATTTAAATATATAATGCTGTTTATCAGCTGCATCAGCTAAATAATTCCATTGTTTACATTGCAAGGCAATACATAAAAACCAAATAAAGTCGTAACCAACGGGGAAAAAAACTAGTTTACCGCTTTGTAAAACCCACATAATTGATTATATTAAATTAACATTAAATAAACACTGCAAAGTAAATATTTTGGTGCAGCGGCAACCGGACTCTAATTCGGATTGTGCAATCAACCATAAACCTAATGAAATACTAAGATAAAACACATAATTAAATGGCAAACAATTGCGTGGAGAATATATTTACATGGTATTTGTATGCTTAGGCATTTGTTCGGTTTTTACTTCATTTTTAAAGTAAGGTCGATCAAAAGCTTGGACTTACTAAAACCCAAACATCTGCATGAAATCTAATCAAAAGTAGTACTGTAAGTCATATTTTATTGCATCAGCAGACTTAGTTTTGATTTTAAAGTAAGCTAAGATGTTTTTTGCAATAAATTAAGGATTTAAGGAGCAACAACCTTTAAAACAATGAAATTATTTATGAATTCAACTGTAGAATGAGAAGTAATTATGGAAGTGTAAACCATAAACGTTATTTTTGTCTCAGCATCAACAATAATATTCAATAATTCCATGGCGAGATAACTTTAAATTTTAATAATTCTCTTTGTCCAGGGAAGTGTGAAAACATATTTTTCTGATTTATTTTAGCAATGCACTTTATTTATGTTCTCTTTGTTTGCACCCAAGCCCCTTCATTCTGCATAGTCAAATATTTTTGTTCACACAATTTTCAAAGAAGTTTTTCCTGCGAATTCATGGAATTTGTTTGCAATTTAATCTCATGCTTTTGCGCAAAGAAAAGCCTGGCAGAGGAGTCAATTTGTAAGGTTGCTTGCCCGGACTATATTTGTCACCGAACTACAATCCGTTTTGTATCTGCAGACTTAAATGTGAATTCAATGTCCATCGGAAAGTGTGAAATCCTTGTGTGGCAGCCACTGGCCACGTGCTAATAGCAGCAGCTACTGTCGAGGACCTCCTACAGCTCAGCTGAATGGACGGTCGAGTGTCCTTGGTGGCGTTTTCTTAAGACTCTTAGCTCTGCAACTTTGAATGCGGATTGCATCTGCATGGCGTTGCTCATACGCCATGTGGTCCTGCTCCCTCACAGTCGGAACAACTGAAGATTATTTCCCTGTCAGAGTTAAAGCCGGAGTCGGTTAGTGAAATTGCCTAATAAAGTTTTACAATCCTATTTAAACTTATTTTTGCACTCTAAGCTTGTTCAGTTTGTGGTTCCCAAAAAAATTGTATTTAAATTCGTTTTATTGCAAGAGAAATGTAAAACTTACTTTACGTTAAAACTTTTTGGCTATCCGAATAATAATACAAATACCACATGTTGTTACTTAAATATAGACAGTTTTTTATAGTAATAGTTTTCCTATAATGAAATTGGTATAAGAAAAAATGCAGTGTTTGCCTTTAAATAAATCCAACTAACAGCAAAACCTCGATTTATTATTCAAACTTCCCTTTTAAATTGTCTTTAGTAAATATTAAAAATACAACCATTCAGTTGAACTCTTGATTATATTCCTTATTATTTATTGATTGTATTATCAAAGGACTTCATTATCAGCTGGCAAGTCCTTGAGGGTGCTCCCTTTCTGTTAGCCATTTTTTTCTCTGCGAAAATCAAGCAAAAGGAAAAGGAAAAGTGTTTGATTTTTCAATTAATTTGCAATGACTTTGACTTTCAATGGGTTGAACATTTTCAGCTTCGTTAACTTTCCGCCTCCGCCTTAGCTTTAATAAGGTTCCTATTTTTGTCGTATCTTGAACAAAGAATTATTCTAAATAATGAATAAGATTGAAGATATGTTTTTAAGTAATTTAAAAATTTATTATTGTATGTTCAGCATAAGGCATATTTTGAAAAGGACAATACTGTGGAGAATATATTTCTCTCCCTGAAACATTTATGAAAATAGTTACTGCTGGCTTGCTAGCTTGGATGTCTTAATTTTCTTTTTTGTCCGGTTTGCTGGTTAATGCAGACAAAAAATAAATATAGCATGTTGATCTTCGCTCAGAACTAAATTTAAGACGAAACCTAGAGCTGATATCACCTAATTTTCTGCCAGTGTGCGATGACTTTGCTCACCGTTGCCGCTGCCATTAATTACCAAACTCATCCAAAGTAATTCTATGGGAAAATTAGTTTAAGCGGGCGTGGCAGCCGCCTTCGGATGATTCAGAGCTGTCAGAGTGTGGATTGCTGTGGGTGCCGCTGCCGCTGCCGCTGCCACTGCAATTATTATGCAATTACTGGGGGGAATGCGAGCGGTGTGAAGATGTGTAGGCCGACATCGTCCTGCTATTGGCTCTCGGAGGCATAACTACATAAAACTGTTACCTAAGCAACCTGCTGCACAAAGTTATGGCTCCGCCCTACCCCCGAGCCGTCGAGCAGGAAGGCAATTTAGCGGTGGCAAAGCGTTCCCCACTCATTCCCTCGCTTTTTGGCCTTTTGTCTTCTTTACGCGTCGTCGGTGGCTGTGTAATATTTTTCTTTCTTTTCCCGACATCCGACTGCTCTTTTTGCGGGGCCCGCTGCATGAAGGAAAAGCTCATAAAACTTTTTCAATTTCACTTTAATTTCGCCGGCATTCTGTGCCGTCTTCATCGCCATCGCCATCTTTTTGCCGGCGCTTTTTCTAGCAACAAAGGCATTTGGCGAATAGGCCTCTTCTTTAGTTGTGTAAAAATTCAATTATGTGCATTACCTTACATAGGGCCCCATTTACACATTCGCATAAGCACTTTAAAAAAACACCGTACTTGAATTTGGTCACTTGGCGCTGAAATTAAGCTGATTTCCTTATTTTTTTCTGTACAAACTAAGTTAACAATAAATGGCAAACCTTTTTAAGTATAATATTTTCAATAAGGCAAAGTAAACATTAAAATTCCAAGACTTACTTGAATATATATTATTCGCATTCTTAAGTAAAGAGTATTTAGATATTGAAATTCAAAAAACAAAAGTATATCCATAAATTTAATTGTATTATTCAGCTTTGAAGCCTATAAAAACTTATAAAAATCAAAAATTGTAGTATAATTTGCATTTTTTAGTACTTGTATTTTTTTCTGTGTATAGATTCAACTTATTTATTCCAAGTGCAGATATTATGGACGCGAAGAAGGTTGGATGAATTTGTTTCTCGCCTTCGCCGTCTAATGGCAATCAAATTAGCAGCATTTTCCTTGGCGCCAAAAACTTTTTCCATTAAACGTGCTATTTTTTTTTCTTTCGTTTTTTAAACTTGCTTCAATAAATTGATTGAGCAAAGTTACGCTGCGTTTGACTAAAAGCAATTTTTGTGTTTTATTGTTGTCAAGCTTCGAGCAATTTCAACTTGAACTGCACTTGGTCAGATAAACTTGTCCATTGCACCCACCACCACCTCCTTCCCGTTGCTAATCAAAATGTTTGCCTCTAATTGAAGTTTCTTGTTACCGGTTTAATTTCGTGTTCATAATCTTATGCCGAACACACGATTAGGCTTGAACCAGCCTTAAGGGTGTCGGCGAGCAAGGTGGGAGGTGTTGTGAGGCTGAAGTCTGGGATGGTAACTACCCTTCGGCATCTACTTAACGGCAGCCATGATTTGGCCATACACTAATAGTCAAAAGGGTAGGTTTCTTAACTGCATATTTGACTGATGACTTATAAATCGTTCTCAATGAATGTTCAATGACACAGTGTTAAGACCAAAAAATATGATAGACAATAACAATTAAATTAAATTCATCGATAATCAAAATAATATAAAATTTAGTTTTGAATTTACAATTTGTAAACGCACTGTAAGTCTCAAAACCTTCATCGCTGTGTGTTTGGATTAGGAACATGGGGCGTGCAATGTGCTCGAGCATCGCGGCGATTCATTAGTAATTAGAAACTTTAGGCATCTCCGAAGAGGCTTGGCAGCATCCTATACACACAGCCCTTCCAGCCACACTTGGCTACATTTCCGGGTACTCAGTATGCGGAGCCAAGATTTCCATTCGATAATTTATAATTTTTCAATCTTAACCAATTTGATGCCATGGTCGTGACCCAACTGGCAAACACTCTGAACGCAGATTCTTAGCTCTCGCAACCTTTTTCCTCTGATTTCCGTCATCCTTGGCTTATTAGAAAGTATAAAGTAAGGGGGGAGCACGATTGGGGAGAGGGTAAGGTGAAACGATGGCAATGTCATCGCATCATAAACATGAATAATTGCGATGCTTAACGGGCGTTGAAAGCTCAGGAGACCTCAAAAGGAGACCGGGTCTGGGTTCCTCCTTCTTCTTTATATGTGTCTTGCGTTTGTCCTGATATCCTGTAACTCTACAAAATGGAAGGAATATCTGTTTTCATTATTGAAAATGTAAATATATTTTAATTAATAAAAATTTGGCTTCGATATACTTTAAGGCCAAGAAATTACAATATAGTCTAAGGAATGCATTATAAAATATCGATTATTATATATATTATATATAATAGATTCTTAGAGAATACAATTTTTATATTTAGTACCATTCTTTTTAAATACATATTACATCACGCTACACAAATTTTTATGACATTTTTAATATAATTTTCCTTATTACCCCCGGGTATCTATAAGTCGTATTCCACAAAATATCTTGTTGTTTTTGTCCTCTGTGCGTTCGTGCGCAAGTTCGAAGTTCCCACAACTAAAAGGATGGGCTTGGATGCAAGGGGCATACATGAAAAGTAGCTTAACATTAGACAGGACGACATACGACACTTGTCGGGCAGTTGGTGCCTTTCGCATTCCTCCCCTGCAACTGAAGCCCTCATTGACAGCCACCGGGTGTGACCCACGGAGAGGCAGATATGGCGGTGGATCGGGGGCTAGTGATATAGATAGATAGATAGAGATAGAGTGCTGACCTAGTCTTCGTTTTGCCCCCTTCCTGTATGTTTCTGCATCGGATGTAAGCTCCTTCAGCTGGCGCTCCTCTCCAAACCTCCATTACCCTCATTGGTGCATTTGTGATTCGATTTGATTTGGCTGAATGGATAGATTATGGTTCCTTTATATACATACAACTGCATGTTTGTGTATGTTGAATCTGGGTTAGTTGGAGATTGTATCGCATAGATGCGTGATGCGCTAGCGAACGTAGGCCAAAATACCGAAGCTATTTTGTGAGAAATGCCCCTCAATTTATATTTTCATTTTCAATTTAATGTTTGCCACAATTCACTCCCATCAAAGTTATAATAAGCATTTTCTATTTGTACGAAGGAGAGACGATAAAGATTATAGTACGAATAATTTGTAAACAAAACATAGAGCAATACAAAATAGTTTTAAAAGCCTGACTACTTTATGGTTTCATTTAATTTTAATGTGATTGGGAACTCCTGTGAATGATGGTTCCCATCAACTAAAAAACCACTTCAGATGTATCTAATTAGGTTGAGGGCAAACAAACGCCTAAGCCAATTGAGCGAATCTTTGCCTGACTAATTAGCGGCTTTTCCACCCAACGACGGAAGGGGCTTTAAGGTCTTTCCGTAACGTTATATATAGCTACTGCCAATTGGATTTGCGTGTAGTATCTGCTGGGTGAACGGAAGCGGAAAGTTTTTATTCAACAATGACAAAAAGACAATGGATAAACTTTGCAATTCCTGCTTTTTGTGCAAGAGAAAATGTTGCAAACAAAAAAATGGGGAGATAGAAAGCAGAAGAAAAAAGATATTGGTCAAACAACTAATAAAACTTTTCGTGGCATTCAAAAAGCGTAAAGCACAGAACGCTGTTTTCACCTTTCTCGAAAAAACAAAAAAACAAAAAAATTGCAGCATATAAATATTTAACAAGTTGAAAAAATACAACTACGACCCGCGCAGCAAGAACAAATATAAACGGCAAGGCAAACTGAAAATAATACAAACTAATTGCCAGCCAAATAAAGTTTATCCAACGAAAAACTGTTATAATGTGTATAACATTTTTTCGTCTCTAATTTTCTTCGATTTCGTTTAAACTTTTCCAGCATTTGCGGAAAAACCCCGTAACGAACTTTCACCAAATAGTGTGCCTCTTTTTTTTGGCGGCCATTCCAAACTCAATTTTGGTTGGGATTAACGTTGATGTGGTATAAAACAGGAAAAGTAAAGTTTTAACTCCATAAGTTTAAGCTAGATTTGGTCAGTTGAAAGATCAGGAAGATTATTCTGAAGGGTATATATCCCTAGGAAAACTTGTTACCGTCAGCTTGGGATAAGTGTTTGCAATCACAGCTCTTTTATGTTAGGTTTGAATCCGAGTGAGAATCTTTGAAACAAAAAATTATTACCCAAGTAAAGCTGTATTTGGTTAAACTAATAAAGAAAAAGCATGTAATTTTTAACAATGTTTTCTTGTTAAGTTAGGAAATTACCTAATGGTTCATAAAAACTTGATGGTCAGTTAAGACATCAACGATTAGTGTTTCCTTCACTTTCCTTGGCTATCTGGATCACCTTAAATTATGTTGTTTTCTGGCCCCCTTTGGAAATACTTTTATTAGCGTATAAAGCAATTTCGAACAGATTTTGCAACATAAATTATCAACTTGCCAGGACTAGGAGGAGTTCCAGCTCGCCAGCCATTTGCTTTTGGCCTTTCGCCCATCAATGGGGTGAACCCTTGACCTCCGCCCGTCCCGCCGCCTGACTCGTGACCTTTTTGGCAGCATTAAAAGTGATAATTTTCACTCACACATAGGGGTAACCCGAAGAGGAGAAGCCACTTGGTAGACTTTTATTATTTAATTTCGCCCGGCTTGTGCTAATAAATTAAACTCAGCTTGACTAGCGCTTACCCGAAGAAACGCCCCGTTTCGCCTTGATTTTAAGTGAAATGAACGAAATATAACACGTACGATAGAAAACTAAACTTTTCGGAGGGGATTAAACGCCAAGAATTTCCCTTTTCGCTTCATTGTTTTGTGACTTTCAATTGGATTTCGTCATTGACAATAAAAATCAGTTAAATCTTAAGCCCGAGTAAGAGACAAAGCGAAAGCGAAGCTGGTTTAAAATTGTTTTGATTCAATTATTACGCCAAGCATATATGGTTAGGGAAAGTGATGGAGAGTAGAAAAGAAGTGCGCTCGAAATTATATTTCAGAAAAAAATTGGAAAAAATAAATAAAAATGATCAAAAAAAGAACATTTTTCTAAAATTGGTAAGAGTAGTTTCTACTCCAGAAGCTTTTTAATGCTGACAAATATTCTAAGTACAATAAACGGACATCTTAGTGTTTCCTTTTTATTTAAAGTGTAAATACCGTATTTTTCTATTTTATAAATTAAGCTGTAAATCTTATGGTAGAGAAAGAGAAATACAGACGGAGTAACACCAGACTCACTTACGCTTTGGCAAATTTACATAATAAATCTATTTTCAATGGATTCGCTTGTTCTTATCCATCTCATTTTTTCGCCAAAGAAACTTATCTTCGGCGTGCTTTGCCTTCGCACATTCTATTTTCGTATCAATGGAACCATTATTATACTTCAGTCTGCCCCCATCCAGCTATATCCCTTCTGTGTCGGAATTTTCCTTTATTCCTGCTGCTGCAACTCTGCGAATATTTGGTTAACATGGATGGAGAGCATGTGTGTGAGTGCCAGCGCCATATTTGTTTCGCATAAAGATGCCGAGAACTATCTGTTTCTCAGCCAGTAGGTGTATAGATGTATTCAATGAACATATGTATATTCAACACTTAAATAGTCTCTTAAAGAGCACAACCTTTCAGAATCCTATTATAGCTCCCTCTCAAAATAAAACTACTATTCTGTATAATTTTTATAATTTTTGTAACTTTATTATTACTTAAATTTCCATTTTATCTTTAGTGTTTGCAATTATGTTTACACCACCTTTGTTGATATAAACCATCAAATCAATTTATGTGATTTTTCCTCATTTATTTGTTGTTTATTACTGATTTTCACTATATTCCATTTAGTCAGAATTTGTTAATGCTAAGTCTCTGTCGCACACATGTTCTAACGCAATAGGGTTTCATGAGATTTCGTTTTAATTGTATCCTTTTTTTTTGCCAGTTATGCAGCACTCTATATATTATTTGTATATATATATATTTGTGGTATTAATTTGCTAATTACGCTAAGTTTACACCAGTACATTAATACATAAATTTATATTTTTAGATTGTTGTGTGTGTGCACACAGAAGCTATAGACTTATACATTTTCAATTCGGTTGTAATTTGTTTCAGTTTTTCATTATAGTTCCCGCTTCGGTTTCACTGCCGCTAAATGTGTTTATATAATTTACAAGTATTTTTCATAAGCGCCATTAAATTGTTTGCAATTTTCGCGCTGTTTCACTTTAATGAGCTGTTCCATTGCTTCATTTTCCTTTTATGTTTTTTTTTCGCTCGTATCATTTTCATTTTAATTACAATTTTGGGCAATTGTTTGTAAATTTGTGTAATTCATAACGAAAAAACGTACGGAATACAGAAATGAGGAAAATTATGATGTTACTGCTCATTTCAATTGCCCCGCTTAACGCCTAATGGAATTTTTAACTAAGTATCTCGCGGTTTGAAATTTTTATAGCTATATAAGGGGCTTACTCGGTTTTGTTTTTTGTGTGGGCTTATACGTATATGCATTTAATTTTAATAGCTATATAAATATTTATTTAGTTACATAACAAAGTAGCTGCATGCTTACAATTAACAGTTTAATTTAATTTTGCTTTCGCATATTTTGTGTCTGACCAAAGTTTAGTTTACGTTTTAGTTTGAGTTCAAGTTGTTCTATTGTGTTGTGGGGGTAGTTGTACACTTTTGTTTGTCTTTTTTTACAAGTATCCTGCCAAAACTTAAAGGAAGAGCTCCCTTTCACCTGTACATGATTTGATTTTACGGCTGCAATTTCTCATTTAACTTGCTCTTTGGCTAAAATCTGTTTCCCCATTCCGTATTCATTCGCTTGGAAATTATTTATATGGGAGCTTTGTTGTACAAGTATATATTTTACTTTTAATTCTGCCACTAGTTTATTTACACACAATACACAATTATAATTCAGTCTTTGGAAGAATAACATTCATGTTCATTTTTGTTTTTTATGAATTTATAATTATTATAGTTTTTCCTATTATCTTGTCTACTGGAATGACTTTTATACTAATGCCAACAGAGGGGGAGAGATGAGAACGTGTCCGTAACTTGGAAGTGTATAGTTTTTATTGGTCCTAATTAGTTTCGAAATCTAGAATTTAACTGAGGGATAAATTGTTAAGGAGTTAATTTTTCATCCTTACTGTAAAATTAAAGAAAGGCATAATTAAATAACTATTTAAAATAATTATAATTAATTTAGGGGATTTTAAATACATATTTGTAGTTCCAAGACAATATTTCCTATGCAATAACTACAGAAACGTTTCAAAATGAATTACAAATTAATAGAAATGTTAAAGGGTAAAGCAAAACCATTTAGTTTACAGTTTGCCTGTTTAGTTTCGGCTATGTTGACTCTTCTTGATAATGAGTTCGACAACAATCTACACTTAGTTAACTATTTACAGGGTAGTTCTTGAAAACTAGCAACAGAGTTTAAAGATGAGGAGCTTCTGTGTGTATTGGATAGACACAGCTCTGGCTCCCAACATTCACTTACACATCTACATACGAGGACTGCAGGGAAAAGGGGTTAAGGGCTGAGAGGATTAAGGATAGGACAGTAGGGACACTGTGCGTTTAGAGGTCGCATTTAAAACGCACGGTCAATTAATGTCACACACGCAGCTCGTCCATCAGCGGATGTTGCTGCTGTTGCTGTTGCTGCTGCTGCTGCTGCTGGTGTTGCTGCTGCTGGTGTTGCTGCTGCTGGTGTTGCTGCTGCTGGTGTTGCTGATGCTGCGTGGTGGGGGCCACAATCACCGGGACTGTAGGCGGCGTAGGCACCACCAGGCCACCGGCCGTGGTCAACACAGTGGTCATGCTTTGATTATGATGATTCTGCAAATGCTGCTGGTGGGTAACCACATGTTGCTGCTGCTGCTGCTGTTGTGCGGGCGAGTGCTGCTGGGCCTGTGCCTGCTGGGTCTGCTTCATGCAGCTCTTTTTTGTCAGTGTGCCGCACTGGTTGCCCATTACCTGCAGTGCGTGGGGCGGTGGCATCTGGACCACACCGGAAACACCCACGGCGCCGCTTACCGAGCCACCGCCGCCGGGATCCTGCAGGGACTTCATGTGCTTTGGCGGTGGAGGAGCCCGGTGCGGTATGTCCGCGAACTCCGGTGGCGGCAGCTGATGGTGCTGCATGGCATGGTGGTGCGACAATATTGTGGCTGGATCGCTCTTGGCATGAATAGTCAGGGTCTCCAGGTCTCCGCAAATGTTATTCGGCATCTGGCCGTTCTCCTGCCTCTTTAGCTTGGTCTGAGGTCTTGGCTCACTCAGCCGGGTCTTGTCCCTTTGATAATACACCCCCGCAAAGATGAGGACATTCAGGATTAGCAAGGAACACCCTATGGCTATGGTAACACTCAGAGCCGTGGAATAGGCCGCGAAACCATCACTGTCCTGCGAAGCGCTGGCCGCCCCACCACCGCCGCCATGGTCGCCATCCATCATATCATCCGGATATATCTTGGCGCCGCCATAACGAGTGCCATTCCTCTGCAGCGAGGACGAGGGGGAACTCAGGTTCAGTAAGGAGAAGACTTGGTTGGTGAAGATCGTGAAATTCCCCATGGCAGCAGCATTTGCAGCCCGTGAAGTGTACGGCGGATTGAGGGGCTTCACCGAAGCATCATTGGGTATGTTGTTGTCCTCGTCGTCATCGTCTCGTAGCTGATGGTGAGCAGCCGGTACATTGTCGCCACCAGGCTTGTGGAGATCCGGGATAAGGTTCAGCCAGAAGGAGAGACGATGTGCACGATAGTGATTCTTCAGTTTCGGCTTGGTGTCTGTAGGGGAAATATTAGAAAAAAAAGGGGAAAAACTATTAGTTTAGCATTTTTGATAATTATTTTTTATCATTATATGGAATATATTTATAAAGCAGAGGTATATGACCATGAGAAATTAACTATGGGTCTAACAATTTGCATAACATTTTATCCTTACCGAAATTTAGGTATTTCTTGTGCACACTTTCGTAGGCTGTCCACTCAATGGTCTTGTAGCGACTCCGCTCCTGGCGACTGCCATGCTCCGCCTCCATTTGCTCATTTGGATTGCTGGAAATGGACAACAGTATGTGTTAAATGAAAGGTGAAAGTACTTGTGGTGGCATGAGTTGAGTAAATGAGTTGAATGCACTGTGAAAATAATCATGTCTTATGATTAAACTAATTTAAATTAAATTTTATAAATGATTAGAGTGTTGTGTGAGTGTATAAAGCTATCGTTCTTAAGTGCACTTACCCAGTTCGCACAAAGTTGGACCAGTAGAACATCACGACTTCCGATAGACTGATTTCGGTTTTTGTGTAGTTGCGCGTGAAGTGATTGAAACCGCCAACGAGTGGTGCACCGAAGATATAGGGCAGGTCCTCGCCGTGAATGCAACCCTGGCGCTGCAAAATGCCAGATAACCAGAAACCAAATTAAGTGCCCAGCTTCACATCAGCCCCTTAACTCTGATCCTATATGTATTAATGCGATAACCCCACTGTGCCCTCAGCCTGTATTCACAAGTGGAGTGCATGGAGGTAACGACTTGGCCTGCTATTCAATTTAGATATTTGGGTTGAGGGGACTTAAGGCGGGTTTAATTTAGAGAGTTGCCTCGCAAATGTGAATTAATTTAAGTCCTGGATTAACTGGATAAAGACAGCTCATAACTTGAGCTGAAATTAACTCTGAGAAGTCGAAGAATCAATCATTAATAAATGACATTAAATTCAATTAAGAATATGAGTAAATAGAGTAAATAGTACGATAACTAAATTTTAATAATAGCTCAGAAAATAAGACCTTAAGTTCCTTTTAAATAGATTTAAAATAATTTTAAAGGCTTATTAACTCATACTCCGTTTAATCTAAATATTTTGTAGAGTCCTTAAAAGCAATTCTTAAAAACCCACCTGCGGATAATCGCCAAAGCGTGTCTGGTAGTCGAACACATACAGGTACGAGTTGCGATGATCCGCCGAATGCAAATCCACCGTCTGAGCCGCCGGGGCCACAACCTGAGCATCGCTCAGTGCCTCTAGTGTTTCATCTCTGTAAAGGGGAATAAGGGAAATGGAGGGAAAAAGAACAACATTAAAATCAAATAACAATTTTTCAATATTTGCCTCGCCACTTCCGCCCATCAGCTCCCTTGCAATTTTCTGGCTATTTTGCCAATGCTCTCCGCCAATCGAGCTGTGTTCAAGTGCGCAACTAACAAGCCACTTTGAGTGCTGCCACTTTCGTTGATGCGGCTCGTATTTACCTGTTTACCAAGTGGCGTCCCCAACGCTGGTCTAAGCCTATTTCGGGTTTCATGCTTCTCCCTGCAATATTCTCAATTTTTTTCTTATTTTTGTCTGTCTGCCTTTTTTATGTATATTTTTTTTTTTAGTTTGTATAGCATTCGAAATGCACTAGCGTAAAATTTGAATAAAACCCATTTGGCGCATTTGCATACATATCTTTTCAATGCAGCAAAGATGGATCCACTAGCAGGAGCTGCACGGAAAATAAGCTCAGCTGTGTCTGGGCTGCATTAAAGGTTTAACGTAAAGCGAGCTTAGGATTAAGGAAATATTTAAAATTTGCATTATTTGAGATCAGTAAATGTTCATATAGAATTTAGAAATGGTTAAGTTTAATCTTGCAACTGCTTTGTATTTCTGCGAAAGGTTCTTTATTCTTTTCACCTGCTTTCCCCACCTGCAATCAAGGCTCTCCGGAAAAGTCGGCCCGTGTCGCAGCTGGAGCGTGAAACGTTTGTCGTGCTTCATTGCAGGCAACTTGACGCACGTTCGCACAACTCCGGCGGCATGGGGCTATAAAAGGAAATATTAAGTATACGCCACGCGTTGCACTCGGGAAATCAATTTGTTTGGGGATATTTTTTTTGGAAATATGGAAATGTAATTTGGCATAAATTATGCAAACAGTAATAAATTGTTTGAGGAATGTGAAACGAGAGTCAAAAATTCAAAACACGATTCGAATGCAGCCGGCAGTGTCACTTTGACCCAATCGCTAACATAAATATTGATGGAAATCGAAAAAGCAATGGCAAATCACACATTAGATTGGTTTAGCATGCGAGCAATTTCCATATCACTTATACGACCCGTTTTACGGAGCAAATTGCAACCGAGCATTATTTATGAAGAGTGGCAGGCCGGCAGACACAGCGAGCACAGAGAATGGACAAAAATTTGCATTTCATTTGCCATAAGATTGAAATCAAGATTCATTTAAGCCGCTTTAATTGAAACCTGCTCGGGAGTGGAGCACCGGAGCCAGAGATCGGGAGCATGCCATTGCGCATTTAATTAAGAACGAAATATTTATTTGGCACACACAACCCGCTCAGCTCTCCGCACTCCTCCAAAGTCCCACCCTTTTCACATCCGCAGCCCCAGCTCCATCAGGTGGAGTCTCGGGTTCGAGGGGCTCGCATACAAACGCAATTACTCACCGGATATTAATTGGATGCTGGACGGGCCTCTCCCAATCCGTATACTCATTGACAATCGTTGCGAATATCTCGTTCAAATGGAACGTGTACGTGTTGCGTACGTAGGCCTTTAAAATTCTCGACCGTCGATCCGCCTCGATGCCATATTGCACGTCGCCAGAATTGAAGCTGAAAAAGGCCTCCGCACGTGTCACGCCGGCCATCAGGTCGTATCTGCAAAAATGCGAATGAGGAATGACGGAGTCAATGGAAGCACTCGGCAAAATCGTAATAATATGCGGTAATTTATTTATGTATAATAAAAAATAATTTAATATTACATATCTGATATGATCAGATGTAAAAAATGTCAAAAATGGTAAGATTTTAATGCATATAAACATAGGATTTGATTTCTTGTATTAAATACTATTAACACAAAACTCATATACCTTTTGTAAACCCTTTTGGCAGTACATTTACCATATTTTAATCATAAATATTTTCTGAAGTGATAGATTATTTCCGTTAACGACTAAATATAATTTCCATCATATTTCTTTTAGTGTAGATTTTTCACAGTTTTAAGTGTGAGGTCTCGTTGGCCAAAGATGAGGCACCTCTCATAAGTTGAAGCCACCTGCAATGTTGATTGAGGGGCGATAGCATTGCCCAGAAAATGCAGATTAACTTCACACAGAATGAGGAAATTAAACAAGTGCCCTGTTTGCGTGCTCGTCTCTGGTATAAATAAATTATGCTTTTGCAATTACAAATTCGTAACCAATAAATTGCATTCCTCAAGCGTCAATTCACATTTATCTCCCAGCCACAATAATTTAGCCCCAAAAACTTGGCTCCGTCCATTTGTTAAACAAGTTGAACTGACCCTTGCATCTAACCGCACTCTTGGTAGATATAAAACTTGGAAGCAGCTCTTGGAATCGGAATCTAGCTGAGGAAGTATCTCTCAGCCGGTGGCCATCGCATCAACTTGCAGCATTTGCAATTTTAGATTTATTTTTGCCCTATTTGCTTACGCACAGTCCGACGAGATAGAGATAGATACGAGTGGAGGATGCTGCTTGGATTGAAAGTTTTGCGTTTTATATTTGGTAAATTTTATTTGCTCTTTGTGCATCATGTGTTTAATGGAATTCCTTTGGACATGCCACCGCCTTCGAGAGTGTGTGAGTGCAGCAAATTGCTTTTAAATGTGCACAAAGAAATATTTATACTCCTTTGGCAGCGAGACCGACTAATAGCCCCCAGGGCATTGACAGTTTACAAAGCGCACCGAGATAAATTCATGTTAGACCAACAATGCAACCCTGCCCGCCTGCCCTCGTGTCCGTCCTGCTCAAAGGACGGACATCAAAGTGCTGCAATTTTCAGCACAAAAAGAGTACTCATTAACTATTGACTGTGCGTTTGATTGGCTTGCATTCCAATTCTCGGTTAATTATCAATTCAATTGCAGTACGCTTTAGTGCTTGACTTCAATAGCGGTGGGATAGTGATGGTACCGTCTGATGGTACCTAGCATTAGTTATGAACTAAAATATAAATTCCCAATGCAGCTTGATTAATTATCTTTGTACCTTAAATATATTCTGAGAATTCTGTTTACTTTGCCATCTCTACTAATTTGAGTATTCAGCGGCAGGGCCTCACATCAATTATGAAATCGCAGCTAATTAGCTGTTAATAATATATATTAACATTGTAAAATGGCTCAAACACAAAGTGCATTAATCAAGTGGCCCACTCCACCCACTGTACTCCACAGAAGCCACAATGACCAGCTACGAGCTGAGCTTGTAACGAAATAAGGGCCAACATTTGCGTGCCTAATGTGCATAAATTAATTATACTCTATGCAAGTGTGCGGCCAAATCTGTTCCTGGTCCGTGGGTAAATCTTATCGCTGGCTAAACCAGCGGCTGTTAGTGGGTTCGTGCCATGGCAAAAAGTCAAGATAAAACTCCTTTGACACCTAACAAAGGAGGCACAAACTTGCCAAAAGAAGTTGAAGCTTTAGATTAATTAAGGTCCATACAGTGCACAGGAAAAAACAGGAACATATATAATTTATTCCTTGTATTTAATATAATTTATATATATATATATTATATATTATAAGTCAGTAAAAAAGCTCATAGAAAAATGCTTATTGTTTTCATAGAAGTATAAAGTTTAATTTAATACTAAATATAATCAATAATTGCATATTTATGTGTATAGTATGTGTGTGTTTATAGGGCGTGAGAATTAAGGTAAAAATAATTAAGCATTTGCTGGCCTGGCCCAACTTACCTTGACAACTTGTTAATGGCAGTTTTTCTCATTAATACTGCATTAATTAAAAAGTCCGCCGCATGTTGTGTACGCGTGTGTGTTGGCCATGTGTGTGAGGTAACAAGTGCCCGCCATCATCATCATCATCATTATCGTCATCATCAGGAGCAGTTGGAGTCGTGTTGATGAAAGTTTGGAGAGGGTTGAGGGGGAGAGAAGTGAGAAAACATTGCATTATAATTTATTTAAATTATTCAAAGGAAATGAAAGAAATTTTCGAGGCAAGTGAAAAAACGCAACCAGCTGCACTAAAATAATTTTTAATGAATTTAATTAACTTTCTCGACCTGTTTTTATAAGCGAAAGTAATCAAAAATAATGTTTAATGGTTTGAATATTTTTCAGCTAAATACTTTTTGTTGAATATATATTTTTAATGGTGCTAAAAAGCAATGTTTTTTATTTGTTTTCTCACATTTTTAAGCAAACAATTTTCAGGGAACATTTTTAATAATAATAATTTATTTAAATATACTTTAGCTTCTAATTTACAAAGATTCATTATTATTTTAATAATATTTAAGTAAAAACACAATTACTAATTAACTAAATGTCATGCCCTAAGCCATCTTTAGTGACTATTCAACTCACCGATATTCTCCAGTTGGCCGGGCGTCCCCCAGCCCCCGGCCGCAGCAATTCCCGCCTCTCCGCCAAGTCCATTACCCGCTGCCGTCGAAGCCTGGGCCTGAGCTTGGGCTGCCGGCGACCCTGGGGCAGGAGGCACATAATCTCCGCCATCGATGACCACGCCGTCGATGCTGGGACCGAAGGCAAAGCCAAATTCCGGCTGACGGATGGGAACGCTGAGAAGCTGTTCGAGCGTCTTCTCGCGAAGACACTTCATGAGGTGGGCGTGCGGAAGATCGGAGGCGCAGTTGACATGATGGGCCACGATGGCAGCGTACTTGGCCGGATTGCTGACCAGCGACCAGGGAGCCAGGCCTGAGCCGGACATTAGGATGGCGCGATTGAAGAGCAGGCCTTGAGGGGAGGAAAATACAGAGAAAAATATAGTACAAGTTGGTTTAAAATTGTTCTTTAAATATATGGAGATAGAATCGAAGGTATTTTTTGTTGGCTTTTTATTCGCACTTATTCAAGCAAGATTTTTTCACATCAGTAAAAAATATCTCCACATAAATTGCCAGTTTTTTTTTTTCTTTCCCTGGCAAATGAGATGGGGAATTGAGATGTCAGTGCACAGGCTCTCGTATGTCTGGCAGAATAACGTGGACATACTCACCCTCTGGCACGGCCATCGATGAGATGAGAAAGTGCACACAGGCCGCCCCAGTTCCGTGGCCCGCCAGAGTGATGCTGTTCGGATCCCCGCCGAAGGCCTCGATGTTCTCCTTGAGCCAGTGCAGCGCCGCTATGATGTCCATCAGGCCGTAATTGGCCGGCAGCTTTGAGTAGCGGTCCGTGTTGGCGTTCAAGAAGCCTGCAAATAGTCAGGGGCGTTCGCCACACTTAATCAGCAGTTTTCCTTGCACGCCCGATTGGCCTGCGAATGGAAATTTAATCGATTCGCCGCCCAGTCGTGCGGCCAGTCAGTCAGTCACTCAGTCAGTCGGTCGGCCGACGCCCAGTCTAGCGCTGAGCTGAGCTGCGCTGCCTATTTAAAATGTCAAACGCAACTCTTTTCTGCCGCGCAAAAATGTGCAAAGTCACGCGTGCAAATCATGATGTCAGCACTTCCGTTTCCTCTGCAGCAGCAGTGGCAGGGTATTCGCTTGTTTCAGGAAAAAAGGGGTCGCCGCGACGAGTGGTTGGCGCCAAATGGGGTCACACTAATTTTGTCGGCGCATTTGAATTTGCACAGTGTTTTCGGGTAAAGCACAGTGGTTCAGGCTTAATTAAACTCTATGAAATCGTTATGTAAATTCTCGAAAAATATACACTGTGGGGAAGTAACGGAACATGCAAACAGCATTTAAAACATAAACATGATTTACTATTTTATTTTGTTTGCGAAAACTTTTCACCTTGAATACTTTGAAATTTTTACATTTTGAATTTTATGATTTTTAAAAGGAACTTTATTTTTTTTTGTAATTTTCGTATTCTGTTCTTTAAAATGTTGTGTCACACTGTAACTAAATTAGTTGGATTATGGAATAAATGTACGCCTCGTCGCTGCTGCAGTTGTTACAGCTGCCGTAGTTGTTGTCGGCGGAAGTGCAGTTGATGTTGCAAAAGAGGTTGGCTTAAAGGCCAACCCATTGAGGGTATGGGACAGGCGGACCCGATTGGCGGCACGTCCGCCTCATTGCGCTAACCTCACCCGCCCGACTGTCCGACAGTCCTTTCGTTTGTTGGTCGCTCGTCCTTTG
The DNA here is from genome assembly GCA_008042515.1 of Drosophila truncata. Classification (NCBI taxonomy): domain Eukaryota; kingdom Metazoa; phylum Arthropoda; class Insecta; order Diptera; family Drosophilidae; genus Drosophila; species Drosophila truncata. Next base: position 54,628 of record VNJQ01004190.1, read on the forward strand.
GTCATGCACTCGGCATATCAATTAGCATTAGGATGCGAGTGTGCAGAGCACTTACCCAGCACTCCGAGGCGATAATTTATGGTTACCACCAATATTTGTCCATAGCTGGCCAACACGGATCCGTCGTAGGGATTGCCGCTGTTCCACTCATACGATTCGCCGTGCACAAAGACCAGCACAGGATACTTGGTGGGGCTTCCTCCGCCGCCAGACGAAGAAGAGGACGATGAGGATGAGGAGGAGGAGGAAGACGAGCTACTGCTTCCACTTCCCGATGAAGACGATGATGAAGAGGAGGAGGAAGAACTGCCCGAGGAGTCACGCGATCCAACTGCAAGAAATACATAAAGAAAATCACAGTTTGTTTTAAAATTAAATTATAATTATCCTATGAAAACCCAACTAAAAAATAACATTCACATTGTTTAAAACGTTGCTTAATAAATTCAAGATTTCCCACTAGTTTAAACCAAGTTAAAGATTACCTTTCGTCCTATTCATTCACTTAGCATTTGTAGTGTTTCTGTGTAAAAGAATCGCAAGAAATGCTAATTGACAGCTGCTCAATTCAAGAAAATTATGGAGGATTGTGGATAATGGGAATGCAAAAATTGATTGTCTTTCCGGTGAAAGTCCTGCAGGAATTCCAGCTATCGACGAGCAAAGAAATGGCTGGAAAAGAGACTCACAGTCTTTGCCTTTAAGCCGTTGGCTGAAAGGCCAGAACCATTAATCAAGCCGGTGTAAGGAAATAGGTAAACAGGGCATTAAATCAGGCTTCCTCCATTGACTCGATTCCGGGACAAATGAGCGCCTAAGTCTCGAAAATAGGCAAATTAGACGTAAGCAACTCTTTTCCCGTCTGTCTGACGAAAGCCCACAGTCATCGATGGCTCTCCTGGTCTAGTGGATCCTAATCGCAGCGGACACGTTTCGGAGCTTAAGACATTTTTGTATTGAAAGGTTTTTACTTCCTACCGGGTTGGTATCCCTTTTTGCTGGCATGCCTGCGTCTGGTAATCCTGTGATATGTGTGAGCCTTTGAAGAGGCACATTTAGGGATTAAGGTGGCAAAGTGGTGACTTGCGGAAGGGATAAGTACGAATTTTAAAGGGGAACTACTTCATTCCAATTAAACTATATCGAAAATTCTTTCCTCCTTTAGAAGAAAAGTGATGTCTTAACTTTAAAGCAACTGCCAAGTGAAGCTAAACTAACTTCACTGTGGAGAACACAAAATTGTTGGCAAAATGCAAACAGAAATTTATCTATGGTGGAGGAGGAAAGAAGCTCGTGCAGCTGCATCTTTGGCAGATACATATCGCATGTATCTGGGCACACGCTTGTATCTGAGCTTCCAGTCAACATCAGGCTGAGCCCCCCACCGCCCCTCGTGCCGAACAAAGGCCACAACAACAAGTGCAACAAAAGCAATATGAACACGGGTTTCTCGCCTGCTGCCCACATTGAAAGTTCGCTCCTGGAACAAAAGGACCTGCTTATCAAAGCGGAAAAAGAGTTGGGGCGCAGAAGGGCTTGGAAAATGGGAAAGCGGAAAAGGGGGCGAGGGTTCTGTTAGCGAGAGTTAGAAGAAGTGGCGAAACGAGCGCCGCATAAAGGCCGAAGGAGGAAAGCAAGTTACTGTGTCAGTGACTTTTATAAATAGCGCGAACAAAGACTGACTCGTGGCACGTGTGTGGACCACAGAGGGAATGCCGGGGATGTGCACCGCATATAGATACAGATATCTATTCAGACCTGGCCAAAAACCAAGCGAGAATGGGGCTATGTGTGTTAGCGTGTCACCGAATGGAAACCAATGTCAATATCTGTGGAAAATCTTCGCGCCTCGATGTCGCAATGGTGTCAAAATTTTCACATGGTTCAGTTGGTAAGCTGAAAGATACACCAAAGTCATTGCCTTTAACTAAGCCTATATTTTCTGATTAATTTCTCTGAAATTTCACTGAAATCTTAGCTAATAACTTTTCCTGTAATAAGAGAAATACGCCTGGCATATAAATAATTTCAAATTAAGGACAAAACAGTTTAGTTCTTGAAAATCACACGGCATAATTGCCCAAAAATGTGTATATTAATTCTTATGGAACTTCTTAACTGCAACAACCTATAAATTGTTGGCTGGCTGCAAATATTCAGCCGTTATCCCCGTTCCAGTCATTACAGTAATTTGAGGCCAGAAAGGTCTTTTCCCCGACAGCGAGGTAAGGGGGAAGCCATGGAACATGCAAACAGCATTTAAAACTTGTCTCCAAAACTTCCGGCCACCCGCACAAAAACCCGGCCAGAAAACTTTTGTTGTCATTTCAACAAAAATGGCGACATTCCCTGCAAGTTGCAGCCCCCGGGGGATGCTACTTACAACAACCAGAGCAAAAGGAATTAAACTTTTATGACTGCCCCCGAGAAGAAGTCAGCACATATAAAGAAGCACTGGAAACAAATTATAATAAAATAAATAGGGATTAATTCAAAGGCAATTTGTGGCTCTAGTTAAAAGCTGTTTTAAAAGGGTTTCAGTATATTACAATTTATTAATTCATTTATTTTATTTGTTTATGATGTTAATATATATTAAGGCATAGGGAAAATATTAATACTTAAATTGTTAATACAGAATTTCTTGCAGCTTCTTTCATCTTTCAGTTAGAAGTTAAAAACTATAACATTTTTCAACTTCTTTTTAATAATACCTTTAGTTTCATTAGTCTCCGTTAATTATTCAAAATTATATGATGTAAACTCATTAAAATTATACTAATCCACTTTCTTCACACATTTATTTTCTCTGTTCTTACGAATTTCAGTCAGACACAAGTTTAGCTCGGGACCCGCCCACAAATGTCTTGCCTTAAAAAACTTGTACAATAGTTTTTGCTTGCTGCTCGGCAAGAAGTTTGGTCCGCATAATTTCAGCAAATGTAAATATTTTGTAGGAGCGCGCATACAAATATGTGTTTGTCGGAAAACTAATGCGCCCTTCGGGGCCGCAGTCGGGCTTGTTAATAAGTTGAACATGTTTTAATTTACATGCTCACGCTTTTTGCGCCCAACTGCTGGGTTTGAGCCATTTATTTGCAGCCGGCAAATCACAACTTGGATGTCAACTTTTTGGGGGTCTGGCTGAGACTCGTCGTTGCCGCTGGGAGTTGCCGTCTTTCGGAGCGGTGTCAACAGTTTTGTGTTATTTTGACTGGCATAAATTTAATCATATTTGTGGCATGTGGCAAATGTGCGCCTGCCCCTTTGCTTCCTTCATGGCAGCTAATAGCCGACATTTCCCAGAAAAGTGTTACGAAATTTTGGCAGTGTGTGACTAAATGGAACTAAAGTGATTGACACTGTTGAGCCAGTGCTCTCGTAAAGAGTTCCCTCATTAAGGCCAAGATAAAGGGATTAGGGACTTACTCGGAGTGATTTACGAAAGAAGTTAAATTATTCAAAATAAAATGGAATTATGCAAATATAGTGCCTTGCAGTGGCTTTAAAATATCACATATTCAGCAAGTACCATTTTTGGAAGCCACAACCCCTGTGAAAATAATTTAAAATAATATTTTTGTTCAATTTATTACGCAAGTCTAAATTCCAATTAAACTGGATGAGTATTAATGAAAACCACAGTGTGGGGAAACAAATGGTCTGAATGGGCTTATATTTCTCTGTTGATTTATATCAAATAATTTGGTTTATGTTTATTTTTTTTTTTAAACAAACACTAAATAGAAAAATTATGATTATATGAATAAATATTTAAATGGCAATAGAAACGTAGCTTTGGCTGAATAAATATAATATTTCAATGCATTTTTATAACACTTCACAAAGTTTTTCCCCCCTTCCGAACCCAAAGTTTAGTTGACAAACCACTCGAGTATGTAGAGCAATTTGTTGATAATAAAGTTGCTGCTATTGAAATTCATTTTCAAGCATGCTCGCACAACATTCTATTGCTTGTTTTATGGCACACATTTTCACACCCATAACAAAACCAAATAAACAAAAAAAAGAAGGCAAAAAAGTGCGCAAACTAACAGCAGGCGAGCAGGAAAACCGAGTTCGGAAAACAGCCTTCAGGCAACCAAAACTAGGTGAAATCAATATCCTCAACTCATTTTGCTTGGCCTCCTGGCAGCCGCATTGTCGTCGTAGCCCCCAGACTCCCAGACTTTTCTATTTTCACCCCTTGCGCTGAAAAAAACCCTTTCATTTCCTGCCCGCCAAACAATGCTACTTGTGTTCGATGGAAGATGCTGCAAAAAGAAAAAAAAAAGAAAAAGAAAATCTAGTTCATTTCGTTTTATGGCTGTTGGTAGCAAAATTTCATTTCGTTGAGCTTCAAGTTTAGTGTCGCCCTTTGTTACATTTCAAGTATATGTTCAAGCGCAGCGACTTTGGTCGATGGAAATTCTTTTGGTGAAAACTTGAATCGAAAATGGTCTTATTTATGGTCTTAAAGAAAGGGTTAGAGTTTTTTCTCTAACAAAGTTAATAATTAGTTATTAATAACCTCAAGCGAACGAACTACTGTCTTCTTTTCGAAATATGACGCTACCTGCCACAGATTTTATTTATTTAAAAAATCAAAGATTTCCTTCAATTTATTTTTCTTAACCTTCTGTGTGCTTTTCCCTTTGTTTTCACCTTTTTATCGATTTAATAAATTGCTCGGTCGTTGGGGCGGCGTGTGTATGTCTTCTGTTTAAGGTTCATTGGGCCCAGTGTTTGGAAAAATGTTTCATCGGTCCGCCGGAGTTATCCAGGTGACACAGTTACGGTCACGTAAGTTTTCGTTTTCTATCATTATTTTTTCGACATTTTGCACTTTATGGCCAGGCTGCTGTTCCTCCCAACTCCTAAATGGAACCAGTCCCAAGCCGTTTCACCCTTGTCCGCCAGGTTTTTAGGTGGTGAGTGCATTTTCAGTTTTGGAGTTTATTACTTTCGCTTAAGTTTTACTTTTTCCTCGCTTTTTTATGCTTTCGATTTGGCAAAACTTTTCAGCTCCGGACAAATGAATGGAACTAGTTGGCAATATTTTCGATATTTCCTGTATTTTTCCCAACTCCTCCTGTAGTTAAACTGTTGGGGCTTAAGTGATGTCGGAGGATTAACACAAACCTGTTTGGGGTTTTTGAAAATGGACCACACCGAGCTGTAAAAGTTTTTATTCCACAGAAGTCCGATAAGTGAATTGAATAATTCAGTTAGCAGACAAGATATAAATGGGGATTTCTGGTTATGTTGTGGGAAACCGGAGGCGGAAAAAATGTTCCCCGAAAGTCAATTGGTCCGAATACCAATTAAAGTTCCTGCGGTCAGTTGGCAAAACTTGATTTTCCACTTAGTATTTGTCTCAAATTGCATGAGTGAGTAGGCAAATGTACTCGTAAATGCAAAAAGTCATTCAAACTTAAAGTTTGCTCGGCGGCAACTTTTCCACAATTTGTGCGAGCTCAAAGTTGGAAACTAACTAGTTTCCAAGGCAAGTGGAAAATGTTAAGGCTTAAATTCGAAATGAAAGCGGCATAGGGGAGGACTAGCAATTCATTCCTAAATGAGCCATCTAATCTCGAGTAAGCGGGGGCCCGATAATGTTAATAAACTCAAACCGACTTAATATATTGCACGTACTTGGAGAATATATTAGATGGAACCGCAGGAAACAAAGCAAAATGTCAAAAAGCAACCGAGAGATGAAATTATGATTTCGTCATGCAAAATGCGGCTAAACATTCATAAATAAATACACACACACACACACTTACCACACCCATAAGGGCTCGTAAAAGAAATATGAATGCGTCGGCGGGAGAGGAAAAGTATGAAGTTATCACGTGACTCCTTACGCACATTGCACGCCATAAATTACAAAGTACTTTGCCCGCCAAAACTCAATTTACATCATGTACACAAAACACACTCACACAGGAGACACTGCTACACTGGGAAAAAATGCTTCTAGTTGTTAAAATTTGTCTTGAAGGGTTTATGCCTTTCTTCTGTATAATAATAATATCAGAGATATAAATAAAAAATAGGGAAATATGCCAAAAATGTATTAAATTTGTATTATTGAATTTCCCATTATAAAAAACTTCGTTCATATAGCATTTTAGTTATAAACTGAACTTATTCTTAAGTCTTTTCTTAATATACAAATACGAAACTTTGTGAAGGTTCCTTTCTAAAGGTAGGCCTTATATCATAATCTTTGTTTAGCATTATTAATTGTGCCTAACGATATGTGCCGCCAATAGAACATTGTTATGGGAACCTTTCTCTGTTTTTCACATTGTTTTTCTCTGCATGTACACATACACAAATGCCCTTTGCTTCCTCGCTGATAAGCCCAAAGTGAATGAGAACAAGAAAGGAAAGCTAACTTCGGGCGGAGCCGAAGTTTATATACCCTTGCAGAATATTCTGTAAATTATATTTTCCAAATTGAATCATATGCAATCTAATTTAAATGACTTAACGAGAAGGCTGAAATGGCCGGGTAATTTCCGATCGTTCAGTTATATGGCAGCTATAAGATATAGTCGGCCGATCGTTATGAAATTGGGTAGGTCGGATCAACTGACCAAATATATAATATGTACGAAGTTTTTCTTTTCTATCTTCAAAAACACAAAAGATGGGCAATTTTCGATTTTTCAGTTATATTATTATATCTATAGCTATATCTTATAGTCGGCCGATCCTGATAAAATTTGGTTTGTCGTAGTATTTTGCCAAAAATAGCATTCTTACTAAATTTGAACTCTATAACTTTAAAATCGCCGAAGTTATAGCATTTCCGATCAATCAGTTATATGGCAGCTATAGGATATAGTCGGCCGATCC
>VNJQ01004190.1:61871-265364 GCA_008042515.1 Drosophila truncata
CATTTCCGATCAATCAGTTATATGGCAGCTATAGGATATAGTCGGCCGATCCCGGCCGTTCCGACTTATATACTGCGTGCAAAGGAAAGAAGGGTGTGTGCAAAGTTTCAAGTCGATAGCTTTAAAACTGAGAGACTAGTTTGCGTAGAAACAGACAGACGGACAGACGGACAGACGGACAGACGGACATGCTTATATCAACTCAGGAGGTGATCCTGACCAAGAATATATATACTTTATAGGGTCGGAGATGTCTCCTTCACTGCGTTGCACACTTTTGACCAAAATTATAATACCCTCTGCAAGGGTATAAAAATGCGAAGGAGAAATGCTACAGGAAAATGCTCGGGAACGGCAGCGCAGGCAGGCAAGTGTGAAGGAAAAATTGTTGCATTAAATTAGGCGAACACAGCAGCCAGCGGAGAGTGGAAAACTTTACGATGCGTCACTTGGCCCATGCCACACTTAAATGCCGATAAATCATTAAAAGAAAAATAAAGGGAAAGCGCCGAGAAGACGAACCGAAACGAGTCAAATGCAAATGGAAAATGTTGCTCTTGCTGCCAAGTTTGCTTGGATTTTTTTTTTGTCGGCCTTGTTGCTGAACTTTTATAACCCACAAAATACGATTTTTATTGCCTTGGCCCCGTGGCATCGTCTGGCACTTCATAAAAATGTAAAATATTATGATGCCTCCGGACACGTTCACTCAAAACGCATTGTGTGAGATCCTCTCGAGTTTTTCCCCCCTTCTCAAATTTCCTATTACAAAAAATCCAAGCGTAAATGGCAATTTCTTTCGAAATGTCATCGAAAATGTTACGGGCGGGAATCATTTGCCTTTTGGGTTTCTTTAACGATGCACTTATCCCAACACCTGTTACCTTCAGCCCCTCGGTTTGCCATTTGCAAGCTAGTTAAGCACATGTACCGGTTTAATGTAAGCCATGCACACGCATACGTTACGTATACGTAATATATGGAACCGCAGGCCTGGGGAGCCGATCACAAGAGGAGCCAGGATCTGGGGCAGGCACGGATTCAGATTCAGAAACAGACCCCGGCCACTTAATCTTAATGCATTCTACCGCTTAACCCATGCATCAGCTTAACTCTGGCTTAAGCCAGCCAGCCAGCCAGCCAGCCAGCCAGCCAGCGTTTTGCATACGAGTGCACAGGTGAGAGTGCATTTTAACGAAACCAATATGCGGCAGACACCTGACTTCTGAAAAAGAAGAATTGTGGGCGAAATGAAAGCACTTCAAGGAGCACCAATGCACAGGGGAGAAACAAGCAAAGCTCAGGTTTAAGCACAAGTTTCCCAAGGTCTGTATAAGTTTAAATATAATTTAAATAAATGTTATTATATTTTGTATTCTGAATCAAGAGGTAATAAATCATCTTTTGAAATGTCTAGAGAAATTAAATATACATAAACCTAAGCTTTTAATATTAATAAAAAATTAAACATCGCACAGCATGTAACATTTTTCAATATTTTTAGGGAATTTTCCCGCAGTGTGTAGCTGTTAGCGGTAGATAAGGTTGGTTCTGGTGTGGAAAAAGTGTCTGGTCCAGAAGGGCATCTCGCTGTGGCTCCTCCTGGCCCTGAATGTTGTTGCAAATTGAAATATGCAATTTGTCGTGAGAGATTTTGTGTGGCTTTGCCGCTGACTCCGACTGCAGCTCCTGCTGTGCTCGGTTTGCTCGGTATGCTTGGTCCTTGGTCCGCTTTTCCGGTCCTTTTGCCCTTACTTTTCCATTCCCTTTTCAATTTCAACGTATTATCGGTTAACAACATTATGTCAGCGTTCAGGCGTAAAACTGCTTAAGAAAATTGCAATGAAGGGTGGTGAGGGGTATTGCCAGAGGAAGAAAAAAAAAATTGCGAATAGAAATTGGTTCCAAGTCGTTTTGAAATCGAAGCAAGTGCTTCGCCACCTTATCAGTTTTCCCTTTTCTCATTTTCCCACCGACCCAGTGCAATTTATGGGGATCGAGGGGGCGAGGAAAATCTGCCACATAATTGCGTTCCAGTTACATTTTGTGCACATTTTCCATACACTGAGAAAAGGATTGTTAAATGCTTACTTCATTTAAAATATTTATTTTAAAGGCGAAAATGTTACCTTTGACTGCTTAGCAAACATAAATTTCATAAACAATTAATACACTCCTTAAGGAGACAATTCATCAAACAATTTATTTATGATTCAACATTTTTTATTCTCCGTGGAAGCATTTACTTTTCTGCTGTATCGTAAATGTGTCATACATTGTGCCCGGGACAACGGGGCGTATGCATAATGTGAACTATTTACTCTTGGGGGCTTTCCTCGATTTTTATGCTGCATTTTAACGACTCCGGTGAACTTTTCGCTTTGTGCCAGCACAAGGAGCCGGCGGAGAAGTCCGCACATAATTGATGGCCTGCACATGGCAAGCGAGCTCATCAATAACTAACATGACGTATGTGTTATAAACAAATAAGCAGCAAAAACCCATCCATCCTCGGCATCATCAATATCCGCTAGATATGGCGAAAAATTGTCAAAATATTAATGGCCATCAAGTAGTTCTCCATGTTGTAGCAAATTTATGTCTATTGCTACAACTATTCGAAAGCGTGTCTTCCCTTACTGTTTGCTTGCTTCTCTCTGCTTCTCTCTGCTCTGCCTCTTTGATTGATAAATTTACTTTTACGACTGCCATTCTGCCGCTTGTGTGGGTGTGTATCTGTGTGCTGGCCATTTTCCGTTATGGCTTCGTTAGTAAATTATGGCCACTTCCGTTTTTGCTGTCTAATAAACTGAGCCGTCATATGTTGTGCGTAAATGTGTGTGTTTGCTATGGCTTACTTACGGGACTCGCGCCAGAGAACCAGCGAGCCATTGAGCCATCGAGCCATCGAGCCTGCCATCCTGCCAGACTTCACTTTTGTTTGGCCACCGAAAACAAATTGACGTAAGTCGTGTGTAATTTATAATGAAATATTATATACGCTCGTTTGGCAGTTAGGCAGTCAAGTGTACTGAAGGTAATAAATGACAATGTGTGGTGTGATATCCGCTCCTCGGCTTGGAGAGGAGGGATAAGTTCTAGTGGATGGTATTTTCGGAGGCAATTTAATCTGTGTCTTCCAGGAATCAAGGAGCGGAATCTGCAGATTAGATTTGACAGTTGATTCTGATTACCCAATCGATTAGGTCTATTTAGAGCTGGTTCTTGGAAATGAACATGCTGCGGCTTTAACGGCGAAAATCTATTGGCAACTTTTTAGAAAAGTTAACGAGGACAGACAAGTGGGCCAAATAGAGTACTTTGATATCAATTAAGCCAGTGTTAGGCATTTTAAAAAACAGAAAACAAAATATTTATATATTTTATAAATGGAATAAATTTGTGTCAAGCCTCTGACTATTTAAATATATTTATGTTACATTTAAAAGTGACAAATAAAAAAGGTCTCTAAATTTACCTTATTACAATATTATTTTTATAGCTTCTAAGTACACATTTATCCCTTTATTTACTAAGCCCGACTTTTATTGACTTTTTCGCCCTTCACAAAATGCAATCCTTGCCATGATTACCCGCCAAACTATCAAACTGCAATTTTGTTTGCACTAAAACCTAGATTAGTTTGCGTGCAGTTCGTAATGCAAAGCGGGCAGGAAATCTTAGGAATTTTTTCTGTTACACATATTAAGCAATACCCGAAAAGTGCATAAGTCAACTGTTCATTTATCCGGCCGTCCCGGCTCCTGCTCTGTGTGTTTGTAAACATGCCGCTACAAATCCATGCCGCACGGCGGGGCATGTGTCTAATGCACTGCTAGCATGCAAAATGGCAGTCAGTATAACGCCCTGTAATTAGACTATGACACGCTAAGTGCACAAACTCAGGGCAGTAAGTAACAAAAAAAAAAAAAAAAAACAAGGAACCGAAAACCCGGGAAACGGGAAGGAAATGTCTTGGGGGGAAATGCTTCAAGTGCATGCAATGAAAGTTACTTTTCCGCCTTTCTTTCGACGGACTTTGTGCCATTTGCAAGTTTCTATTTGTTTTAGTTTGGCACATTTTCTATTTCAATTTGCGCCGCCCGGAAAACTACGGTAATCGGTCGATAAAGATAGGAGTCAGCAAGAGCAGGCTTTTAATGTATATATTCTTTAGTCCTTGTGTGCCTTTAAATTGTGCTCTTAGGTAAAAAATGATTAATTAAAATTGTATTTATTTTCCAAAATAAATCAAATTTATTTAGTTACAGAGTATTCACTTTCCTGAGCTTTCAATGTACGGTTTTCCGGGCAAAGTCAAGAGAGTTTGTCAACTGTCAAGTCGAAAACCCCAAAGGTGGAAGCGCATGGAGCCAATTATGAACTTTGACTTATCAATTTCTTGGAAAATGACCGCACACACTGAGAACGGTCGTATTTTGTTGGTCACATTTAATGCGCAATTTAAATTCAATGCCTTGGATCCATTTGCTTTGGGTTTTTTTTCTATACGTAGAGCACGCTTTCGAGGGTCAAGTGGCCATTGAAAAGGTGAACTCTGTTCGACCATTTTACCGAGATGTGACAAATTTTTGATGCATATTTTATGCCTTTGCTGTGAGTGTCCAAAGGACCGTCAACGTGTGTGTTTGGTCCTGTTTGCCTGTGTGTGTGTGTGTGTGTGTGTGTGTGCGGGTGAGTGGGTGTTTGCGTCCCTGTGTGTGCCAGGGTTGATAAAACAAAAATACATATTTCACAAGGTGGCTTTGGGTGGCAACAGGATCGGTCTCGGTCGGAGTTAAAAATAAGGCTGGCGCTTTAAAAGCGCAATTTTCTGTGTCAATATTGAATATTTAAATTTGCATGAAAAGCGAAGTATAAATAAAAGCAAGGGATGCTTTTTGGCAGAGCCTTCGAACTTGAAGTGCTGTTCAAAGTTGGTATAGAATATAAATAGGCAAGTTCATAAATGTATTGGTAGTTAAGTAGATGGAGTCTGAATTTTTTAAAGGGAGAAAGAAAGGATATAACTCTTTGACTAGGATATTTTACTTTGGAGGAAAATAAATGTCAGCATTTTGGATACATTGAAATATTGTGCAGGGAAACTATATTTTCTTTATCTTTTAAAGCTACCAATGATTTTGAACAATTTAATCTAGAAAGAGAATAAACAATTTCCAGCTTTAATTGTTAAATTTAAACCAAAATGAATTACCATTTGAAATCGGAATAATTTATACTTTTCATTTCCATGCCTTCTCAATGTACAACCGGGGTAAAGGGTATGAAAATATTCCCAAAAATATGAAAACATGTCAAAAGTACCATCCAACATTGTTTCGTAACAGTGAAAGACAGAGAAAAACTGGGAAAATGTCGCACACACACATGCTCTTACCCACACTCACAAACGCACACACAAATGGCGGCCATCAGCCGAGACTTTGCCTTTCATACATATTGTAGATTTATTGATAGCGCTCCTCGTTCGCCAAACCAAACACACAAACAAATGTGCAGCACACAAACATACACACGAAACAAATTTTCTAATTATTTTTAATTGGTTTTCTACAAATTCAAAAATAAACTAAATGGGTTCAACGCCTTAAATAAATAAATAAATGTAATTAAATTTTGATTACTCTCAAATTGGTTTTATAAATTTTTTAGTTATATTTATTATTATTTTCAGTGTACAGGCGCACATAAGCACACACACACAATCACCATAAACGCTTTCAGTTAAAGTCAATATGTAGTCAAGCGCTTCGTTTATAACACAAAGTTGACAAAAGTTTCCGACGCCCTTTTTTCTGCCAGCTACATTTTTTTTGTGCCCAGTATTTATGGGCTTCCATCGTCACTCGTAGGTAGTTGTTCCAAAGTTATTGTAGATGCTAGATGTCTGCGCTGGCTGTGTTCTCGCAAAGCCTAGGAAATTGCAATCGCAGGCAGCAAATACAATCAGCAACACAAACGCAGACACAATCCCATCCAAGGAGTGATTGTCTGTCTCGGCAAAGGAGTAACGCAAAATGAGCGATTTGATATATGTATGAGTGGGCCATATGTCCTGGGACGAAGGAATTCCCTCCTTCCGATGGAAATCGATTTGTGGAAGCTCGTTTAAGCCCTGATTGCAGGCTGAATGGATGCAAAGACGGTTACTTATTACTAATTGGAAACCGAGAGTTGGGGGTTTGGGCCAAAGAACGGAAAAAAACAAGTTAAAAGCGATTGAAATAATGGAAATCTTTTATAAATGCTTTCTTAAGTCTGTTATTAATCCTTAAAATAAGGATAAAAGTCAATAATTTCGTTTTCTGAAATCTATCGATTGACAGATAACTTTAACTTACATTCTTAAAAAATCTTACAACTTTTAGCACTGAAACAAAAACGTTTAAAATTCAAAAGTCAAGCTTTCTTAGAATTTTCTGTCACGGACAAATCAAGTCAGTGCTTTAAGATTTTCATGCAGATGCTGATGGAAAACTTTGAAAACTTGACACTAAATGGTATGCAGGAGCAGGGGAAATAATAAATGTAATTTCGAAATTTTCCATTTCCGACTCCCTCGTTGCGTTTGGCAATTGTGTCTGGCATAAGAAAATGAGCAAAGTAACCTCATTCTGGACTCTGTCTGCCTTGATTTTTCCACCCCTCGAGAGTCTCATCCAACTGCAATATCTGCTGAGGAAAGTTTACGTGGCGCAGACAAAGTAAAAAGTTTACTTGCTTTTCCTTCCTTTTACGCTGTACTCTTTGCTCCACAGTTTCTTTTTGGTGTTAATTTGACTACTATATAAAAAAGTATACACGTAGGAAAAGCGCTAAAGTGCATCTATATTTAGCTGTTTCGTGTACATAACTCATGCATGGTATTGCCAAAGGAAAAGAACAAAAAAAAGTTGAGAAGAAAACTTCATTTCCGTGTGTGACCAGGATCACGCGCCAAGCGGCTCTCGCTTCGATTTCCGCTTCCGCTTTTCCGGGCCGCCTGACTTGGGACGCCGGCGGCAGCGCCGCTTGCGTGAGGAAAGCGGCACGCATTCGGCACACATCAATTCAACCCGTCCCCCACCTCATTAATAATGTATTTTCAATGGGTCGGGTTTCCCTATACGATTGGGTTAGGGGATAATGGGATGGCATTGCCATAGCCGAAAACGAAATTGGTACACTGAGAAAAGGAATTATACTGCCAAATAGTATAGTAAATAAATTAAAATGCTTAATAAATATGTTTTTAAAATCAATTTTACTTAAATAATATTCAATTTGTGAAGTCTGAGCCTTAAATCGAACTATAAAACTCCTTTTAAATCGTTTTCCTGCACTCTTCTGCGATTTCCTATTGCTAATACATAACCACTTCTGATGGAAACCCAAATTGATGGCCCAAAATCCATACTCATACTTCTGCCTATATCAATTTCAAGAGCCCACTTGCACACGATAAATATTTGTTTATTTTCTGGCTCACGCAATCAAACAACTTTTCGTCGAAATTCGATTGGCTTATTGAATTCAAGTGAAACCATAGACACAAAGGAAAAATTTCATTACGAATTCAACTACAATGCTGCCATGGATTTATGGAAAATATAGATGCAATTATTGCCCTTCTGCGCGCGGGCTTTGCGGGTCTTATGGCGAACAATATGGGAAAAGGTCAAGGAAGTCATTGGCATACATATATCAATTGGTCAATGGGCAGCAAAGCCTCCTCGTAATGCGCCATTAAGTGAGGCTTGAAGAAGTTAATCACATGGAAATGCTGGAGATTAGAAATTATGACATTAATTTTTCACCACGCCACGGATACGGGGGATACGGGGGGCTCGGAGGATACAGGATACGGAACTCAGGATGGAGGACCATTTCTCAGTGGGCAAACAAAAGTCAGTTAAGCACAAAATATGGCCAACATTCAAACAGCTGATAAACTTGGAATCTACACACGAACGAGCAAAGCCAGATGAGGGTTCGAAAAGGGACGGGGGTGGAGCGATTTCGAGGGAATAAAAAGCCCAATGGACTTTTGCCTTGAAAAGCGGCAAATCATGCTTAATGTGGCATTTGTATGTTTATTTTTTTATTTTTATACACTTTCCCTCAGCGCTTTTCCTTTGCCCTGCCCTGCCAGCGAGAACAAGTCCGGGACTTAAAAGAAAATGCCAGCGGACACAGCAACAACAATAATACCATAAAAAAGGCAGCAAATAAAATAAAATGAGACGAGATGAGATGAGAAAGAGGCCAAAATGAAGCGCAAGGCCAAGAGCGAGACGCAGGACGCAGGACGCTGGACTCAGGACTCAGGACGCTCGACGCTGGCAATAAGCGATGGCAAGGAGCAAATAAAAACCACAGAGGCGAGAAAGGACTTCACTAAGCAGCAGCCCAAAAAGAGAGAGGCAAGTTAAGATGATATAAATTTTATTGTCATGTCCAAGTAGATTAAACTAGCTGCATATCCGTCCGAGACCAGAGCCGAGAGCCCCGAATTCGGGCTCCTCGAAATCCCGTAAACGGAGCTCAAAAAGTAGACTACAAAAAAGGCACAAGAGATTTATGTGTGCGCCAGTATGCGTGTGTGTTTCGTAAGGATAATAAAAGTATATTTTCCACTTCTTATGCGGCATATTCATACACGTTCGGACATTGAGTGAGCCTCTGGTGTTGGTCGCAAAAAGAGCCAGAGAATGTTTCATTATTTTGCCATTAAGCCTTGATATAAATTAAATACATAAAGTAATATAATTTCAGGGAATTCATGAAATAAGTATTTCAAAATCAACAGATATAAAGACAGCACAAACGCTTACATGCTACCCTGCCATTTATTTGATTTATACCTTGTCTAATCTATCAAAGGTAAAAAGAGCTACCTTGCCCATGACTGTTAATAAATGATTATAATATAGGCAACCTTGGATTTTATCTAGGGTTCCTATCTGGCCAGTCACTTCGACAAGACCCCACGCAAATAAATAATGATTTATGCATCTAGGTGCCCTTTCTGACAGTTGGGAAACCCTGGACGAGCACGGAGCCCTCAGCTCATTAAGTTAAACTGTCAAAAATTTACATATTCTTCGGTGTTTTTGTTCGTTTTCTCCGTTTTAAAAGATTTATTACGGGGTGCTCAAGGACACGGATTGGCTGCGGTTGTTATCCCCCTGTAAGTATGTCTTTATCCTTGGGCTTTTGCTGCTGCTGCTGCTGCTGAGCACAAAAAAGTTTCCCTGTATTTCAGGGACTGCTTATCCAATTATCAAAACCAGACATTTAATTTTCCCTTTCACTGCTGCTTGTCCCCGACAAATTGCTCGTTCAATTAGCCGCCCTTGAAGATGAGCATTGCACTCGAAATACGTATACAATTTCCAATTCAATTTAGGACGCCGTCTCAAGTTTCTGGCCCAAACAATTTATCATAATTTCCTCTCCCAGGGAAAATAAATACGAATAAAAAAAAAATTGAAAACTCTTGCAACTCAGCAAAGTTGGTACGCCTTCATCGGCTGGGACCTTTCCTGCCATCTGCCGTCGAAGACAAATTGCAGGTAAAATGTAAATTCCTTCATACTTGAGCGAATCTTTATTTATACTATAGGTATTTACTTTCTTCATTTTTCATGCGCAGACAAGGCGACATTTTCCTTATCAGCAACTCAAGAAAAAAATGTGCCATTGTTATAACAACGAAAACTCATCTAATTGGACACTCCTTACGCAAAGGACCTTGGGCAAAAGTTCTTGAAAAATGATTAGAAGCTTTGTAAGACTCCAAATGGATTTAAAATTAGTTTATTTCATATTTAAGTACAATTTTATAAATTATATTTATAAAGATTTATATAATTTTCATATTGATAGAGTAAGCAAAGCATATAAATTAAGTATACGCCCTGTGAAACAGCAAGTTAATTGAAAGCCTGGGGCGAAATCAAGGCAACTGTCTACCAGAATGATGGACGACTGTCTAACTGACTGACAGCCTGAAAGGCAGTCGCTTTGCGGCGGAAACTCCATTGCCACCGAAGAGTACATTAAATGTAGCTCTTAACGCGCTGATAGACAATCAAATTTACTTCGATTCGCAGTGCACTTCACTCCTTCCTTCAACTCCTTGGCCGGCAGGTGCCGTCGCTCCCGATTTCGAGTTTCCTCAGCTGGCTGAGTTAGCCGGAAAATGACTGCCGCTGATGGCTCCCATTAAGCCGAGCTGCTCGTCCCCACTCCCGACGGCCACTTCTCCTCTGGGTTTTAATTAAAATGTAATTTACTACCCACCAGAGCGCGGGGCGGCGTCTACATTTGAGTTCGCTGCTGTCGTTGCATTTCCCAGTGGGCGACTGGAATTGACTGAATGACTGACAGACACATAGCTGGATGGATCGATGGATGAACAGAAGTGCTTTAAAATATTATCTAGCTAAAGTTCTAAAAACTATGAACTTGAACAGGGGGAGTTGCATGAAAAGATTTCAGGGCGATGCCTTAAAGGGTTTTCTAAATCTCTGATTATCATAACTAATATAATCTACTTTGTGTACTTAATAATGAAAGGTAGTTAAACCATTATTTTGCTGACTTATTTGATATAGTCTAGGTAAATAAAAAACACATTTCCTTATATTTATTTATTTTCCTTTTTTATTCTACTTTAATGTCTTCCCTCTCAAAATTCAAAAAGCAAATCAGCTGCAGACAAATGTGGCAAATTGTTTCAGATTTTCCCCAAAAAACAGGACCAGGACCAGACATACTTTTAGGCATAAATTTGGCCACTTTGCATTCGGGACTTGGACCTCTCTTCTTCCAGCTTAGCGTATTTTTTTCTTTGGGAATTTGAAAAATGCCCAAGCATTTGTCCATTTGCATGCAGCATGGGAAATGAAAAAAAGCACAGAAACTGAAAACCCATGCGAAAATTCACCAAAAAAAAAAGGGAGATTTTAAAACTTTGCCAAGGCTGACTGACCCTTTTCTGGCATTGGCCTTAGGGATTAACGGAGGGAAGAAAAATTGAGGCGAGTTACCCGCACCCGTTTGCAGGGCGTCTGCCAATTTATTCAAATGCCTTGCAAAGTGCTAAATAAACAAGACTCAGTCCCCCGGCACGGTCGTGTCATTTTTCTTGGTTTTAGCAGAGTGCAAAAAAATGAAAACAAAAAGACAAAAATTATAGCACACTTATTTGGCGTTGGTGTTAGCTGGAAACCCTGTCTCCGTCCCGCACTCACCTTGTATGGGCACATAAATATTTAGATAGAGGCAGTCCTCTGATTGATTCTGTAGATAGGGCAGCAATCGTTTGAGATACTCCAGCCTGCCCTTGGGCATCCGCTCCAGGGCCGCCGTCTCGTTGTGGATGTCCGGCAGTCGTTGTGGGCAAACGGGGCTGAATCTGAAAAATCGAAAAAGATTTCAGTGCCAAACTTGTCAAGGGCGAAACTTTCTCAGAAGGCATTTTGCGTAGGGCTTTTGGCTGTTCTGTTTAAAAAGGTTTCCCGAACAAAAACCGAACCGAAACCGAAAAAAAGTTTTTCGGTAAATAGGCTTATTTTTATGCCCGGCCTCGAATGTCGTTATAAATAGATTAATTTGCCAGAATTGCGTAATCTTCGAGGGGGTTTTCCGGGCGGCCCGAACGTCAACTTCGTGATTGTCTTTTGGCCATAACAACTTTTTGATTTGAACGCAAAGTTTGCGTTTTAATTTGTTTTCTCGGGGTTCTTCCCCCTTGCCTTCTCCTCGTTTCGGCCAAGGCTTATTTTCAATGCTGGTAAATTGGTTTTCGATTTGGCTCTTATCGTTCAATTTTCCCTCTTGGCACATCTCTCTCTCTCTCTCTCTCTCTAGCTCTAGCTCTATATGTGTGCACTTGTGCAATTTACTGATTTTCTCCCAATATTCCCACAGACCAGGCCATGCAAATGCCATGAGCGTTCTCTCTCTGTTGGCCTTGCGCTCATTTATGAAACGAGATACACTGGGGAATAATGTTTGAGGTAAGCAATATCAGGCAGAGCTGTCCAAGTGTACCACAAATTTTAAATATATTGAAAGCTATATGCAATTCATATATTTAAATGATAAAATGATAAATGTTACGGCTATTAATTCAGTTTACTTATCTGCAAACATTTGAAATTTCCCTAAACTAAATACTTCAAACTTATCCCCGTTTGACTTTAAGATTTCAAATGAGATTCTAACCGAATTATAATTATTTTCCACGCCAAACCATTTTCTCAGTGCTCAATCGGAGCCAAACAGTTTGGTCCTGGCAGCTGCTTTGAGCTAGCATTGTTATTATTTGTTTTTAATCTGATCTATGAGTGGTCGGGTGACACACATTCCCCCACGTTGGATGCACCTCTGCCAACAGTTTCTCGGGGAGATATTCCGCAGATGAGATGCTGTGTGTTCAAATTTCATACTGTCCTCGAATTGATTGGTAGATTTTCGTCAATATCCCTGTAAGAGGCTTGGCAAACGCTTGAAAGGGAATCTCCAGCCGGCCACTAATGAATTAACCCTGATGCGATTTGTATGGGGAAAGGGGAACCCTTAAATATCACTCGTCTGGCTCTGTGTCCCGTCATCGAGGTCCTTCCTAATTTACAGTTGACATGCCGGGAGCCCTTGAAGTTGTGGTCTTAACTCATTAACAGCCACAACTCCTGTTGGCCATCAAATTGTCATAAAGCGAAAATCAATAGCACCATTCGGGGGCAGAGAAGCTCCTCCATCCTCCTCCTCCTATCAGCCTGGCCATTACGGGGCTTCCTCTTCCAGTCATCCCAAAATGCATTAACATTAATGACATTGCGAAACGAGAATTTATTTTATTTAATTTCCTTAACTTTATTTCGCTGTTGCCCTTTTATCTTTGTTATTACCGCCGCTGCCGCTGAAGCTGCCGCTGCCACTCCTACTGCCACTGTTGGAGCTGCTTTTTGTTTTCCATGGCGAGTATATTTAATTTTTGCTTTTTATGGCGTTTCAAACGCCTCGCAGAAAATTGGGAATCCGCGTTGGTGGCCGGCACTCCGGGAACTGACCCGCAGTGGGTCGCCGCTTTAATGGACGCTTGTGGTGGCCATGCGATTGCCATAATAATCATTAATTTTATGGCAAAACAATAAGGCAGGTAATAAAAGTTTCATTTTCGGGCTTCATCCTCCCCCTTCTTATTATATATATATATATATATTTCTTTTTTTAATGTAGCGGACATGGTGTCAACCTCGGAACCCTGCAGGCTGCAGACTGCCCTGGAATCAGGACCAGCTTGGATGAGCAGAAATATTAAAAATAATGAAAGTGAAAAGTTTTTACGGCAACTGCCGTAGTTGTAGTGCTTGTGCGAGCAGGTAACGAAATCCCACGAAAGCTCCACATTCCTCTCTTCCCCTCTTTCGAGGTCATAAAAGCCACATTTTGCCTTTTTAATGTTGCCCCCCATGGCAAACGAATGGCGCGCACTTCTCAAGTGGCAAGCGATCTTGTTTATGCCACTTTGCAACCGCTGAACTTTCCCAGATAAGACTGGGTGCCACTGTAGATGCTTTGCAGGTGGCACAGGTAGCTCGGGGGAACCGAGCTGAGCCAATAAAGCGGGTGCCGCAATTAAGGTCAGGGCGGGTCCTCCTCCTTCTCCTCCTCCCTGGCAGCCATCGATACCGCATTTGCAAATGGCCAGGCACTAAAAACTTGATAATTACTTGTAGATTCCACAGACAGCTGTGGAGCAAATAATCATGTCTCCCTGATGGCCAATCTATTTAAGAGCCCCTTACTATTTTTACGGGAATATGTGCCAGGAGTGCCAAAATACGTTCGAAATGGAACTCAGAGTAAAAGATATTAGAGTTGCGAAACTATTATCTTTGCCAAAATTAATTCGGGGTTTTGTTAAATAGTTTTATAAATTAAATAACCTTTTTAAGTAATTATTCAGAAATGTTAATTTAATTAAATTTATATGTTTGATGTCAGAAAAATTCCGGAAATGCAAGTTATCATCTATTGTTCAGATTTTCCTTACCGTAAACCTATTTTACAATAACTCCTTTAAGCAGCTTAACTTCTATGTTCACAGTGACTAGAATTTCCCTGTTCGAACGTCCTTAACATATTTGAATTCCGACTAATAACTAATATCAGATTGCATCTCTCAAACACAGCTTGCTTTCATCGCAGATTATTTGCCACAAACAGATATCTGGGAAATGCGTGCAAACAATTTGGGCAATGGGTGACCCTGGCCAGTTGGCAACTGCTCGGTAGCCAGAGCACGCGGTCAAAAGTAAACAAGGTTATAGCCATACCATAGCCCCCCATCACCTCCATCTCGCATATTCCGGAATACATGCAATTTGGAATTCACAAACAAAACATAAAGCAAAGCTGGCCCAAAACGTTCCACTTTTGTGTACATTTGAGTGGAAGGAAGGCCAGGCTAATCTGCATGCAGGGAAAAGCGCCCCCGGAGCAGACAGAGCTCCGAGGGTCACGGTCTTGGGGTTTCACGGAGACTTCTGAGCGACTTTTGGAGCAGGGAGGGATGGGATACGCAACGCTTTGTGGTAAATAAATGGTAGCCAGGACAGCAGCCTGGCCAGAGATCCGTTGGCGCTTTCGGCTTAAATACATCAAACAAAAGCATAATCTTAGCCAAGCAGAAATGTACACGCATATGCACAAAGAAAAACGAAGTTTAAATAAAATATTCCTCATATTTTAAACATTAAAAACTGATAAATATTTTATCTAAATGTATTTGATTTTAAAGCGGTACGATTATAAAGGAAATTTAAATACTAGCAAATTAGTTAACCTTTTTTTATGTGTGTCCCATTTCCTCCCAGTGCAGACTTCAATGGTGGATGGCAGGTGACGAGCGGAGGGCAACGGATCGCATAAAATTATACGCGACATTGCGGCCACGTCAAGTAAAATAGATTAATTTTACCTGTGGCCAACGGGCCAGAAGGTTGTGTCCCCCCCCCCCCCCAACTCATTTTCCCAACCTTCACTCGCTCCCGCAAATTAGATTGGCAGGCAACCCAGACACACACCTCACGCCTCACACCTTACTCGGAAAAATCTCCTTCGGGCGCAAAGCTTTCTTGCCGCAGTCAAATTAAATAAAATCCAATTTAAAATGAATTTTCGCAATTTCATTTAAAACGGGCAACAGTTTGTAGCGCCCGCCGCCGAGTCAGTCGGCAATTTATGCGGCTGATGTCCTCGAGCAGGCACGCCCCCTCGCAGTGGCCCCCTTAACCCACCACCGCCTTTGCCGCCTTGCGGTTACCACTTGCTCTTGAGCCTCAAATTGGAATTAACGTTTTTAATGATGGAGCCAGCTCCTGTTTGCTGGGGCGAACGAGAGCCTCTCCAACTGCTGCACGCATATTCTACACTAGAAAGGAAAAACTCCTAGGGATAAGTAGATATATTCCACAAGGAATAATAATATTAATATTTAGGTATTTAATTAAATTGTAATATGCGTGTTATTTATGTATTTTCAATATTAATTGCATACTATTTCTATGCTGGTATTTTATAATAAACCTTATTTCTGCTAAAAAGAACTTTCCCTTAAACAAAATTATTTAAAATTTTGTATTCGAAATTAATTTATTTTACATTTTCGTCCTGTGTATTAACAGCTTCCGTTTGTTGAAGCGAAAAGGATGCCTCTCAAACTGCTGCACGCACATTTCTGAAGGTCCCAGGGCCTCCCATTCATTAATGCGCTTTTTTATTAGGAAAATCGTTAACTTGAGTTTCCCCACTTAGCGTTTTTACGCCGAGCTTTTACTTTCTTCTTTATTAAAAACTTTGGCGTCATGCATAAAACTCGTCAGTTTATTGCGATTTTTACACTTCGTTTATGAGCCAGAACCGGGGATTCGAGCAGAACCTGGTCAGGAGAGGTTGGCCACTAATCCGCTTGTTTTTCATAATCCTTACGCCACAGGCAACGGGCAGGACCGATGTGCAGCCGCGGAACAACGACAAAAACGAACACGACGACGACGACAACAACAACAGGGACATCAAGAGTGCAAAGTGGCTGGCAGAATTTATTTCATTTTTATTAAAGACGATGGCGCCTTGGTGGGTGGGGAAAATGCGTGGCTGGGGGATGGGAAAAATGGGCGGTGGCTGGGCTGGGAGGTGAAAGGCGGAAGGTCGGTCCTCGGTGGTTTGGTGGTGACACGCGTGGCTTGTCAAAGCCATGAACAGCTGCTGCCTTTGGCGGGCTAGGAATATGTGTGGACATAATTTTCCTTTTTTTTCCCCAGCTGAGCTTCCTTTATTTTATTATTTTTTCTCTGTGGTGGGGAGAAATTATTTTTGCAATGAGGCCCGATGAAAGTTGCGGGAAAACTTGCGGTGGCAAAAATATGCAGCACAAAAAGTTCAGGTCGGTTGTGGCAGAAATTCAGAATCAACTTTAGTTCAAAGGGCAGAATTTGACAGGTGAAAAATGCTGAGCTGGAGGTAAAATAGATTCGTCCTTAAATGGATGCCAAATCTATGTTTTAAATATTTATGCATCCTTCAAAGAATTCACCAAAATGGTCTAAGGAAAACCCAAATATTTAAACCAAAAACCACAAAACAATCTACATTTTCCTTGCCTCGCAACGTGAGATGTATCCATTTCCCGGGATGAAATCAGGCTAATGACCTATTGTGTGACCTGTCCATGGACAACTTTATTACGCTGACGCGCTGAAAAATCTCCTGAACATTACTCAAGCCGTTTTATTGGCCCCCCTCCGGACTTGACCCCCCGCTGTCAACACGGGACGGCCTGACAAATAAAGCCGCTCACCTCGCCGGAAAAGTGAAGATGATGCCGCAGAAACGACACAACTGTCCGCTTGGCGACTTGAATTACCCAAAAATTGGCGGGGAAATGCGAGAATGCGAGAATCATCGGTCTGCCAGCAGGCCGCAGGTGGTGTTCTTTGTAAAACTTGAAAAATTATATTTTATTTTCTTGGCCCCGTTGTGCGCTGTACTGATTTCGCGGCCCTTTTCCATCAGCATTGGGACTTGGAGCTTTGAAGAAAAAGGGGGGAAAAACGTGGAAAGCCGAGGAACACGTAGAAAAAGATTTTAGTTATGATTTTAGTAACATTTATAGATTTATATTGTAATTTACTGACATTAACGATGCCTTCAAGTAAAATTAATGATCTGATTTGTAAGATTAAAACTTATTCCTTTAAAAATTATGATCTTTTCATAAAAACCAATTTTTGTAGAATTTTAAAGAATTTTCTACAATAAGCTATGTTACAAATGGAATACTTTTTGTAGAGAAACTCTTTAGGGATTATTTTCTCCGAGTGCCGACCCATTTCGCTCCCCTTTTTTTACAACAATGGTAAACAAGGGAAGCAGGAATATCTCTGGGCATCTTTGTGAATAATGATTTGCCACTTGGGAGCATTTGTAAATTAGATGCCGCCGCTGTGCAGCCGCTGTTGCTGTCCCGCCGCACCGTTCGCTGCCGGCGACAGCGTAAATATTTAATTTTCGAGATATTTCAGGCGGAAGGCCGCCGACTTAGTTGACCTTTGACTTGTATTTTCCGCATTTTTTCATTCGTTATTTTCAGAACCCATTATCATTATGTCCATTGTTGTCGCGGACTGGGCAAGGGTTGTAGCACTTTCCATTATTTTCATTATTTTCAGTTGACTCTCGAGATTTTCGGACCGCCGCCTGCGCACTTGACTCAATAATGAGCCAGTTAATTGAGGTGACAATTGTTGGACAGTCTCGAGAGACTCGCGGCTCAGCCCTTGACTTATGGCATTTTGATCATTTTATGCACTCGAAATGGGGAATCAAATTCAACCCTTTTGCAGGATGCTTTAACGCTTTTGAAAGGTAGAAGCATTTGGTAACGAAACCCTTTCTTTTTGTTAAACATATTAAATTAGTTGGATGAGGGTTTGTGTTATTCCTGCTGGGATTTGCTGGACACTTCTTCTGGAAAGCTAAACATTTTTACATTGGCTGGCATTTTAAGTGGAAAGTTTTAAGCCGGGAATAAACTCTTCCAGAGAGATTGTTGTATAGTTTGAACTTCCAACAAGTTTTTAATATATTCTTATTAATTTTTCGATAAAGATTCTAGCAACAGTTTCTTCCAAAACTCATATACATAAGTGATGCAGTTTTGTTGTTATTTTCTGAAATTAATTTCGAAGTTTTTAGGAAACAATTTCGCCAAATGCCACGCAAATACCCTGATTTAAAGAGGTAACTTGACTCACCTGTCTGCCTTTTTGACATTCGACCACATGGCAGCCGAGACGGGCGGCATGAAGCGCAAATTGCCGACTGGCGGCGAGGCGTAGGGTATTCCCCGGTACGCCTCTACCGGATCCAAGTGCCGGCCATCTAATTGGACAATTACGCCCGATATGGCGCCATTGCGTGCATGGATAATCCGAGAGGTCAGCTGGGCGGGTAATTGATCATGATTCGAGTTTGAATTGAAGTTGGAGTTGGCGCCAGAGGGCCGTCCACTGCGGTTGTTGTTACTGCCACTACTGCTGCTGCCGCTGCCGCTGCCGCTGCTCGGGGCTCCCGAGGAGGACGAACTACTGCTGGTAGAGGACGTGGAGCCACCCGCCGACGATGATGAAGTGAGGGATAATGAGGGCACGGAACTGGAAGTGGCGCTGCTGGATCCGATCAACACGAGTCCGCCGTTGCTAGTCGATGGCCCCGAGCCGGGGCTGCGCTGTGCTGAACTCAAGTTGCCGCTGTTGCTGCTGTAGCTAATTCCCGCTGCAGTGCATCCGGGTAGGGTGAGGGCCAGGACCAGGGCCACAAGCAGTGGGAACCACGTGCACGTCCTGATGGGCGGGACTTTCCGCCGCGTTCGCGTTGCTGCTGATGGCGGGAGGTGGCGTTTCGAGTGCAGCAACATAACCATTATTATTATTGGTCACAATGGCCACGTCGCAATGTTGCCGTTGTTTTTCGGATAACTTGTGTCCTGTTTTATGTGTTTTTTCGCTTTTTTACTCTCGTTTTATAATTGACCACAAGATAGCTGTTTGTGGCGTGTCCTGCTTTTCGCTTTTCCTTGTTGCGGCAGGGATTTTACCCGTTTGTATGTCCTTTTTTTTTTGTTTAACCTTACAACATCAATGAGGCTGCTTGTTTTTCTTGTGCAAAAAAAATATGGCAGTTTAAGTGAACGGGATTCTGGAAAGAAAAAATTAAATTGATTTAATTAAACAATGACACAATGTCAACTGGTAAATGTATTGTTTATTTATAGAGCTTTTATTATATATAAACTGTATGCAAAATATTTACAAGCTGACGATTTTCCTTCATTTAAAGTTTTTCTTATTACAAAAAAACTAAATACATTAGGAGAAATATACGCAAGTTCAAAGTCAAGTTCTATATCACACTAAAGTCAATTACGAGCATCCTTATAATATATAATTTATTCAAGGCATCCCTTCAGTTTTCGGCACTTTTTTAAATTAAATTTTTCCCTTCCAACTTAATTCGATCCAAGCTCTATCAAGCCTTTTCACAATGCCTTATTCGGGCTCTTCTACTCTCTTCAACCAATTCCGCCGAGTGTGTGTCCTGAAGCGTTTCATTCGGCCCTCTGCCATTTTTGTGCTCAAACTGAAGGCAGTCCCTCCAAAAAAAACAAGAAACGGGGTGCTGGGGCTGGTAGATGGGATGGAAAAACCTAGTGTCCTCTCGTTGTCTTTGCCTTCTCTTTCTCTCGTCTTGTTTTTTGGTATGTTTGCCAGCTGAAGCATCACCTTGTTTGCACTTGGTGTAGTGTCCTTGCCCTTGTTGTTGTCAACAACAAAAGTAGAGAGGCACAAAGGAGTGGCAAAGGGGGCAACGAGTGGGGATGGGTAGAAGAATGTGGATAGGTTCGGTAGCCAGGACAGTTGGCATTTTGCATATGCCAGACATGTCAGTCTAGCAGGCTCCTGACAACATGAGCAGAATGCCTATGTGGAGCGACAAGTGAGTGGACGGAGTGGGTCGATGGAGGCTTAAGGTGCACAGCAATGAGCTGGAGTCCTTTCGTTGCCTGACTGGTGACATTGGGTCATTGGATCAGCCATTTGTCGCCCACCTGTGTGCCATTCTTGGTCGAGTCGGGTTCGATAAGGAGATCACGATGTAATGCTTATTAAAGGATCTCTGATGGGGAGGCCAACATCCACCTAGGGCTCTACAAACACTTAGCCTAAGGCTATTGTAAGGTCTCCCTATTATCTGATATAAATAATATTTCTCCATGAAAATGTACGTAAACGAAATCAGGAAAACCTAAATGCTCCAAGGATATTTCCTTGTCCATAGCAATGCTAAAATCCCTCTTGGTCCATCTGAAGTGAGCGAATTGTCTACCATTATTGGTCGTTGTTCGGGAATTAACCCGACTTTCTTGTAGCAGCTTTTGCCCTGAGTAAGGCACTCGACAGTCTCATAAGCCCAAAAACCCGCCAGACTGTCAGGATACCTGACCGTGCTCTGTGTGTTATTCTTGGATTTTTTCGTTGGAAGGAAGACATTTTTATTCTGCTCGCACTTACTTATTCCGTGCGTTGGCTCTGCTGCTGCGTCTGTCTGTGTCTCTGGTGCAGGTGCTAAGCCTTTCCGTCGTGCATGTGCGTTGGTTGGTTGTCCTTGCGCTAGAGCTCCCGCTCCTGCTCCTGCTGCTGCTCCTGCTGATGCTGGTCTTAGTCCTCTTAGTCCTCCTGCCGTTGCACCTTGTTGAGAATCACTTCACGTACTGCTCGCTCAGCCGCGTCGTCTGCTGGTGCTGCGTTTTCTGAATGCCGGCACGCTACAATTGTCATGCAAGCGGACATTCTCCGCAGAGACGTTCACGTACTCAGCGCTCGCTGGGATCCCGCGGAAACGGAGGCGGTCGAGAATGTGCCGGAGGATGAGGAGGCGTTACCCGTCGTCGGCTGGGGGCTGAGGTCTTTCATGGTAACTGCAATTGGTTCAAAGAGATGGCACACTTTTCATTAGACCTTCCTCCGGCTGGCTGTGGCACTTAACCTATGCTTAATAATTAACCCGGCACGCGCCATTTGAATGCGTATCTGGGGCGACAAACAATTTATCCAAGGCGTAAAAGGTGGTTCAGACTATTAACTAGTAAATTCTTAATGCCCTCACTAGTTTTCTAAATTAGCTGCTTGATATTTCCCTAACTTAATCGAGTTTCCTTGAAATATTTTCTAAACAGCATCAATTATGCTTAAAATATAAAAATATTGTGTCAAAATTAAACATAAAATAACAGAAATTTTATTAAATAATAGTTTGAATATGAAATTTACTTAAATTATATTTACGGCTTATCCTTTTGACCCCAAACGTCTTTCGGCAGGGTATTAATTGAATCAGTGACTCGGAGCTGGTGTAAAATTTTAATTATATGATGCCCTCAAGTGTAAGTAAATTATTATGCAGATCATTAGCAAAGTAATTAGACTAGGCTGCCTCTCCGCTCATAATCCTCGGCTCACTAGTTGAATTAATTGTGTTCCTGGAAATTGAGTTATTTTCACATTCCATCAGGCCCAGCGAAGGCTTTCGCCTACGTTTTTGACTTCTTTCTCGTCTTCGACTTTGGCTCGTTGGCTCGTTTTCATTTATTATGCCAAATTTCGAGTGAATTTCCCGCATATATTTTCCCCCAGGCCAACAGAGCTGGAGTGCGAGTTGCTTGGTTTGTTCAGCAAATAACATCATCAAGTTGCCCGCAGCAATAGTGACTTTACGTTACTTTACTCTTCGTAAACATTGTAAATCATACGCACTGTTGCCCCGACATTGCGCCATTGTAAGTGAGTTAGGGGCCAGTCACGCTGCGGTTAGGACTTTCAACTGCTCAAACAGTGTGACAAACATATAAATATGCACTTATTGCAAAGCCAACAGATGGCGTCCAGGCTCAACTTTTCTGATTGCTATTAATGTCCGACTCGCTCACTTATTTGCCCGACTCGTTCAGAAAGTAGTGAAACCAGGCGGCTTAAGGTTTTCCTTAAGCACACTCAACCTCAAGGATTCTATGTACACAATAATGCCGCCTTATTACATGACAGGAAAAACATCTCAAACTTTGCTCTTCGCTGCTCCTCCACAAATTCTTGCCGAACTTTTGGACAGAAAACAAAAAGTTGTCAAAAAGTTCAAATTTGTATACAACTTGGATGTACATTGTACATATATACGCACGCCAGTTTTCGCAATGACTTTATTCACATTTGTAATTTGTATCTCGGCTTTCGAGAGATAATTGGATTCGAGAGTGTCTTCATGTTGTTTGCCTAATTTAATTGCAAATAAACGAAACGAAATTCCAGTTTGTGAAATACTTTTGCTTTAATTAAAAATCAAAACGCGATAAGCGGCCCAGGGAATTGCTATGGAAAACGTTTTATCATGGAAACGGAGTCGGGGTCGGGTCGTGGAATTACATCTCCAACGAGAAGTAGTCTCTTGACTTTGCAACTGGCCGCAATTTCCGTCTTGCCGCAACTTTTTTCGTGCTCTTTGTGCCATAAATTCAGCGCCACCAAGACGGAGCATCCGCATCCGCAGCCGCAGCCCGGTCCGAGGGTCATTAATTTGTCTTTCGAGGCGAAGGCGGATGAAAGGGCGGCTCGGACGAGGAGCAGTCGTGGCTGCCTCGGCATTAAACTGCTTAAGTAGCACAACTAAATTAAGAATTGTGGGCCAAGCAATTAGAAAAGGGGCAGCGGGGGCTGCCCCAAGTCAGACAATGGGCAATAAAGTTCAAAGTTAGGTCAATCCTTAGGTGTAATGGATATTTGTTTGTTCAGATTTCTCCTGCCTTAATTTGTCTTTTCTGGGTATTATTTGGGTTGCACACTCAAACTTATTAAAGAGCACGAAAAGTTCCTAACAGAATTCCTTACTTACGCATTTTTTTATAGGTTTTAGCACTTCAATTAACTCACAAAAAATGAATGAATGAATTACAAATGAATGTGAGAAACTCAAATTTTATTGTATTTTCTCAGTTTTATTTTTGTGCGATAAACTAAACGAAAGTTCGAAAGACGGCAACGATGCGTATGCTTTATATTCAATGCTCCCATCTCGGAGCCCGCATGTGGGAAGAAATGGCTTCTTTATAGTATATCGATTCGATACGTTCGCAGACATGTATTTCCGGAAATTTAATCAGTTTTGGTGCTTTGCCGAGTTGTGGAAAGCAACCGAAACGAAGGAATCTTCACAAATATAAAAAGAAATCCAAATCCAAAGGCCAAGGCAAAGGCAGAGCAAAGGAAAAAGAATGCGTTGGCGGGGAGAAGGTGGTTTGGGGGTGTGGGAGGGAAAATTGTTTAGCAGTTGTCTGACTGGAAATGGAAATGAAAATGTTTCTGACTTACTTGCCTGGGCATTGTTATTTGAGTTTATTGAAATGACTGTCTTGCCTTCCCCCCTGCTTAAGTGGGTATGAAAATACCCATGCAAAGGCAGGAAAGGCAAAAAAGAGATAGTGGCCGAAGGAAATGGCTTTTTGGCCTTGCAAAGATATAAAGGCAAGCCAGATATATAATTCTAGTTGCTCCAGGCTCCAGGAGTTTTTGTGAATTTCCCCAGTAATTATTTAGTTGAATTCTCCGACCGCATTGAAGAGATGAATAATATCTCGCAACACATGGCTTGAATTCGGAAGCAAAAAACTATTGTTTTTGCATAAAGCATAAAGTACAGGGATACCAACGAGTTGACAGATACTCGGACCAACTGAAACTGTAATTTTTCATGCTAATTTATGCAAAAATGTGGGGAAATTCGCTCGAAGAAAATATGAGCGAAAAATGCAATCTGAAGAAGAGTTGGGAAACCAAAGAAGAACTGGCACACAAAGAATTAAGTGCAATGGCGAACTTTCCGAGTGATGGGAAATAATGCGACTTTTTAACTACGTTTTTAGTTTAGCTAAATGCATTTTGCATGTCAGAGTTCGTCTCCCGATAATAATATTCGAAGGAAAAATCTCTCTCTCTTCCACACACACTTTTTATCGCAATTCTTCCTCTACTTATTCCTCCGACGTCTCCTCATTGCCCTAATGGGCTATCTTCTTTATGCTGCATTTTAGGGTTTCATTATGCTGACTATCCGACAAACAAAGGCTTATAATTTTTTTGCTCGCCCACGTCCTTTATTTATGTATACGAGTACATAACTTCTCGCCATCCTCTGCCCGGAAAATGGGAAAAACAATGGCTTTCCACAACAACAGCGGCAGAAATTAAACTGACTTTCATCAGGAAGAGCACAACTGACAAGTCAACGAGAAGAAAATAAGGAAGCGTCTCGGAAAAGTGGTGGGGATAAAAAACACTTGGCGGAAATTATAATCCCTCTGCATTTTAAGAATGGAAAGAAAATGCAGGAAAATAGTTTTTCGCTAGGGTCTTAAAGCGGCTCAAGGGGGTTTTAAATATTAGCATAAATGTTGTTTAAAATTAAATATGCGAATTGACGCATTGCCCCAACTGCAGATGGTGAATTATTGTTATCCTTATGCAAACGAAGGCCTCGTTAAAATTTCATAACCAATTTTTACCTTTACTCCCCCAAAGACAATCGAAGCGAAATGAATTATTTAGTCGCTATCGCTGCCATAATAAATTGACTTTAATCTGAAGCAGTACAAATTCTATTGCAGACAATAAATTTAATCTTAAATTTGAAATTTACTCAAAGGTGCAATCTGAGGGGAAAACGCAATCGCAAAGTGTTTAAATTATGCAAAGTTCTTTGACATTTGAAATCCTTCGAGTTCGATTGGCACACACGCACAACGCTAATACACATGAATTTATCCTTAGGCCAAACATTAGCTGGAGCAATAAATTTTTCGCACAATTGGGCCCGGCAAATGCATGGGAAATTAATTTCCATCCGATTTTACAATGCTGTCTTCCCTGCATGCGCATAAATTTCGTGCTCGCGGCTAAACAAATTCCGAAGGCAAATTTTCGGCCCAGTTGGTAATAAATTATCGTTTAATATTGGCAAATAATTGGGAGCCATCACTTCTCAGTCTCCTTTTCGGTTGCCTTCGTTCCGGTATTTTTTCGTCCTTGCCCCGAATTCGCAAATTGAATTCGTTATTTGGCGTCGCATTAAATAATTTTCCCTTGGGGGGTCACCGACAGCAAATGGCAAAATAATGATATTAAAGCAACATTACGCCATTACGTAGCAGCACACATGCAAAAATAATTGACGACAATGACGTAGGCGACAGCCACGCACACACAATGGCAAACGAAGACATTACGCATACGCCCCGTGAGCCAAAACCAGACTAAATAATGAGGATGGAGAGGACACAGGCGAGGAGAGAGAGAGACTTGGCAACGAGTGAACGAGTAGATATAGAAACTAAAGTCTTAGTCACAGACGATTACACATTGTCGTAACCTCTAAAGTAATATCATTTTATCAGCAAGGAGAAAATGGTTAGAAAATAAACTATTTTTCATTTTTATAATAGGACACAGGAAAAAGTTTCTATTTAAATCTATAGTATAGTCAATTGGGAATAAAACCCTATATCATCTGGATAAATATAAATAACTTTATCCGAGAGCAACGCTGGCTAACTTAGCTAAATCTTGGCATCAAGCTTTCGCATAATTTACTTGGGATTGTTATCATCCTGGCAGTCCATCACACTTAAGGCGACAATTTCAAATGAAAATCAATTTGCAGCGCACAGGCCAAAGGACACAGGCTCCTAAATATTCATCCCGGCTGAGCGTGTTAGTCTTAATTAATTTCCACCCATGCCAGAGCACTGCCCTTGGCTTTGTCCGGGATTACTTTTACTGGATGTGGCAGGGAACTACGAGCGTATAGCTCCTCTTCGGGGTATTTTAATGACGTTTTCATAAACAGCCGCCGCCATTCTGTGTCTCTTTTTGCGGCTCTGTGTGTCTGTGTGTCTGTCAATGCGTTCCTAATTCCATTTTATGCCACGTGGCTCGGCCTTGATGCGGCGTATTTGTTTTTGTTTGCCCGAAATGGTAGATAAAATAATTTATTGGGTAAAAATCGCTGGCCAAGAGCTAAGCGCTCTGGTTTCCCCCCAGACTTTTTCTGCGTCGTCCTCGCCTTTGTCTTTTGGCTCATGTTATCTGCAATGGAATATCTATTTGGCCATCGCTTTCGGCCCTTCCATAATGTTGGCGCCATGTTGATGTTATCTCGGCGGAAGTGTTGACTCAATGTTTACTCAATGAGGGCGTTGCTGGCGCGATATGACAACGGGTCCTCTGCCGGTCTGGTCCCCAGGTCCTTGGGTCCTTTGTGTATGTGCGGTCATAGGAGCATTCGAAGCCGGCCATTTTGTTTCGCTTTTGGCTTTGTTTTTGCCCACTTAGTTAATACATTTGCTTGTTCGCTCCGCCTTATAAATATGCAAGGGCGAAGCATCCTGTCTAAATAATGCAAGGTCGGCGCTGGATGGAGTTACATAAGCGCTGGCCGAAACAATGGCCAAGACATCTGAGCCGTAATTGACCTTTCAGCGGGCCAGTGATGGGAAATAGTCAAGGATAAAGACTTCATTTGGCAGGGCAGAAAGTGATTCCGGACCAGACAATGGGAATCAATTAGGTCAAGTCGGAACGGGGGGCTAAAAAATAAACATGTTTAATGGACAAGATGTTTTTTTACGACAAGGACGATCTCATTCTTTACAATTCTTCATCTTTTAGAAGGCACTTGGAGAAATCTTTCATGTATAAAATTGTTTACTTTAATAAATAAATTTATTTATCCGAAGAAAGATATAACAAACTGATGACACGGACAATCTGTACAGATATCCATTTTCAACTGTGATATCTATTTACCGAGCACAGCAGGGCCCCAGCTGGTCCCTAATTGAGTTTCGACCTCATGCTGTAAGCCGGAGTCTTGGCCAGTAATATTTCAATCTGAACAATCCCAACTTAACCGCATAGGAAAGCCTGTTACACTAATGAGCAACACCTGGGGAGACAGCAGTAGCAGCAGTAGCAGCAGTAGCAGCAGCAGCACTAGCAGCAGCGGCAGCAGCAGCTGTAAAGGTGAAATAGTTATCCCCAGACAAGTTGCAAAATTTACAGCACAAGAGCAGCAGGAAAAAAAAAATAATACAAAATCTGCTTAGCCACAACGTGGGCGGACTTTGCGGGGACGAGTGTGTAGTTGTAGCTGCCAACCTAATGGCACATCTCCAGGCTATTTGGGCCTGGCTTTGTGTCCGTCCTGGTCCTTGGTCCTACCGTCCTCGTTGGCTTTGTGTGTTTCCGTAAACTGTCATTTCCGGCTGCCACTGCTCCACTGCTCCACTGCTGCCCCCTCAGCTCTCTCGGCTCTGAACCACCCTAGCTTTGCTTTCAATGCACAATAATTGTTATCTTCAACAATTTGCGGATGTTATAAACATATACGACTGCTTCATATTGTCTGCATGTAAATACAGCACTGTGGCACGGTCTCTGGGACTTTCGAATTGGTCCCCGGGTGCACAGAAAGAAAATCAAATAGACTAATGCCCAGATAGAGTAACGTAAATTATTTATATTTACTTTTATTTGTATGTGTTTTGAATCTAAGGAAGCCAGACCGCGTCACAGTTTTCTATGCCTTTCGAAACCTTTCTTTCTATTGTAAAAATATATAAAGCTTTATTGTACACTCCTAAAATCGAATAACAGACAGGTTTAGGAGTTTAGTTTAAAATCTGGTTCCTAACAGTAATATTTCGCTCTGTGTGGAACTCCATGTTTGCACTTGTCGTTCGTTTTAATGGGCGGGCGAGGAGTGCACCTGTTCTGCTCTGAGTTGGCTCCCCTCATCCTAGTTCCTCCTTATCCTGCTCCGCCTGCCGCCCAGCTCCACTGCCTTCTCCGGTTTCCACAACAATCGACATCCTCCCAATGGAGAACTGGCACGGAAGACATTTAGCTAAGCGCTTCGCTTGGCAAACAATTTTCGATTTCAGTTTGGGCCTCCCATTCCCCCCCTTCTCCCCCATTTCCCATTCATTCGCCATCCCCAGCATTTTCCCTCGGGGGGGATACGCGCAATTTGAAGCTCATGTGCGAAAACTTTCAAGCAGTGAAAGTTGCGAGCACCAGCTAGAAAAAGTCTCGAATTTCATAGATACGAGTGGTGGAGTGGATGGAGGCGGCGGCTTCTGGGTTACGGATGGTATTACACGCTAAGCCAAGTTGTAGCTGCTTTCCCCCTTGGTTCAGTAACTTTTGGCTGGAAATTTGTTAGATGGAATATATTTCGGCCGGACTTTTTTCAATTCCCCGATCGAGTTTCATACATATTTTAGGTGCGCAGCAGCATGCCAGAGAATTGTTGATGGTCGACGAAGTATTTACGCCTCGCAGTTGGGCAATAATTAAGGGGAGAAACGCGAACACTGATAGCACTGGCCAGAGCCAGGGCCAGGGCCAGGACAGGTCAGGTGATTATCCTGTGCATTACGCATACGCCCCATTGTTCAGTCTGAGTGTTGTATTCACTGTGTCACGTCGTCTGTCCCGTAAATTCACCTGTTTGACTGTGTTACTCATACGCCTACGTGTCTCATTAGGAGTCGTGTGCCCGTCTCTCTCGGCTCTCGGTAATAGAAAACTTTGCCATAACATTTAGGCTGCCTAAACTTAATTAACAACCCCGAACAGGTAATCGGCTGGCGGTCGAATTGCTCCGCCAGGCCATGCTCCTGTCCCCCCACCCCCGGCTCTTTCTCTGCCATTGTTCAGGCCATTTCATTTGCAAATGTTCTCTGGACACACAGCGTTACGGAGCCTTCCGCCTTCCCATTAAATTGGTCATTAGGCGTCAAGTGGCTGGGTTTTGCTGCGCCGCTCGGCCCAGTTGGAAGTTTGGCATAACGATGGCATAAACAAAGGCATCCGAAATTGTTTCGGCTTAATTTGAACGCTGCTCCCTCCACCGGTTGACTTTAATTACTCGCCGCCCTTTCCCCTCTCGGCTGGCACATTCAATTAAATTATCGTGTAGCAGGTGGCTTTAAAGCGGAAGGATCTCCGCCGCCAGCAAATGCATGCAGTTTCTGTGCGGGAAAACAATATTCAGGCATGAAAACAAATCTTTTTAATTGTCCCTCCAGGAAAGTTTATCGTGAATGTCTTATGCAAGTTTTTCGCCTTTATTTGGTCTCCCTGGGACGAAAACAAGAAAATTAGTTAAAACTTTTGGCACAAACAGCAGACGACTTTTGCCTAAGGGCCCCGAGTGTGAAAGGTGAACAGGATATTTGTTCAGCAAGCCGAGAGGAAGTGAGAGAAAGCTATTCACAGCTAGAGGACAGAATGGCAGAGATCACAAAGAAATCGAAACCACTTTAGAATTCTTTTGCCTTTCCTCCGGTTCTTGAGGCCATTAATATATTCACGTGAGAGATGCACTTCCCATCTCAGATACTTCTCGTTGCGGCAGCCTTCATGCATTAAATCCTGCACTCCTGGCTGAAACTAAGCATAAACCGAGAAGAAAACTTAAATTAATTCCCATTTTTTGGGGCAACGGCAACGGCAACACGATATGAACGTGTATATATAACGAAGAATAAGCGCATAAATAAACTATTTGTTGTTAAGGCACCTCGCTCCGAGCATTTTCCACGCCCATTTTCCCCTCGCCGTGTTCTCAACATTTTTGTAAACGGCATAAAGAAGTGAAAGGAACAAGGGGAGCTGGGAAATCTGTTGAGTGGAAAATTACAAAAAACTGCAAAAGCGGCGTTTACCAACATTTTCTGCATGCCACGGCGAGTGGCTCCTTCCGCGCCTCAGCCCCACACACACACACACACACACACACACACATACACACATGTGTTGTTTCTAAGTATTTTGGCAAGTTGTGCATATTTTAATTAGTTTCCACAGGCAGCAAACAGTTTTTGCTAAAACAAGCAGCCAGGTGGGATCTGAGTGTAAGACGGGGCGTATACGCAACCTGCGACCTCCTGACTAAGTGTCAGAGAGTGTTCTTGTTAATGTGAGCTTAAAGGAGCTACGAAGGTGGGTAACTTGTAAATGAAAGGCAGGAAACGAATCTCAAAATACCCTTTCCATTTATCGTCGATAATTTAATCGTTATTTATTTAAATTCTTCGATTTAAACTCATTTAAAAAGGGTTTTTTATTTGTGTAACTAATTTCGTTTAAGAAATGAATTGATTAAGTTCTTCTAAATGTTAAATATTGATTTGTTAGTATTGTTTCGAATTTATTATCCCATGTAGGGCACATAATAATGTTTTCAGACACTTACAGTAACTTCTCTTCTCTTTTCTTCTTCAAACTTAAACATGACTTGGGTCCTGCTTGTAGCTTTTTGCCCCTAGAAACTCCGCTAAAATGCACACAATCCTGTCGGAGCCCCTGCTGCCTTTGTGTTAGGCCAACTGGCAAAGTCAAACAAATGTCAAAAAGGGGACTAGGCACTCACCTCCCTCCTAACCGCTCTGAGGCGTCCCTCAATTTCTCTGCGCGGGGATTTTGTGTTTAACTATTTAGGCAGCGCATCGGCAGGAACGGA
Source organism: Drosophila truncata (assembly GCA_008042515.1). NCBI lineage: Eukaryota > Metazoa > Arthropoda > Insecta > Diptera > Drosophilidae > Drosophila > Drosophila truncata. Next base: position 92,580 of record VNJQ01004190.1, read on the forward strand.
TTTTCATTGCCTTTAAGGGCTCTGCCTGGCAGTTAGTGTCGACAGAAGGCCAAAAGCATATCAATATGTGAGCAAACAGGGAAATGGGGGCCAACGGGGGGAATCACCTATGCAAATATTTCGATACTGCCTTTCTCTGCTTTCTCCTCTGAACCATTCAAACTTTCTGCTTCAGTTGCTCGCTCGTTCTTCGAATGTATCATGATACAAGTACTGCAATTTGTACTCGTAGCTCAGTTACACAGAGAAAAAAAAAGTAACAAAGGCTAACTTGTTGGCAAATAATTCTTCTTACAAAAGTTAAGAGGCTTTAATAGAAGCTTTACCTCTACGGATGGCCAGAAACTTTGACATAGTTATGAATTATTTTCCCTTTTCCGTACTTTTCCCAGTGTCGTTCCTCCTGTCGCGTTCTCCGAGATTGGCTTCCACAGACACACACACACATACATACGTACGGCACACCCACTTGACTGCTCGTTTTGGCTTTGCTGCCATTCAAATCTGGTCTGAATCCAACGCCCACCACCCAGAAAATGCATTGCACAGCAGATGCCTCGGCTCCGCTTTCATTCTTTCCCTTTCGATCCGATCCCTTTTGGATAACTCGGCTGCTTGTGTTTCTGGTGCCCGTTTAATAGTCGCAAATTGGTTCTCACACTTGGAATTTCGATTGGCTGTGTGATTGGGCTGGCTGGGGGCCTTTGACTTGCTGAGAATTGATGAGAATCGAATAGGATTTGACTGGGGCATCAGACAGATTGTTGATATCGCGATATATACGCGACTGAGGGCGAAGACCTAAGCGTCTGTCAAATCGAAAAGAAGTGAATTTTAATTAATATAGAATTTAATAATACAAATAGAAAAGTCAAGACAGAACTTAGAATCCATGGAAAAGGTGGCTGGCTGGGATATGTGCTGCGGCATTGGGCTTATGGACTATCAACCGGCTGAGTGTGTTGTTTATGGGTTCGCCTTTATCGTAAACCGAAGTCATCAAATACACGGCTCACACACTCATGAGGGTAGCAATGGGATAGATATCAGGATTTGAGTATTCCACCTTAATTTTCAGAGGTTAATCAAACTTTTTACCTTTTAAAGGGGGGCTCCAATAAAAAGGGATTCCCTTCATACATTAAGAAAGAATTGCTTCTAAAAGAGATGGGTTACAAATAAACTTTAGAGATACTGTGAAATATAACTAAACTGGAACCTTAAAGCTGCCGAATACATATCTTTAGAACCCAATTTTCTACCCTCTACTCAATTGTTTTGAAGCATTGACAAGGAATTTTTCTTATCGATTTTACTGGAACGCGAAAAACTCATTTCGCATGAGGGGAAGTTAATAAATTACACTTCAATTGTGCAGTCAAAGTCATGTTCGATATAAAATACGTTGTGGCAGTCGCTTCGGTGGCTGGTGATTGTTTGTGTGCGAATAAATCTGATGCTCGCAGCCTTCGCTCTTTGATGCCAGTTCCTGGCAGGGCCTGTCAAATCAAATAATTGAACTTTCATTCCATTGTGAAAAATGAAGCACATCCCAGCGACGGAGCAGGCAAAAACGAGACCAAATGCCGCACATTAAAAGCGATTTAAAAAGAGGAAGGAAAAACCGGAGGCTCGATATGAAACTGAAACCTTCTCCACTGCACAGCGCACACACACTCTCGTTTCTTCTTAATCCATTTTTGTACTCAACGTTGGCTGATGGATTACTCTCGTTCAAATGTCGAATCTTGTTAGCGCAGCTTCCCACCATCTATCCGAGTCCTCCCACTCGGCCTCCCTTTGGCCCCCCATCCATTGCGACAACAACAAAAAAACCAGGAAGTGGAACTCAGCCTGGGGGCCGCTTTCTGGGACGCTACCCACATTCCACGGCAACAGATGCTGATGGCCAACAAGCCAAAGGGAGCACAAGTGTCGCTGATTTTTCACGCTCCAGATTCGAGTTGTGCATGTGTGTGGGCTTCGGTGAGAGTTTGTCCGGGCTGCGAGCAATTTGAAACATTGTGAAAAATAATTCCCTAAATACACGGGATTAGAAAATTAAATTGAGAAGATTAACTTGGAATTTCTGTAGGTAAATTATATCAGAAATAACACTTGGTTGAAATAATTCAGGGTTAAATTGTAAAGGTTTCACAATTTTCTTTCCAGACTCTTAAGTAAAAATCTATTCCACACTCTCTGTAAACTTATTTTTGGCCTTCTTCTTTTCTTATTTTCTTTCAGTGAAAAATTTGTTTATTTTTTTTATTTTTTCTTAGATTTATAATGAGTTTTATATTAGGCGATTCTCGTGCAGGTTTCTAGTTTAGTAATATTTGATTCCATACACAGCGTGCTAGCTCCCCATTCATCCTTAAAGCCATTCAGCGTTGCCAGTTATCCTGGTTCACAGTTTGCTTGCAGTTTCCTCGATAATTACTAGCTCGCTTCTGCTTTTCTTCTTGCTACCAGGCCTGCTTTTGCCATTTAATTCCCTCGGGCCAAAGACCTTAGTTAGCTGAGAACACGAAATTTGTTTGAATTTTTTTCTTTTTGCTGTTTGCCTCCGTTTTTCTGGGCATTTTCTGTCTTTTTCCCCAGTTGTTTTTTTGTTAGCATTACCGTTTTGGCTGGTCTTGATATTGGCAATTTTTTGCTCTGTTCTGCTCTCTGTTCATTTTCCTTCCTGTCTAATTTGCTGCTCCCCATTTTCTGGCTGGGAATTGCATAACAAAGTAAAATCTGTTAAGGCTATACATGGGAATTGTTGTTTGCTCTCTGCTATATAAGCGCCATTCGTCGTCGCTTTCATTACAAATTAAAATCGGAGAGGCACGCAAAATTCATATAATTTAATATTCATTTGTATCCCCGAAATAAAGTCACATTTTGTGATACAATTTCTCCATAAATTAAATTGGTTTATGTTCGTCTGAGCTTTTAAATGCTGAAACTGGCAACACATATTCCACTGGGAATACTATAGTTGAGCTTGGGCATTAATTAGGCGCAAAGTTGGGCAAAGCAGTCTGGATAATTAGCAAGTGCCTAACTTTTCGGGATGGGTGATAATGTACTTTATGGCAGTGAGTGGAATAATTGGAATTATTAAAATATCTAATTCGCTATAGCTTAAAGTTTTAACTTTATGGGAATGTGATAAAGCTGAAAAATAGGTGATACTTAACTGTATTTAAATACTTTATAATATTGTTTAATTAATATAATTATCTATATTGCTAAATAATTTCGTTGGTGCCTGCTTATTTATCAGATGTTAGCAAAGTAATTATATTCATAATCGTCATAAGAAATTCGCATTAATTTAAATTTATTTTATTTGATAATGTTCTTTGCTGTTCCTATAATATTCCGTACTTCCTCTTATACCCTGTATATATATATATTTTTTTTTTGCCAGCCAGAATAAGCAGTCTAACAATCGTAAAGAGCGATTTCCTACAAAAACAGCCAGGAAAATCCCCCGTGTAATGTGCCGCACCTGCAGTGCGTCAACTGAGCGCGCATTTTCCTCCCCGAAATGAGTTTCATTTTTTATGGCTTGACCAGCCTAGCTCCAACCACCCACCACCCACTTACACACACACACACACACACACACAAATGTATGCAAAACCAAGCGTTGAATTTAATGATGTACATCCGAGCCTCAAAGTTTTGCGTCAATTTCCAGGACGAGCAAATCGGCGAGCTGTCATAAAAGTGCTTTGTTCAGCCCGTATATGTGGCGTATATAACTTCCGACAATAAAGCGGTTTATGTTCTAATTCTATTAGCTCCAGAGCAAGTGGCCGGGCAGTCAAATGGACGTCGAATGCGTGTAGCAATTACCCCAGACAAAACGCCGGTCCACATGCAATTGCCCCCAACTCGAAGGTGTAGAGAATATGTACAGTAAGGACTCGAAGTTAAGAGACAATGAGTTATATGGATCTTCGTATGGGAATGTATTTTTTAGAGAAAAAAAGTGGCTTATATTAAAGTTTTAAACATAGAAAAAATGCACTTTATTAGTAATATTTTATAAGGTAAAAGAATCAGAATTTCTTAAACTTCTATATATTGTTTTAATATAAATAATAAGAAGTATTCACTGTATATATATCCTTGCTTCCTCGTAAATGCAGAAAACGAAACTTTTACGACTCGGTGGTCCATCGGTAATAGACTCAATAAAAGGGCCAGCTCAGACTCTCCTCACCTAAATTAATAAAAATTAGGTGAATAAAAACCTAGCCAATTATTCTGAAGGCTTTGCTGATAAGAACCCATGAAATTGAATAAACGAAAAATGTATTCGGCAGAAAAGAAAAGCAATATCAAGTCTAGAGCGAACCATGCTTAAAACAAAATAAGTAAAGTAAATAAATACGTTTTTATATATATTTTTCTGTTAAATAAAGAGGAATTTTCTGTATATTTTTTATTATTATGTTTTTCCTAGAAGCCTTCATAAAATGTATGCTTAATGCACTTCTTGTTTGCTCTATTTATTTGATAGCTTCAGGAATGTTCCCCATATTAAATAAAGTCCACAAATTCTCCAAGCATTAATTCAATTTTATTTCACATTTTAAAGCCAAAAGCAGTCACATTCTGGATCGCTTGAAGGCAACCTTTTGTCAATCAAGTTGGTCAAGTTTATGAAACTATGCACTAACCCAGTTAGAATGCACAGACCGGCACTCACACACTTGTGTATTTTTACTATATTCGGGTTTTCCCTTTCCCTCATGCATGCATGTATCTGTGGAAGGAACTTTTCCGTTGAGACATGCCCAAGTGCTTGCTAACAAAGTTAACACAAGATTACTAATACGCACCATTGTACGTGACTTTTTGCTGTCAGCTAAATCAAGTTTCATTATGTGCCAAGCTGTGGAGGAGGGGAGGTTCCGATGAAAATACAGATATAACAGCAGCCAGGAGGGTTATTTTCGAAGTGGCGACTTAGGGGAGAGAGGAGCTCCCCGTGTCCGAGGACACCTTCTGCATAAAGCACCTGCAGCAACTTTTGCTAATTGTGGCCAGGGCATACGCTTATAAATGCTGCCCTGCACACTGCTTTTCAGTCCTCTCCGGCTGTATCGAGTGCGGCAAGTTTGGAGCATAATTAAAGCGCAGACACGCCGCCGGCCAAACACCCTAATAGCATTTGCATGTGAAGCACGCACAATTCCCAGAAACCAGACAGGACGTGTAGTACCTAAAGATAGGAACCGGAGGGTAGACACAGAGACAAATTTATGAAATTTGTAAACTTAAAAACTATATAAGAGCCATATAAGATGTTTAAATAATATTTTGAGGCATGAAATCGCACTCTTTTAACAAATTTGATATATTTATGATCAAGTTTATAATAAATATTTATATTAGTTGATCCATGTTAGATATTCTTTCACTTAACATTAATATTAATACTAAAACGCCAAGAAATAAATTCTTTAGCTTGAATTTATGTTTGTATGAAATAGAATCAACTGTGAGGGCAGAGATCTGTCCATTGCACTTAGCCATTTAATCAGCCAACAGACCACGCAGGCCCCTGTCAGCGTCAGAAGTGATGCTATTATATTTGTCACGCGCTAAAGCAGCCACGCAACGGATAAATATTTAACGCAGCCGCACAGAATTTCAGCTTTTTCGATGGAAAATGCAGCTGCTTATTATTTATGCTTCCCCAAAGACCTGGAAAATAAACAAAAATAATATGTAGAGTGGCATAGATATTCCCGCACTGTGGCTGTGGCGCACCAGAAACCCCAATCCGTATCCGTATCCGACGTTCGTCTGCCCGGAAAATGAAGGCACGAGAGCACGGGTGCACGAGCTTGGCCTGATTTTTGCAACGATTTGAATGTTTTCTTCGTTTCTCCTCTCCTCTCCTCTCCTCTCTTTCAATTTTATTTTTCCTCTTCGGAGGAGGTGGTTTTTGTCCTGGCCACGTGTGTTTAACTTTTGTATCACACTCGTATTTTGTGGAGCAGAGTTTTATGGGTTCAAGTTTTTAAGAAGCTTTCAAATTTAAAGTGACACATTGATGGCAAATTGGGGCAAGCTCTATGAATATTTTTGCAGACATGTATATCTCGCTGTGGCAATCTATATTAATGCCATTCGACAAAAGCTTAAAATAAACGCACCGCACTCACTTCATTAAAATAACATGCAAATTGAAAACAAGAGAAAGCATCTGCTGCTTTATCTTGTGATTACAGAGGGCATGTATCTGTGAGATACCAATAAATATTAGCTGATTGCCGAGACTTTGTAGCCACCCAGCTGGATGCAACTTAAATATTCAATTATTTGGCCAAACTTGCAGGCATCCTGTGCGCTCCTAAGTGCGTTTGTGTGTATCGTTAGCTCGTAAATAATTAAGGATTCTTGCTGGCAAAATGAAATATTACAAAGGCAAACCTCATACACACGCAGCACACACAGATTATGCAATCTAATGAAAAGGAACCCGTATAAACTATACCGAGTCCCAGGTGGCTGCCACGTGCGAAAAGGATATGTGGAATATGGGTGTGTCCGGGCTATCTGTGGTGCCGTATCGGCAGGTCAACCTCAACCGCCGGCTGCCAGTCTCATTAACCACAACAGCAGCCAGGCAGCCGCAATGCATTATAAATTTAGCTGCTTCGCACACAAATGTGCTTCTTCATTTATTCAATTATTTAATAATAAATGATAGAATAGCAGTGTCTGCGGAATACTCGTGCAGGCAAAGTGCGAAAAGCTGTCGATGCCAGGGTCTTAAGTGAAACAAATACGGAATATGGAATAAGTTAAGCAAGGAAAGGAAAATGTACGCATACTTGAACGGGAACCTTGATTGGGTTTTCATGTGTGTGAAAGTTTAAAGAAAGTTTAAAGTTTTACAGAATCGTTTAATATAACAACCTTTTAAGCTCCCTACTATTGGTAATATTTAAATATGCTTGGAATTCTTGATGCTATGTTATTTTTTACAAAATTATTAATATATGAATAAAAGAATATAAAAATGCTTTAATTTTTAACTTAGTTCATTTAGAATTCTGAATTAATTCATTTTAAAGCAAACATCAGTTGAAAACCTATATATCTTGCCATAAAACAATAACTTAAACATATTTCTGTAGTTCAAATTAAAAAATTAAATAATAATACATTAACTCCTTATATATAAAACTCCTTTCGGGGCTTACCCAATTATTTCTAACTAAAATTCCCAACAATGAGTAACTATTTCGAGAGCACTTTTTGAACCGAATTTAAATTGGAAAATAGGAAAACTTTTCCAGGCTTTCACTCAGATCTGCCTCGACATGAAAAACGGCAACTAAATTTCATCTTCAAAAGCATCTTTGGATGCCGCATCCGGGCCTCCCAATAATAATAATAAGCAGGAGATGCTGGCAAAATTCTCGGAAGTAAACCGCACTCAGGAAGCGCTTTTGTCTGACTGTGGTTTGGCATCCTGCATTATCTGCTCGACTCCGCCTTGTAATTTCCACTTAGCCTGCTTTCCCTGCAGCTGAAGGGGCAAAGTGCCAGGCATGCATGAAATGCGTTTGACTGATTTGCATTTTGGCATCGGCAGCAGGACCTTCAGGATGGCAGGATCCTGCCTGCGGCTGTGTGCTGAATTTACTCCGGCTTCCAGCTGCTGCCTCTGTCAAATATTTGGCCTGACTGTGGCGAATGTGGCTTTGCGGCCAACAGGCGGAGTAATTCAATTAATATTTTACCTTTTTGCTGCACACTCAGTTCCACAATCTTCACATACCTGAAAGGAGAGACGGAGAGCTTTTGTTAATGTCGGGCTTCCAGAGCAGTCAACAATCCCCGGCAAGAGCCGAGGAAAACTCAAGGAAACGCCCCCGGGGGACGGAGCGTTAAGTGTGACAAAGTTTTATACATTTTCAAGCCGAAACTGAGCACTAATAGCACGGTCAACGAGTCGTATAATTAACGTTATGCCAGAGCGAGAAAGTGCCACTTACCGAGACCCGGGAAAGTCTGCGGCGAGCGAGCTCATGGAAAACTAAAGACAAAGTCAAACACTTGTCACAGTTCCCGCTGAAGGTGGGGCAGCCTTGGAGCTTAAACAGTTGCACTTTTTCAGGGGGCGGTTGGAGTCATCCCACCAGTGTGCGGGTGTGTGTGTGTATGTTTCAGTCATTAAATGAATGGCAGCCTGGCAAAAACGCCGCCAGAATTCATCGCAGCACATAAAACGCACCACAGGCGGTGGCTGAAGAGAGCGGCCATGGCGATGGGGTTGACTTGGAGTGGCCTGTCGCAGCTTTTGTCTTAAATTGGCTAATAAACTGCCATCTGCCTGACTGCAGGGTCTGTGAGAGGAGGGTTGGCGAAAGTGCCGGGCGTGTGTCTTTATGCGGTTGGCAAGTTGAAATGCTTGCGGCTTCATTAAGCGCTCATAACACGAGCGCATGAAATTGAAATGTTTCGCTGTCCTCAGTGCCAAATCTCTGGCCAACCAGAGGAGAACCAAGATATTTAGTTAATAACCTCAAATTCCACTGTTTCCCATAAAATAAATAGACAGAATATTGAATATGCAACCCTTTATTATTATTTTAGCAATTAAATCAAAAACTAACCCATCTAAGAATTGGTTTACAACTTTATTTGATGAAAAATACATTTTTCATAACTTTTTAAAATAGACGGAATGAAAAATAAAAATCTAGTTAATATTTTTCATTATTATTACACCTGAATTTGCTCTGAACCGGCTTCATCTCGTTGGCTCCCGCCTATGGCTGTTATGCTGAATAGCTTCTAATGAAATAGTTTTGTGGCAAAGCTGAAATTTTTAATTAAATTTATATCTAACGCTCTGCAAGTATTGGCTGTAGTTTTATTGAAAAATACCACTCTCTATTTGTGTCCTGGCAAAATTAATAGGCACACACAAAGGGCGAGTGACCATGGTGTAATTAAATCAATGGCAATTTGTATTTATTACTGCGACTTATTGATGGGCCAGCAAGTAGATATTCATAAGGCCAATTCAGCCACATTTCAATTGCAAATTTCGAACGAGTCAATGGAAATGTCTTAATTAAAATTCAGACTGGGCATTTATTAGTTTGGTGCCATTAAATGTACCTAAAAGGCAACGAGTTGTATAAATAAATTTGTGAAAAGTATTCGCATAAAGCCCAGGCGCCTGATTTTATGTTGTGGGTGGGCAATATGAGTGGTGGTATGATTGCTATAAAGATGGAGCGAGGGCCATGGATTTAGTTGGAAGGGGGGAATTTTAGTCAAAGGCAAACACTCACATATATATATTTTGTACATATATAACTTTGTTGCGGTTTAAGTGCCCTCGGTTCAGAGTTGGCCCATAAAATGTGTGACCCACTGTTTGCCTGGTCGTTTGCTTTGTTTTATGTGTATTCCGGATTCCAAGGATTCGGCGCTTTTGGCTTTGCTGCTTATTGTCAAAGTTTCCGGTTGCAGCAAGTAGTGCGTAAAATTTCAATGCGATATCAAGAAGTTGTGCCATAAATTCCGAAAATTATTGGCACAATTGAAGTTGTGCCTTGAAAATATATTTCTAAATGTATATATTTTTGTGTCCCTGGCCGGAATTCGTAGGCTCAAGGCTCAATAAATTTAGTTTGTTTCTTTTTCTCGGCTGGTGCTATGTAGTTTAGGCTTTCCTTGATATTCTTATGACTTATTATTGCTTTGTAGTAAATGATATTTTATGTGGTCTTATTTTATGGATTAATCAAAAGAATAAAAGTGCGTTTTAGGAGCTAACCGTTTTATAAAAAATACATTTGTATCGGACCCCTGCTTGGCTTTCGATTTCCGAAAAAAAACAAACCAACTGAATACGCTTAATTAATGAAAATGGCTAAAGAGGAATTACCAAATGGCTTCCGTAACCAGCTTTGGCAAGTTCACATGGCAAACATTGAAATCCCCTTAGCATTTAGTCGTCGCCGCCACATTTGGCAGCTGACAGCTGCAAGCCCCTCTTCTTGGCCAACTTGTGCTGCAAGAACTTTGGCAAACTCATTAACTCATTATCTGTGCAAGAAGTTGACACAACGCCCCGACAACTTTGCAGGCGACAGAGCAAACGGCATCGTCGCCAGCCAAACGACCAACACAAACAGCAGTCGTCTTCCCATTCGCATTTAATTAGTTATCATTTGCATGACGGACAATGCAAGAACTTGCAACTGCAAACTGCAGTCGAGTCGGAATGGATTCCATATACAGCTACATACAGGAGGTACACGCATCTGGAATCACGTCCTCTGCCTCATTGAGCACCTTAATTGATGCTAATTGATTGTGCCGGGGCTGTTTGTCTTCTGTCGCTGATTGCTCAGATTTACGAGTGGCCAAAATTAAATAAAGCAAATTACGGCGCACCCAAAAGTATACCAAGCAAAATGTGCTGGCTGCTGGCTGTGGGTGTGTGTCCTGTGTGTCCGTGTCCTTTGCGCTTTTATGTATCCGTATCCGTTGGGGCTGTTATCGCATTTGCAATCGCGGCTGGTCAACAGATTTTTATTTCATTTTCGCCGGCTTACAAAATAAATTGGACATCGCGCACATACAGGGCACAGCAAACAAAAAGGCCCACATTCACTTGGAAAAAATAAAGTTAAATAAAATAAAAGAGAGGAAAGGTGACGCTGTTCTTTAATAAAAAATGTTAGGAAGTTTTCCTAGACTTTGCAGGTTATAACTCTTATTTCTTGGAAATATTTATAAATATTTACAGTATTAATTTAAAAATAGTTATACATTTTCTAGAGTTAACTCTTTTTTTTCCCAAGTGCACCGAGATTTGCAAATTTTTGAGTTTTATTTAATTTTGGTTGATTTCGGTGTAAAACCCTTTGGCAAATCCAGCATATCCCACACGCGTGTGTGTTTGTGAATCCTTTTGTTGTGCAGCCATATTCAAATAACTGCGCCACACGCCTCGTGCGGCAAATTTATGTTGCCTCAATAACAATTTCCACAAAAAGCAGCAGCAGCAACCAAAGCTATGAAATGGCATGTTGAGTGTATTAAATTGCCATTTATTTGATTTTTGTTTTCGCCCTGTCCCACTTTTTATTGTTGCCGCCTTTGCATTTGTATTCCCCTGTCTTCCCTTCAGTCGTCCGCTCGGATTTCCGATTGTTTTTGCTGTAGCATATTTTTTGGGTAACATTTAAATAATGTTTATATTTGTACGCCATGGATTTGTATTGTTTTCTGATATCTGTCTAAGGTTTTAGAGAGTGTGCGTGTGGCAGGGATTCGGAATGAATCATGCTGTGATAGAGGATTTCAAGATGGGCTGAGAAGGCAGGACTCGTGTCGAAGGAAACCGAGTGCTGAGGACACTGAAATAAATGTATTACCAGAGTCATGATTCATGTAAGAAAGGGGGTGCTTTAAAGGATTTCAAATCTAATTAGAATTCTACATTAATTTGGTTTTAAACTTCAGGAAACTCGAATTGCAGTAGAGTTTTTTGTATAATATTTTTTGATATTCTATCAATTTCATGGCTTTATTTCTTCCTCTGCTGAGCTTTGGCTCTTGATTGGTTGTTGATGCCCCGGATAGAGGGCAGAAGTAAAAGAATAAAATCGGATATTACCCAGAGGGGGCTCCCATCTATCTTGCGGAGATTTTCGCGTACTGCTTTAACATTTTTCTTAGGCTTATATATTTAAGTCCGTAAGAAATATCATCACTTGCGCATTCCAAGTTAGTGCCGCCGCCTGCCTACTAGAGATTTCATGATTTTTTAATGTTTACCTTTTCGGTACAATATTTTTGTGTGTTCTACTCGAGGGTCAAGACTTTCGGCCGAGGCGGGCGAAACCAGGCGAATTGACTTGACTTTTATGGCGGTCATAAAAGGGACTTTAATGTGTTTTATGCCCCTCGCCAGAAAGGCGAAAGCAAACTTCTGCTGTCCTTCACATAAATCGACTTGAAACACACCCGGAAAGTCCAATGGAATTATGCGTGAGCGCACATCAAATGAGCAACAAACGAGGTTTTCTACTTTTCGAATTTGTGCCGGGACAGGAGCTGGGACTGCCTGCCGGCACTGACTTCCTCGCATCCAAATCAAGATGTCAGGATACACTGGAGGAGCGGGCAGGCAGTCAAATGAGCTGGCATAAATCCTCGCCGCTGGCCAAATATTGATCGGCCGACGTGCTTGGGGTGGCCATCGTGGATCCTGGATCAGGAATCCAGGAAGTCAGCTGGCAGCGTTTGTTTGTCGCCCTGCCGCTGCTGACAATCTGTCAGGTGCCACTTAACATAAAGGTGGGGTTTAGTCGAGCACCAGGACCAGGAGCAGACGAGAGTAGATGGTGTTTACCTTTGGCTTTTAGCATGCACGCAAATCCTCCGGAGCAATCAATTTGTTTTTATTGAATTTTCCCCCAGCTAGCCAGCACTTTGGTAACGCCAGTTCGGCGAAGGACATTCATTTTGAGTACGCATGACACATCTCACCAGGACTACAGAGAAACCTTTTATTTTTCCAAAAAAAAAAAAGGTTGTGAAACAAAATTAATTTGTTTAACGTTGGCGTAAACTACTTTATTTTAATATTTTGTTTTGTTTAAAAATATGTTTGCCTGTTAAAAAAGAAGAAATTATATTATTTTACAAAAAGACTTTCTGTACGAAGGGGAAAAAATGGCTTATAGCTATGAAAAAACACGTTAAATGGTTTTTATTACACTTAAATCAGTTTATGGGATTTTTCCAAAACAAAAGTAAGTAAAAAATGCTTGAAAGCCTGGTCACATTATAAGCATTGGTGTAAAATCACATTTTATGACATTTTATTAAATATTTGTATATTTTTTTTTAAATACGTAAAAAATACCCAAAGGCAGAACTATTTTTCCAACTATAAAATTATATATAGATCGCTGTTTCAGTGCACATTCACCCAGGAGTAACTAACGCCCGCTACATATCCAACCGGGCTACCTGGCGTATGAGTGACGTATGGCTAAGCATTTGTTATGGCTTACCCATCGCCCAGGAGCGTGAGTGTTTGTGGGTGTGTGTTGGAGTGTGTCCACGTGTGGGTGCAAGTGAGTGTCCGTTAGCCTGCTCTCTACGCCAGCCATGTAACGTTTTTTATTGCCCGCTTCCTGCTGGCCAGGGCAATCTCATGTGTCTGTCTGTGTGAACTGGCTGTCAAAATTTATGCTGCTCAAATTTCCAGCACAGAACTTACGTTAAGTATACGTTGCCGAAGGTTGTGCTGTCCCCTAGAGTTCGGGTTGCAAAGCATATTAGTTTGAATTATTTTATATAAATAAGTATTCTATTTAAGAAATAACAAAATATGAACGAAAAAAGGTTTTATTTTTTACTGTTTTATTAATTCGAAGGGCTAAAGTAGATCAAACCCAGTTTATCGATGGGTATCCCCATGTCCTTATCCTAAAATATAACATTTTCTTGTTTCACGTTCCCTCTTGGGTCGCCCATTGTTCGTTTGTGTTTGGTTTTTGTTGTTCTTGTTGTTGTTTTTGGCCCATTTTTCAAATTGATGTCTATCGCTTTGGCTCCTTTTCAAAGTTTTTGGCATTTTACATGTGCTAACCAACAAAGCTGCGCCCCACGGTTTGAGAGTGAATTTTTGGGGGAATTGTTCCTGCGAATTGGTGGGCGGTTCGGATGTGGATGTGGATGTGGATGTGGATGCGGCTTGAGTGCTAGCTTTGCCGTTGATTGCTATCTGGTAGTGGCCGCAGAAAGAGCAAAACCGAACAAGTGGCATGAACCAAAACCATATTGATAGTGGTCTGTTTGTCTTTGAGTGGTTATTTCTCTGTATTTTCACCTATTGAAAGAGGGAATCGAGAAATGCGATCTGCCATAAACATTTAGTTTCAAGCTTCATGTGGCATTCCATTTTATAACACGCAATGCACTCCTGAATTGTAAGCAGAGTCATTTACCTGAAACTCCATTATTATTGATTACATGTCATTTAGCTGAAATTCAATTTTATTTGTCTAAATCAAATGTCTACGTTCAACTTTGAGCTGTGGGTGCGGTTTTCCTCTAAGTCGTAATAAAATATTATTCCAAGGAGAAGAAATTATAAAGGATTATTTATGATTTACTGAAATTCCTAAGCAGGAATATACTCATTTTCGGAGGGATTTTATAGCAAAAATTAAATCAGAGCAAGTTTTATAAATAGGAGACATTTTCTGCACTCACATACACAAAGCCACACCCACTTTTATTACACTTAGCAACCCCCAACAGCGAAAATACAAAAAAAGGCGAGAAATACCATGCGTGGGTGTAAAATTGTGTTGAAATATTGTCCTTAAGGGTCGCTTACAATTTGGTTTTTAGGCGCTGCCTCCTCAGCCAGCCGGCTCTGGCTCTGGCTTTTCCTTCCCTTACTTTTCCCCATTCTTGCAATTATTATAAAATGGCGCACACCATCAAGGACAATGGCGGCAGGAGCCGAGGACTGCGGTGGCGCTGCTCTCGTGCTCCTTGGAGACTCATTTTCAAGTGCTGGGCCGCTCAAGTGGGTCAGCCCAAGTGGTTTAGAGGAGAACAGGATGTGGGGCCAGCAGTTCAAGGATTTTATTGTTGCGAGCATGTAATTGAATGCAATGAAATTACGCAGCCTCCGACTGGGACGCACGGTTTTCTTGTCCTCCCAGCGAGGTCCTATTTGTATGCAGGATTTAATTGCATTTATTGTCTGGCTGCTGCTTGAATTTCAGTTTACAGGCATTTTCCAGAGTCACATTTTATTAGTTTAACATTTGATTTCATACTGAAACTTATTTTCAATGAGGTTCTTGATTCGAATTATGTTTAACACTATATATACTTTCCTAAAATCCCCTAAAAATCCCTTGCCATCTGCTTTCACACCTACGAGAGACTGACCTTTTTTTTGTCCATCATATTAACTGTTTTTCCGTTGCCCCCAAAACTAAGGCAACAAATTTGTCCAAACACGGGCCAAGTAAACAGAGCCCATCTCTTGTTTATTCCATTTTCACTTTTACCCCTTCACTTTTTTCCCCCATTTTTGCCCTTGTGCTTGTGTTATCTTTCCATTTCCCCGGGCCAACACCCGCTCACAACTTAATTCACATGCCAGACTGTCCGAGTGACCAGAATCCGAGCCACAGAGCCCCCACCAGAACTCAATCAACAGCGGGCTGACCCATATTTTATGGCAAATTTTGGCCAGGCCTCAAATAGAAATAAAGCTCAGCAGCCTGGCCTGCAAAATAAACTGCTAAAGGGAGAAATGTACATAGATATATTCCTTGAACATCTACTTGCAGTTGTATGTGGACGGTTTGCTTGTAATTTAAGCTTATCACTCTGGTTCCAGACCATTGCGTATTAAAAACATTTTTGTTACGCCAATAAAAAGACGGGAAAATTTTTGCATAATTCGAGCTATAAAAAATGAGTCCAAAGGCAAGCTGTGGCTGTTGTTGTTCTTGCTGTTGACATTTCCGTTGGGCAGGAAACTAGGCAATGGGGTTAGCAACCAGCGTCCAACTTTGTACACTAACAAAAATAATTCTAAAAAAAGGGTTCTTGATTTAAAACACTAAACACTAAACTAATATAGATTGTAACTTGATTAAGTGAAATCCTAAGAAAAAATTATAGGCTTAGAATAGACTTTGAAATTTATATAATCTAAAAATGAGAACAATAAACCTTTTATTATTGAAAATATTGTTTGTGAATGTATAATATGTATAATATTTTATTTAATTTTTCAGTAATTATGAGTAAAACTTTTCTAATTTAATTTTGTACTTATTTTTCTTTGTGCACGCAATTTGTTTATAATGCCCGCCTATTTATGCTGCCTGCCTGCTCAAGGAGCCCGAGAAGCGGCTTCATTTTTTTATTGCGCACATAAAATGACCCGGCACAGACAACATGAGGAGTTCCGTGGGCAAAATGGGGACACGGGGGAACTGGGAAAGTCCTGTCCTGCTGCTGACGAACGCCTGATGCTGTGAATTTGCTCGGAGACGGCTCCTCAAGCCTCCGAGCGACCATTTGTCAGATGAAAAAGCATCGCACAAACTATGTACATATATTGTTTGTCATTAACAAGGTCGCCAGCAGAAACAGCATCAGCGGCAGTGTGGCAGTGCAAAAAATGTGAATGAAAGGACGAAAGCTAAGTTTTTTGATGGACTAAAGCTGTTACTCACACGGAAAGAAAAGTGTATCTAAATTATTAATTCTTTGAGTAAACAATTCCAATAAATATTTTAATATTTCTTAATTCAGTTCGAAGGCTTCTTAGATGCTTCCATCAATCTCTCAATTTTCTTTTATGATTATGATTAGTTTAAGTTTTTTACAGTCCATATTTTTCTTCTCTGCAGGATGCCTGACCCCCGCTGCAGCCTGACATTAATTTTGTTTTCATAACTCGGTGCAGCAGTTACATCCAAAGGCTGGCCGGAGGGTCCCCGAATCACCCCTTGCCCGACTGTTTCCGCGACCTCAGAATTTCTGGCTGCCAAATGAAGACACTTTGTTGCACTGCCGTCGCTTCCTCGGCCGCCTCTCTTTTTCTGTATTTGTACCATTTCGGGCTTTTTTCTTTGGGCCAAAGCGTGGGCTTGATTGACATGCTGTCTGTCCACTTGCCGGCTGCAGCGCTTTCTCGCCGCTTTTTGCTTTGGCTTTGCCCAGCTGGCCGTGACATAAAAAAAAACACATAAAAACAAACACGACACCAAGTGCAAAAACAAATTAGCACCGTTTCCCCCCTCCGCTGAGCTCTTGATGCCGGGATGCTGCGCTGTTGGGATGCTGTGATGCATTTTTGACAATGAACATCAGATGTCAGTCAGTGTGTCTGTTGGTCACAATGAGACAATCAGTCAGCGAGTCATGGTTTGGCAAAAGAAAAAATAAGGGGAAAGAGCAAGACTCATTTAACACTTTTTTGGGACTTTGTGGAGCAGGGCCAGAAAAGGAAATCTGAGTGGGTGTATTAACTCAGTTAATGTCATTATTTTTGCCATTCTGCTCGCTATTATCTGGAGTCTTATAATAAACTTAGTTCTATAATATATTTTTAACAGAACATATGCCATTTAATTGTCTTAAAAGTATGCTATTCATGCAGTTGAAATTCAAAATTTACTATTCAGATGCATACAACCCCAAATTTAGTTTATATACACAACTCGCATTACATTTAATTTATTTAAAGCCTGCGTTTTCACACTCCAGCGCTCTCTGACGTTTTCCTTTTGAAGCCAGAAAAAAAAACTTAGGAAGAAAGACGGGCTTTGCTTGGAGATCCGCTTGCTGCGTATTGTTTGGTTATTTGCATAAAAATCACGCATACGACCCGTTGAGTGTGTGCACAAAAGCGGCTTTAAATTCGCTTCAAGGTTAGCAGGCGCCGCGGCGCCCAAAAAAAAAGACTGCAGCTGAAAACTTTTGCCAGTAATTATGGAAATTCATGTGCTGCAATGCCGGATTAAAAATTATTGCACACAGAACGAGTCTCGTTTTGTTCTGCCAATGTCAGTGTCGTCATTGGATGATGCACCACAAAAGTTTCATTTCCCCTTCATGTGCATCCGCATTGTTATGCACTGCACAGCGATGGGCATTAATAGTTGCCACAGTTGGTTCCTTATTCCACTGATTTTTCCCTGTTTTTCTTTTTCAGTTTTTTTTTGTCCTCCACCCATTGAGCTGATGATGACGACCGGCATTGTTGCCGAATCCGAGTGTCTAGGACCGGGTTTATTTTCAATTAATCAAGCCCTGCGAACCAGACTCATAATGGAGCCCATTTTAAGGTCCCCTCATCGCGATGTGAATGCCACTTGAATGCGGAAAGCGAAATGAATAAATGATTGAATGCCGGACTGTTTTCCACGAAAATAAGTAGTTAACTATTGACAGAGCGAGCGAGTGGAATATTAATTGCCAGTCGCGACGCTTCAGCTTCTGCCATCATATTTCTTTTTCCCTCTGTTTTGCTTCTTTCCGTTGTCAACGCCATTGTCTTGTAATAAACAAGTCCTGTCGGCGGAGGGAGTGAGAAGGGGCGAGCCGGATCCTGGCCCATATTATTGGCAGGGCAACATAATAAACATAAATCAAGTGCGCCGCCATTGTACTCAGTTTCACTGGCTGATTTGATATTGGACTGCCTGGAATTCCAGTTCGGTAACCACACAGGGCAAAGAAATTTATATACCTATGAGCTGTAATACGGATACTCAGAGGAAAATGATATAGCTTTTAGCTATATATATAGAAAGTAAGCAAAAAAGTGTTAAATTTTAATTAATTAAATTTTATAAATATTATTTTGTGGTTTGACTTTCACCTATAACTATTATAGCTACAAATTCTCTTAAACATTTAACGGAAATTATCGATAAAATATACTAGATTTTCCAAGTTATTTTCCATTTCATTTTCCGCAGTGCATTCAGTCTCTGAGCCATTTATCTTGGACTGTTTCATTGCCCAACCGAGCTGCCACACATGCATATCATACTCGTCATCGTTTTTATTATCGCCCAGAAAGTGAAACAAAAGGAGAACCTCCCCATCGCCCCCACAGCATACTATAAATAAGGCAAGGCAAGTAGGAAAAACAATTCCGGCTCTAATGAAAGTCATGGGTGCGGCCAGCGTGTGAGGTTTATGTCTTACAGCGTGTGGCACAGCAGATTTTACTGACTTTTTCTCCCGCTAAGCTAATAGATATTTATCTGGGATTTGCTGGGTTAATTTATGTGCTGCGGTCGAGGGGAATTGATTTCTCGAAAGCAAAGTATGTAAACCGAATTGTCGAGCAATTTTACGTAATTACTCCCACATCAAAAAGTTGCCTAAGTGAGTTGGAATCTGTCTGTAAACATTCTAACATATGCGTACGACATCATTTTGTTAACTTTTTCCCCACTCTCCCCATTTGGGCAAAGACTTTAGCTTGTTTTTGACACAATTTTAATATTTTTTATGATATTAACTCGTCGTCGTGTCACTTAAAACCTCAAGGAACATACCAAAGTTCCCTCCCCGACCCACTGCTGCCCTGCGAGGCATTTCAAAATTAAAATTCTCTAAGTAGAACCCGGCGGGAAAATAACGAACGTCTTCATTCGCAAAAAAGAAGGCACACGAGCGTGATGCTGTTGTCTTTAGACAAGTGACACTTCGTCTCAAAATGGCACTCCGTTAAAACATTTATGAGAAGCAACTGGGGATAGGGCTTGCCGCAGGCGGAATGTTTTTTCGAAAAATTGTTCATCGCGTCGACTCTGCCACGAGAAGCCAACTCAAGGATTGTCTGCAAATCATGGGTAAAAGGGTTCATTGGAACTGGAACTGATGAACAGCATAAAGGGAAAAACACTTCCGGAACGTGGCATTTAGAGGTGTGACTCCCATAGAATAGGTTTAGCTTAGACCTAGCTAAAAATGTTCAAGAAGGCCTTAAGACCTAGGAACTTGACTGAAATTAAAAGGCTTCCACATATATTTTCCAGTCAGTTTCTTACATACAATACACAGCATTTAAAATTTTTATATCAGAAGAAATTATAAGAATATTTTCTCTCAATTTACTTATATATATATTATATTTCACAGTGTACGTCAGAGGAAGCCTTGGAGGCAGTTCACGCCACGCCTTGACTTAAATTGGAGCTGGCAGAAGGCAGGCATTGATATTTTATGGCCCTTCGGCGGCTTCGACTGAAGCGCTTGACTTTCCCGCAGCTTAACGAGCGCCTTGAGCGATGATGCGTCCCTCGACAACTTGTCAGAAATTTAAAACTTATCAACGCTGGCGGCTCATGTGGAGCATTCTTGATATATGCAAATTTAATTCGCTGTTCACATTTAAATCAATATTTTTCTGGCCTTGTGCAATTTTTTTACAATTTTATACACATATATTTTTTTTATGTTATAATTATAATTGAAAACGCCGCCACCAAGTGGCCCAGATACATTTATCACATGTGTTTTTTTTTTATTTTTTGTGAGAGGTAAAAAGGAATTGCTCATTTAATTGCAGCCGCAATACAATTTATATGTGTCTTGGTCCACAGAATGTGAAAATAAAAAGGTCAAAGGAATGCTGTAGGATCATAAATGGAAAGCTACAATTTGCATCACTGATTTCAATTGCTCAATTTTAATGTCGAATTTTTTAATGATAATTGAAAGTAAAACCATCAGTAGAACAATAATTTACGGAATGAAACATGTTGCAATTAATTTTGCAGATGATAAAGCCGGAAGTGGTTGCGTCTTAAGTGAATATTACCATTAAGTGAATGTTCGAATGCAGAAAACTGAAATCAAAAAACGAAAAAATCTGCTTCCATATTTTTGTAATAAATAAATACGCATCTACAGATGCCCATCAATTTTAATAAAGCCCATCGATTCACGAGCAGTCATAAACCTTTGGTAAGTCCTTTATTAAATAATATTCATTCCAAAAAACTTTGAATATAAAGGTACAATGTTTAACTAACGACCAGCCGGGGGACAGCCATTAAAAGGGACCTCACGAAAAAGGGCAAAATAAATGCTTAATTAATTTTCGATTTTATCAATCTGAAAAAAGCGAGTTCGGTTTCATTACAGCTGGTGTATGTCTGTCATAAACTTGGGATTTATTTGCGCCCATGTGCGCTTTTTGTTAGTCCGCCAATCGCTGGGCAATGGCAATGGTAACTGCGGAATATATTCGCTGCAGAGGGGGTGGTAAAAACAATTAATTGGGGCTGCAGCATCAGCATTCATTTCCATTATGTCAACAGCCAGCGCAAAAACTACAAAGATGATGGCCAAGGAGGGTTGAAAAAATGTATGGGAAAAAATGGCACACCAAACGGTTAGCAGCTCCCTTGTGCCACATAAACGAATTTAATTATTGTTCATGTGCTGAAATATGAGCAAATTTATTTATGGTCCTGCATGCGATGCCAGGTGCCCGCCAGGATCGCTCGTAGGTGGACTCTCCAGTTCGAGGCACGCAGAGTCGCTCGTCCTTGTTGTCATTCTTGTTGTTGTTGCATAAATAAATATCGCCAGTACACGGCAGTTTCGTAACCATTTTTATTCTTTTTTTAGTGCTTGCATTCGATGCACAGGAAGGACCTGGCTCTCGTTCACCTGTCCAGCCTGCCATGCAAATGTCCCGCCCATATCCGTGAGTTATGGGCGTGGGTGGCGTATGATTAATATTCAATTACATGGCACATCCCCTCGCCCCTGTAGAAATAAAACTATGCATGCGACAGCAGAACCTCGCAAAGGTCCAATGAAAAAACTTTGCTAATTGCCCTCATCATGACAGAAAAAGTCAAAACAATGCTATATAATGAATGCCCGGAAAGTACAGGAGTCGATTTCATCAAACTGTGTTTTCTTTTCTCTTTTTTCCGATTCCCCCCCTGTTATTGTTAGACAGCGTATACCTTCATTCGATTTAATTATGCTTGTGTTGAATAGGGGAAAGGCGGCCCTAGAGTTTTATATATTCGCGGAAAACAAAGCCGCGAAAATACGTTCCTCTTAGCACGCAATGCGTTACAAATGGGGCTCCGGGCGAAAAAGAATTTTAAATGAGACTAATTATAAAATATTTTTGGGAAAGCAGGCAAATTGATGCTGAAAATTCAATGCGAGAGATGTTGAGAACAATAACCAAACTAAATATAAGAAAAACAATGCAAAGAATAATTGGGAAAAGACATCAAGACAACAGGTGACTTCATTTGAATTTTGTTGTTAACTTGAAGCAAATTCATTGGATATTTGTATAAAAATGTATGCAGTATGAAAGTTTTTTAAGAATAAAAATAAATGCAAATGAGCAAAATGTAAAATAAAGCTTTATTTTTAATTAGCAAATTTTCTGCGACAAAAACAATATTTTATTAAAAATCTGTTTATTCTCTCCAACAAAATTAAGTGCCTCTCATGTTAGACCAGCCAAGTGTTGTATAGCATACTTCAAAAATTCTTTTTCACAATTTCCCCGAAATTCCATCTAGAAAAATAAATAGCCACTGCACAAATGAAGCCTTAAGTTCCACCAAATTCGCTGTGAATTTATGCCAGCTTGAGCTGCTAAAGTTTACTTTGTACCGACTATTATTCAAATACCTTCAATTGCGGTCTTAGTTGGTATTCCGATTGCGTGTAGTTTTGGCATTCGCCAGCCGCAAATATATCAAACTCTTGCTCTTTGACAAGGCCAATGTCCATGATTTATGGCAGCCATTATTTTATGTTTAGCTGCACGGATTCGTGACATATTATTACTGCAATTGCCAGGCAACATTTCGGTCTTAGGAATAATTTTTCCTCTTATCGCTACAGTTTACCCAGCACTTTGCTGGAAACTCGAAAAAATGCTCCCGAAATGTTTCGCTTTATTATTCCCCGGAGGCGTTCAAGGTAAATAGTTACATTTCGTCTGCATGAAGTATTTAAAATGAAATTTGTTTGCCCACGACGGCCCTCCATTGAATACTCGGTTGTTGTTTGGCATTAAATATTAATTGCTGTTTTATGGAAACGATATATTTTTTACGCATTTGTTAAGTTTTTCATCCACACATTATAATTTTAATGACACGTTGCTATTGTTTGTTTGCCTTACACATAACGAATTCAACGCAATATGCTGGAAATTAATTATACATGTCGCTGGAGTTGCCATTTAATAAACCTCATCCATATTTCAATGGCAGGACTAGGCGGTAGCCGAAAATAAATGTATTCTCGCCATGGCGCAGAATATTGGATATTGTTTGCAATTGATTAACGTTTTATTTTTTGAACCGATAAAGTTCACAAGGGGCATTCAAATATTTACTTCTTAGTTTTACCCATTTTTCAGGCTGCATTTGATGCTAATGATTTTCCTTTAAATTTTGACTAAATCAATTGCTGCCTGGCAATGGCATTTACCTGATGAGGAGTGTGTATGTGTGTGTGCCTTATGACCGACTGCATCATCACGGGAACCCGTGTCGAATAAGCGTTTATTAATTTATGCATTCCATGGATGGCCCGCCCTTCTGCTGTCGCCGTCGATGCCTCCGCCTGTGCCAAATTTTGCATATTAATTGCTCATTAATTGTTGATTAGCTTTCAAGTGCCAGAACGTGGCCTCCCCAGCTAAGCCCCCGCTAATCCTCAAAGTTCAGGCTCAAGGATACGCAGAACCTACTCAGAGCTACTCAGTATTAGTGCGACAAAATGTGGTAATCAATCAAAAAGGGGAAGAGCCCCCCTCGGTTGCGCCGAGAGTTCTTTCCTCGGCGGAGCAAATACTTGCAATTAAGCATTATTAATCACGGCGACTAAGCAACACCACCGGGGGTTATCCGATATGGCTTTGGCATTAGCCGCATGGCAAAGCTATGCATGAAGTGAGCACTTCCGGCTCTGGCAAATAATTACATTGGTCATCGCCCCTGGTGGTGGGCCCAGTGCTAATGTGCGCGTATTATTTTCTCATCAAAATTAATATTTAATTAAAAGTCAAGTGCGGGGGTGCTGAACACGAACACGAGCCGAGAAAAGTTAATTTCCTTTAGGGTAGACATTTGGATTTGTAGTCGCAATGATGTGTATTTTTGTGTGCCAAATTAATGAATTTTGTTGAAAACGTTTTGAATTTATTATTAATTATTCTCTGTTAAAATTGAATAAAGAAATTGATATTTTTCTTAAATAAAATTAAATTTTTGTAAAACAGAAACCAATTCGAACGTAGCCTATTGGTTTAACTACTTTTTTCAGGTGTTTTTCTTGTTTTTTTTGCTTTTCAAGCTCACTGAATGCATAGCTAAGTCGATTATCAACAAGCAATTGCATTCTCGATGCTCGTTAAAATATCATGTTCAGAATCCGAGCTCAACAAGCAAAAAGAAAGAAAAAAAAAGGGCCCGCAACAAATGCAAATGCAAACACAAAGCGACGAACGGAAAACAATTGAAGCCTAATGACTGGCAGGGTTCATTGTCAGGTCAGGATCACAATCCGATTTATGCACTAATTGCGCTGTTCATGTCAAATGCTGGCCATCATCCAGAGTGAGGGTCGATTGTCTGGCCGACAGAGAACAAGCCCGAAGCGAACAAAGAAATTTGGCAATCGAGCGGTATATTCGTGGCCAAAACACTTGACTTGTGCGTGCCCGCAAATCGACAACTAATCAATCAGTGGAAGCCCCCTCATGGTCTATTCGCTGTATCTTTTTTTTTTCTATGTTTTGGAGATGGAGAGCCATAGTCACATGATGGATTGGCCCGTCTTGAGTTTGATTTTGGGCTTGGACATGGATCTTCTGCGGGAACTGCCAGCTTTCGTCGCCTCTGAATGCCCATTTCAAGTTTAATCTCGCGTGGCGAATTGACCCAAGAAGGAGGGCAGTGAATTTGCTTTAATTATGGCTTGATTTATGACTCAATTACCGTTTAATAGTCCAGACCGGATCCAAGTGCTTGGCTTGACTTTGATTTCCAAAAATGTACTTTCTTTTGGGCAGGGAAACGGGCCACTCGTTCGTCACACTTCACTGGCTGGCGGCTATTCACACCACACAGCCCGGGGAATTTAATTTTCTTTAATATTTCTGTGCCGGGATATTCTTTTCTTTTCACTGCCTCCTGTGCTCCTAGGCTGCCATTGGGCTGACTATTTATTTCTATACTTTCTGCCGGGGCAAGTTGGCGCCTCGCACACACGCACAGGCACTCGCACACTTGGACGCGGACGCGGTCGCGGTCACAGACACTGGCACGCACACTTTAATTCGCTGACTCCCTGCGATTTCCGGCGTCCTTTATCTCGCATATGTGTGCTGAACCTGGCTGGGATTCTCGACTTTCTTGGGTAGGTCAGAAGTCACTGGCTACATCCGTCCCTCTATTTTTCTGGGCGTTGTTTTTGGTCGCGCCTTGTCAATGCAACAACTTCAACACGCACACAGCCGCGCATTTTGGCCAGCTCGCACTCACGCACACACTGCCTGCTATTATTCAGTACGATGTGGGATTTGGGAAATCGCGACGCGCTCGGCTCGGTTTTTCAAGGCATGCGACTGTCGCCCGATGGCCGCTACCAAACAACACAAATATCGAACGTGAACTGACATGGAAATCCGCCGTTTCAGCCAGCCAAAAACAGGCCCAGAACACAGGGATGCCGTTCGGTCGTCTCGGCCAACTTCGTTCGTTTCTGGCCGAGTCCCCAGTTCCAGCGACAGCAGCGCCATACGGACGTGCGACGAACTTATCGAGAGAGAGCCGAAGGACTCTGGGAGCGGGCGCATGGCGATTGCATACTTTTCAGAGCGGAAAAATCCTAAGAAAGATTCGTCCTTTCAGAGGGGAAAGTCGTCAGATAGTGGGAAATTTCTCCACCTTTCGAAAAAGTCGGGCTTATTGGGTCTCAACTTGTTGCTAAATGAATCAAGAAAATATAGTATATTAAATATGATGAACTGTAATCAGCTCATAAGCTATTCTTTGCTAACAATTGAAATATTGACTTAATAAATAGTTTTATTAACGTACTTCTATAATTATAATATAATTTTATAATTAAAATTTTTATAATTGTGAAAAATTAATTCCCGACTTGATATCAAAGGCGTCAGGAAACGACACCTCGATGTCTGTTAATTTAGACCAGTAGGTCCATCCTGCAAGCCTTTCTGAGTTTTATTATTTATTCTTCAAGGTACCCAAACTAGGCGACAATCTCCAGAATAACTCAAAAAATACACGAAACGACTTAATGATCACCCTAACAGCTTGGCAATGACGTTGGGAACTGCTGCTCTCAATGGAAAACTTACCTTAGGCAAGTGAGATTTGATTTTGTGGAAAGTAAGGTAAGTTTTTTTTTTAACAGAGATAAATACCCCGATGAGCATCCCTGGGAAGTGAAATGCGAAATGATGAGTTATCGTAGGCAAAACCAAGGCTCTAGTTTTGAAATTTGCAATACAAAATCATCAAGTGTTCGACTTCACGCAATAGGCATAAGGTAGCAGAGAGAACAACTTATGTCTTGTCCTTGCCCACTTTGGTGGCCCTGATAAACACCACCCTTTGGGTTCACCTTCTCTGGCACCGCCAGATCCTGTGCTCCAAGTCCTTCCGGTGGCGGTGGAGGAGGTGTCAATGGCGGTGGCGGTTTTAATAACATTGACGTTCGCGGTGCAGACTGATCTCTTTGCATTCGGCTGTCAGGTGTACCTGTTTATTAAAAATGTAGTAATTCACAAAAGTTTAAGATGCGCCATAAAGTTGCGCCAGTGCACATAGCCGTTACATCCAATTACCTCTCTCCAGTTGACAGTTGAGTATTCTGTCGATCGGGACTCTCCGGCGAAAGCTGTATTTTCTCCAAGGTTCACAAAAATGCAATTTAATAAATCAAACTCTCTAAATACCTGAATCCTACCCGATGTATTGCTTGCATAATAAGTTTTTTGTAGCTCCAAAATAATTTGACCAAACGGTACTCTAGCTCACCAAAATTAGTATGAGTTCGATTGGATAAAAAAGGTATCCATTGCAGTTAAATATTTTTTGGGAATTAGAAAGCTATATTGCCATTTGTCGTAATAATGTACACGTTTTTTTGTTTCCATAGGAAAAACCAGTCATTATATTGACGTTTGCAGCACCAGGCGCAAAGAAGGAGTAAATGAATGATTAGCTTGGGTGCAAAAAATAATTACTGTTCATAAAAATGTTCAATAACCTCAGCGTTAAAATATCCTAGATTTAAACACCGTTCCAATATGTTGTACGCCTTGTACGTATGCAATTAAAAATATGCAAGAGTTGTCCACTCATAAAATTATTGTGCATCTTTTCGGCTGAATAACATTTTTTATTTATTTATTTATTCTTGCCGGAATCGATCAAGCCATTAGAACTTCACCGGACGTTTTTAAAGAGGGAAAAGTATGGTAAATGTGGGATGGACATAGAAGCTGAATAACATAAAGTAAAGCATACGAATAATAATAATATACTAATTATGTTTAAGTTTTTGTGCTTTTAATTTTTAACAAGAAAGGAAGCTAACTTCGGCTTACCGAATATTATATACCCTTTCAGCTAACAGTTGAGCTATGTAATTAAAAACGAAATTCTAAGATAACATTGAATGGCCGAATCTCAAATTTGATTAAAATATGTTGAGAAATAACCGAGTTATGATTTTTTTCTATTATTTCCCTGATGTTCCTAGACAGATATAGGATATAGTCGTCCGACTTTTAATACGAAATTCTGAAACAATAATAAATTGCCAAATATCAACTTTGGTGATTATATGTTGAAAACTGACAAAGTGAAAAAATTTTTTTAACAAATTTTTCGATCGTTCCTATGGCAGCTATATGATATAGTCGTCCGATTCCCGTTGCAACTTATGTAGGAGTGAAAGCATATAGAAGACTACCTGCAAAGTCTCATTCAGATAGCTTCAAAACAGAGGGACTAGTTTGCGTATAATCGGACAGACGGACAGACGGATGGACAGACGGACGGACAGACGGACGGACAGAGGGACGGACAGATGGACGGACAGACGGACGGACGGACAGACATACGGACGAACAGACGGACCGACAGACGGACGGACAGACGGACATGGCTAGATCGACTCCGCTGTTGATCGTCATCAAGAATATATGTACTATATATACTTTATAAGGTCGAAAATGTCTCTTTCACTGCGTTGCAAACTTCTGACTGAAATTATAATACCCTGCAAGGGTATAAAAATATATTTAATCAACATGTGATTTATTATACAATATTACTGTCAATTTAGATCTAAAAATTTAGATATTTTACATACAAATGCTTCGGTTGACAAAAAGTATATATATATTTCTATTCCTGGATAAAAGCCTAATGAAAAACTAAAAAAGGGTCATTTTTAAAAATTATAAAAGGCTTAAAAATAAATTACATTTTAGATATATTTTTTTTTAATTTTTGTACTTGTACTTTAATTTAGTCTTATTTAGTCTGTAGACAACTCGAGGTCAAAATCCTGCCCTTGTTTAAGCAACCAAAAACCATATTTTAACTGGCCAAACCAAAAAATATATTTTTTTAATTAAATTTTTAGAAAACACAACGAATTGATCTTCCCTCCTAAGAATAGAGTATATGTTGAAAGCTCCTGTAAAAAGTATAAAGTGTGTTTTTTAACCATATTTTCAGGGAACAAACTTTTTTATGATACCCTAAGTTTTACATTATTTTGCATTTATCTGTCTGAGTTAGTTATATGGACATTATCTTTTTTCCACTTGTGGAGGCATAACTACACGTCTGATTGAAAGAAAGTTTATCGAAAGTTATTTTACTATATATTCGAGAACCAAAATCGTTTTAAAAAGTTTTTCGCTTAGCTTTCATCGCTTTCAAAAAGCTTTACAAGGACACTTTCCCTCAGATCCTTGTAAAAAGTTAAGCGAAGCTTCCGAAATGTTGTTAAGTTTTTATTTGGGTTGATAAAGTTACCGATAGATGCTTATTTAATGAAAATTTGTTTGTATTACTTTATCAACCTTTATAATTTAAGAAAACAAACTTAAAATTTTCTCATTTAATCGGTTCGTTTTTTAAATTTTGTAACTTTGCAGTCGTATTGTTTGTTAGAACCAATTCGCATATTTCTTTATTAAAATTCAAGCAACGTTTATCTCAAATTTAATTTAAAAATGTTGAATCTAAAATAAGATGTTTTGGTTAGTATCTTAAGAAAATTTCCACATTTCTACTGGTAATTTTAGATTTAAATTAATTTTTGGTTTTGGTTTTCTTAGGAAAGATATGCAACCTGCAGTTAAAAGCCCTGCATAATTCAGTTTCATTTCTTATTTTCTTACTTACGCATTCGAGCAATTTGGCCTAGTAAAATCGCGGTCAATGGCCAGAAATAATAGAAGAAAGTGGTGCAAAGGCGTTCGTTCGGCTTCTGGCACTGATTTGATGGTGGGGCTCTCTCATTCTCTTTGTGTCTGTGGCTTCGAATGGAAGCTGTGAGTGCCACTGGCGGCTGACCTTATAAATCATAATTTCCAACAAATAAATCCTTCACGGACAATTTACCCGCCGCAGCAGTTGCAGAGCCAAAACGGCAACAGTCGCAGCAAGCGAACCCTGCGACTCGGATTCAGTTTCCGTTTTCTTTTTCTCCGGGTTGCTGGTTATTTTGTGTCTGGCAGCCAGAGGCCACACAATAAAATGATCAACGGAAGTGCATTTCCACGGGTGCGAGTGCCCTTCCTGCAGAGTGCAAGGGGCAAGTCGAATGGGGATTTTTAATGGAAGGAATACAATTAATATTGGGCAACTAGTCAGCTCCCCATGCAGGTGATTGACGATGTCAGGTGTTAAATGTTTATGTGTCCAGGTAATAACTCATACCACATACCTTTCTTATGGGTCCCGTCCCTCTCTAAATCGAATTGGGGTTTATGTTCGGCAGTGCCACAAATATGCTGATGATGCATTTGGTTTAGGGGGTAAGTATTTGGCAATCTGTGAGCCACTTACCGATCCACAAAACCCCCAACGAAATGCATTTACCAACAGAAGCCAGGATGCACAGAAGAAAATAATAGAATAATGTTTGTTAAATAAATTGTTTTAAACATAATTTTGTTTCGTTTAAATTGGCCATAACAGTTTTTAATTAAATT
The DNA here is from genome assembly GCA_008042515.1 of Drosophila truncata. Taxonomy (NCBI): domain Eukaryota; kingdom Metazoa; phylum Arthropoda; class Insecta; order Diptera; family Drosophilidae; genus Drosophila; species Drosophila truncata. Next base: position 122,410 of record VNJQ01004190.1, read on the forward strand.
TAATTATTTTCAAGTGCCTTTGCAGAGTTTTAAAATGTATTGTTTATATTTATAGAAAATTGTTTTCACTGTTCTTGTGTTGTGGTTGCTGGGGGAGTGTGTTGCTGTGTTACAATGCCTTGTGTGCTAGGGTCAGTTGTGTTCTCCTGTGGTGTCCATGTGTCTGTTTGCGGGTGGAACCGAATCTACATCGACATCTGACGTTTAGAAACTTGCATTGCACAGTGCGCTCAAAAATGTAATTTACACACATTTCTCAGACATTGGCAATTTCGGACAGGCCAGTGGTAGAGGGGGGAGCGATGTCAGTTCGCTATTTTGCTAATTTTGAACTTGGCATTTCGACAATTGGGCTTGGGTTTGATTTGTTACCACAAACATTTGCAGGCAGGCCCAGGTCAAACCCAACCGAAGTGCTTTTGTAGATCAATTCCAAATAAGCAATATTTGTCCACACAGGAATAATTACAGCATGGGACATTAATAAAACAATAAAAGGTTAAGCACAATAATAATTACTTATTCCACTAATCTTATTATATACAAATATTTCTTTAAAAAGTGAAACAAATATTTAAGAGAAATATTTAGGATTATTTTAAATTGTATATTGTTTATCTACGATTATTCTATGATCTTTAATAAAGGTTTTTCTCCGTGTGCACCATTTTGGCAATGCGAATGTGCAGTGTCTAAACATAAACAGAGTGCTCGAAGCATTATTCGATGGGGTTCCCAAAGATATTCGTTCTATATAAAGGGGCATGGGCACGGGCACCCTAAACAAACACACCGAGCACGTTGACATATGCAAGCAGGGCGCGCGATTCCGCTATATGCGTATTATCCCCCGATATTCCCCTCACCAAGGAGCTAATTAAAGCGCGCACGCGTGTGTGATATGCCACGCCAGATGTTAGCTTGTAGATGTCTCACCCGAGCAGCGTCAAAAGCGCAGGGAACATGTCGCTGGGACCAGCGAGCTATAGTATCTACACAGGCCAAAAATCATGCCAATATTAAATTCCATATAGAGAGTCCAAGGTAAGACATAGTAGATAATATTAATGTCAACTACTTCACATTTCAAAGTCTATAATTTATATTCATATAAATATTATAAATAATCAAATACTATTGCTTTTACTTTCTTTCTTCAGTGCACTCAGGCTCCCTTCGCTTTATTCTAATCTCAACCGCAACATATTTTAAATTTAGCATAACACGCAGGCACGACAAGGCGGCTGGCTGGCAACTTTATGCTAAGGTCGCCTCATCAACAACATCTTGGGACCTCGGCGTCTTTGGCTTCGGGGTGTTTGAACTGGGAGCTGGCGTTGTTTTCATTTGATTTTTGTCGCCACCGCCGCCAACGCCATCAAAAAGGTAAACAAACATTTTTTTTCTACAGCCCTCGAGCGACGTAGAGTACCGAAAATTCTGGAGGAGCTCCAAGTACTTAGTTTGGTCAAATTAAAATGTTCAGATTAAATCAGTAAATGCAAACTATTCAGAACAATAACATTAAGGGATCACTGCAGATGTTTTGTATAATGAAAACATTCCTAATAAAGAAGACTTCTTTGTTCCTATGATTTTTTATAAACTAAGATATTTATGACAAAGATAATATTAAAAATATATTTATGGACGTTAAACATCTAAAAGAGTATTTTCGCATTAGCATATATTGGAAACAAAGACCGACAATACTCAGAAAAACTGTCGTCACAAGAGTATTCAAATTTCGTTGGAAATATGCTGATCCTATCTGGTTAGTCAACTCAGTTCCCCTCCGACCGGTAGACAAGATGCATAAATTTGCTGCCATTTATAGCCTCGAGCACTGCGTAATGATTTCCAAAGATTTTTAATAAATGAACGTGCCGCGAATTCAGCCGTTTGAAATGCTGAAATGCTTTTGCCACGCCATGCAAAATAATATGCCAAACTGTGAGATTTCGCTGTGAACTGCGGAGATAAACCGGCAATTGCAAATCAAAAATGCATTGGCATGGAACGAACTCACACCCGCCCTCACCTATATATCTCTTTGTGCGATTCAATATGGAATTTGTATGAAATATGCAGTTTTTGGGGAATATTACACAGCAGAAATGTGCAAACAACTATCAGAACATAAATATCGGAAAAAGCAACAAGCATATTCTGACATTAGCATATAACATTTTGGTCTGTGCGTCGGTAATACTCTAACCGAGGTGGAACTGCAAGTGGTTACCCTTAAAGATGAATAAATCCTTCCTCCCATCCAGCTAAAAACTCTGATAATTGGCACATTCATAGACTAATTTATTGAGAAAACAATTTACTGACATGTATGCAAATCTATAAGCCATTCAGTGTCATCGTTGACTTGACAAAGGGCATCATCAAAACATGCTAATCCATGTCGTAAACAATTTCGCTGTTGCGCCCTCCATTATTGCTAACCAAAAATATATACCAAACAAAAGGCTTTCAAGCATTTTAGTTGCAAGCGAAAAAAAGAAAAACAAAATCGGTGAATAAAATAAATTTTTCAGCAATAACGATAAACAAAAATGGCAAAAACAGGCAGAGTACAAAATAAAATTTGGAGCGATACATAGAAGCAACATGCGGTGGAACACAGCTTTGGCGTATGTTCTCGCATAAGCCAAGGCAAAAAAAAGAAAAATATTTATATATATATATATATGGTATATCTGGGGATGATGCTGAATTTTTTCTATGAAATTGTTATGGGATCCTGTTGTTTCTTTTTCCTTTCGATTTCAGATTTTTTATTTGCCTTGTGCACGGCCAATTGTTTTGTTTATTCCGTTCGGTTTGTTCCTCGCTTTCCTTACTGCAAACGGGTATATAAATTGCAAGAGTGCAGGGAAATAGTTAAGTGATTGATTTAGTGCTGCCGGGAGACCCCGTCCTTTTTTCGACATCTCCCTCCATTTGACAGCTGTGGGGCTTGAAAAGTTGCGAGGGAAAATTGATTTCAATTCGGGAACAAATTGGGAGTGGGCGGCTTCACGCAAACGCGCCATTCGAAATTTCCATGAATGAATTAAGCTCGAAATTTATTAACAATGGAAAAACGATAGGTGGACTAGAACACTGCGGGAATGCTGGTTACTAAAATTACGCTTCATGCCTTGACCCGATTATTTTGCAAATTTTAGTAGTGAATTTTGGGGGGAAAACCAGTTGATATGATTGCAATGCAATTTGCATATTTCGCTGCAATCAGCAAATTTTAAAACTTGAATAAACAGATTGAGTGCTTCGAAAATAGTTGGGTGCTTAAATGGAAATTGTAAATGTATGGACAATGCATAAAGTGTTAAAAACAAAACGTAAGTTTCCAGAAGGTATTTTTAGCTACCGTTTGTACTCTTTCCCTCTTTGTTTATTTATGATTTTCCGAAACCTGTAAGTACTGGCTAAACCCCATATTTTCTGTTTTTCCCGGTCCAACTGATGGCTTAAAAACGCTGAGAGGTAGGGAACCAAACCGATTTTACATTTTAAAGTGGAGGGACCCTTAAACCACTGACAAAGCTAGTGCCCGGACTGAGTTGCGTTTGCACAAACTTGCAGCTTGGCTTAAATACTTGATTACTTCCCCGGGCGCCACGGTGCGTCTGCCACTTGAGCCGCAAAGCGGCCATTAGCTGACTGATGCAGACAGATGCGACGGCTGCCAGCTCCCCACTTACCATCGCCTGCACAACGCACAACGCACAACGCACAACGCAGCTCAGAATGACGGCTATATCACGCTCCCAGGAACGTTAGCGTTAACGTGGTACAGGGAAAAGGCTGAGCTGGTAACTGGAGGCATGCAAACTATCCCGGCCCTCGGCCCAGCCACTTGAGTTATTTCCCAGATGGTAATGGTAATAGAGCTGAGTAGCGAGCAGGGAGCCGAGCTGAAGATGCTTAATGGAAGCCCTAGACAAAGACGCGGCCATTCAGCTGAAGACGCAGAAAAGTAGGCAACAACGGCAGACTTATTCGTTTTAATTAGGAGCAGCAGCAGCAGCAGCAGCAGCAACAGTAACAATCCTTAGTAGCTTCTCACAAGATTGTGCCGTCAAGTTTTATGCGAAATTTCTGGCATCGGTTGGAATTGCACACGTACAGGATCTTAAATTGTCAGATGACGCCGTTTTTAATCACACCGAAAATTGCGCTAAATCATTTTCTAATTGCCTCCTTTTGGCAGCGGCAGCGGCAGCGCCTGTTACCCGGAGTTCTCTAATGAGTTCGCACATTTGCACGATGTGCCGCCCGGCTGCCTATCTGCCAAGCTGTTGGCTATATCTTTTATGTATATCTAACAGGGCCCACGTACACGCATGTGTCAATACGGAGCTAGATGGAGGGGACGAGAGTGCCTAGAAGCATTCTTTTTTATGAGCTCCAAGTCAAGTTGCTTTGGGAGTTATCAAGGCAGAAGCGGAGTCAATTTTGGGCATTAAATGGGATTTTTCCGTAAGTAATTCAGTTGCTGAAATCATTTCTCAGATATATCCTTAATCAATCTTTTTCGCCAGAGTTGTAATATATCAACGAAACCAGAGTTTTGGTATTTACTATCTTTAACAATATATTTCCTTCCCATTTAACGTGTTCTGTATTAAACCATTTCGGCACATTGACCACATCCTTAGCACGACCTGTGTCTACAGCGAGCCACGTCTACACAATGTGAGCCATGTTTGCATATTGTGCCTTCAGGCTGCGTTCTAATTATGGTGAAATATGAGGGGATTTCATAGTTTGGGGCTGCTTGGATTTTCCGGCTGAGGGAGGCCGTTGCCTAGGCGCTCGACCAAAGTGTCTTCCGACACGACAGGACCTCATGGTTACTGCTGCTGTTGCTGCCAATATGCCTGGGATGTGAATGCTTGAATAGGCCATTAGCTTCCAATTAGTTATTGTTAATTTGTCGTCGGATCCTTGCAGCCCGATTCTGCGGCTCCGTTGCACCTCAACTGCTGAGAGTGTGTGCTTGAGATACGAATTTGGACGATTAGATATTAATTACGGCTGGCATGTGATGGTAGCCTGGCTTGTGGCTTGTGAATGGTTTCATAATTGCCCTTGCTATGAATTTTAATTAGATTGTTGGCTGGAAGCGTACAGTTTTAATTGATTTCCTGCAATGCTATGACAGCATAAATGCCATCACTTTACATGGACATAATGTGTCACTTAAGTTCTTCAGGTAATCAGTTAAACAAAGACTTTTAAATTTCGTAAAAATCTTATAATTCTGCAAGAAACTCACATCAAATTGCATAAAAATATAAGAATATATGTTATATATTCGCTGGAAATCTGGAAGACTAAAATTTAAGTGCCACTTGAAGTGAAAACGATTTTCCGGGCGTAACATGGAACTCTAGAGTGCAGTATCGATGGAATTTCAATGTGTACAGTTTTGAGGAGCCTTCGGGCAGCAGCAGCTCATCTCCTGGTTCCCCATTTTCCAGCTTTTCCGCCTAAATTGCTGCACTTGCGGACTTGTTTTGTCAACCCTCAAGGGGGCGGAGACTTCGTTCGTGGTGCCACGCGAAATTTCATGTTTATTTTTAAACGCGCGTGGCAAGTGCAGCGCGTAAATGTGGCATGGCCCCATCCGAAGGCACGTATGCCAGTAGTTGCCTCGAGGCCAGCGGCACATTGCTAAGCCAAGTCATCGCTAGACGCCAGCCAAGTGGAGTCACTGCCGGGGGCCAAAGGGTTGTGCACTTGTTGTCATCATCATCATCATCATCATCATCTCAATCTTCATCACGCTCATCCATTCCCCGTTCACGTCCACATCATCTGGCGCAAGAGCAACATCACGGGAAATTGATCACTGAAAAAAGAAAATGGGGATTGTATTTGAAATATTTTAATAAAAAAAATAATTTGGAAATTAATAATTCCACAAAAAGCTAAAAGATGAATCAATTCAAATTAAGGATTCTATTTGTTATTTGTTCATGCCAAATATTCTTTAGTATTCAAAATGACTCTTAGTAGAGACTAATTATTTATTTAAGCCGTGTTTTATAAAAATCCCAAATTTACCAAACTTCAAAGGTCGGATTACAGCTTACTTTTTCCCATTTAATCTCTGTGCATCAGAGGAAACTGCATAAACAACAAGGAGCACGACAAAGTTGACTGACGATGATGACGTTGATTATGTTTTCCAGCAACAACTGTTTTTTTCCGCAGCCACGGAAAACAAATCTGCTCTAAAGGACCCTCGCCATTGCTGGAAGCACTTCTGATTGAAAGACATTTTGTGTGTTGGTTCTATACGTACTGCTTGCAGCATGATTGATGTGTGTAGCCACAATCTGAATGCATAACAAAATATGTATGCATGTTGAGATTTCTCCCCGTGATTACTTTTAGCTCGCCTAAACTTATTTTTAAAATATTGCCATGCTTCCTTAAGCTCTTATTTCTCCAAGCATATGGGTAGAAAAATGTGTGAAAATATTTTAGAAAACAAAGAAAAAAAACCTGCAGATCTGGGTACCTACTTGTCTGGCAGCCCGACTTGTGCTTGTTGAAAAATTGCGTTTTAATTAAAAACGCTCAAGTGCACTTAAGTGTGCGCTTTCCCCAGCCACGTCAACAATCGGACTGGCAGCCACTGCACACCCAAACACCCGCACACACAGCTACACCCCCAGAAACAACAACCGGAACAACACAGCCAGAAACAATAAGAACAACGACAACAACAACGGGAACAGCAGAAGCAGGGGCAGCATCAGCAGGAACGGGCAAACGCACAACAACAATGGCAACAACAATTAGGCCGACAATAGTCCCGAAGTGTAAAAAAGGCACAAAAGACAACAAACAGTGCAGAAGTAAAGGCAAAATAATAAAAATATAATAAAAACAGCAGGAGGTCGAAGAGCTAATTCACTTCATAAAGGAAAATATAAATTATTTGACCCCCTGATGCCATATAAAAAATTCTGCTATAATTACTCTTCAACATTTAATATATTATTTCTTAAAAATCGGTCATGTTTAATTTAATTAAGTATTCAGTCAATGTAAAGAAAATGGTTTTTATAATTTAATATTATTTATACGCACTTTTGAAGCCTTTTCCTATCCTTACGTTTAATTCTAGTTTTTGAAGAATGACAACAAAGTAAGCTTAAAGCTGTTGAATTGGTTTTTTTCATTTTAATAATACCCTTAAAAGGGTTATTTTCTTTTATTCCTTAAATATTCTTTTTCTTTTCTCTCCTAATATTATTCCCTTAAAGTACTATAGTCTCAGTCCCTTTATTATACATTGTTGCAATCCTTGTTTCCCGCTTGAATTTATTTCCCCCTTTTCCGATTTTCTCTCCTTAGTTTTCCCTCTCCACCCAAAACTAACTAAGTAAATTGTGTTTTCTTGGAGGTTTTCCCAGCGCATTGTTCAATGTATTTTATTGTTTCTCATTTTATCCCCTTGAACAAATTCCCCAAAGATTATAGCCCATTACCATAGTTAATACACATCAAGTACGCATAAGAGTATATCGAGCTGCATCGCAAATAAGCACAGAAATTTATACCATTTTGCGCCGATTTACACAGGGAGATGGAGGAGAGGAGTTCCCTGTCCTACAGCTCGTCCTCCTTTTCCTTTAGCAAATGAGGAAACATTCGGTTCACTTGCTACTTTGCTGAGATCCATGAGTTCCCTGAGTTCCCCATTTACGAGGCATGGAGGGGTGATGGAGATGCGCTTCCTTTGAGGCTTCTCGCCGGGGGAAGCTGCAGTTGCAAGTCGGTCTGATAAGCTGCTCGGTGTGTGCCTGCAGGAAACAGGATATGACATATTTATAATGCGAAACAGATGCGCACAATTCGGCTGGAGCAGCGTAACTCTCTGTTAATATCACGAATTAATTTTATTCCATTTCCATAATGCCAGCGTCTTGCTGCAGCTTCCTTTGTTGTAATTATGAATTAATCGGAGTCCTTTTTGTCATAAAAAAATCATCTGCATGGCTCATAAATATTCTATCAAAAAGGTGCAGGTGAAAATGGTTGGGAATTAATTTGCATGGCAAAATGTATAATAATCGCAGGCAAGCGATAGAAAAGTGCGGCAAAAATAACAAAACTGATAATTAAATGCAAATGACAAAGGCATCTCAATTAATTCATAATTCAAGAGCCAAAGTAGTTTCTTAAGGGTCCGTGGAAAAAAAAGGATATTAATCGTGGCTCTATGAAAAAATTCAAGTGCTACAAAAGAGCTCTTGGAGGGCTTCTAAAAAAGGTAATCAACGGCTGATATCTCTATTAAAAGAGTAAAAAATGCTAGGACGTATTAAATAACTTAAATTTCTTCTGTGCTGAATCTTATTCACGCTGAAAAAATAGCCACTGGTAACAGGTTGAAGCTCAATAATTTGTAACATTTTAGCATGATCTAATTTTAAAACAAACTTGGCTGGCAGTGTTTGATGAAAGGAATTGTTTAATCCTCTTCTCAGTGCTAGTTGCAGAGAATCTCGAAACGCCATTTACATGGACAAAAAGGACCAACGGCTGACCACCAAGCGTGGTGACCACTTTAATGGAAACTGACCCCAAATGAGATGGGCAAGGAAGGGACCCGGGACTTGAGCTAAATGACACACACGTAGGCAGCCACGCGTTAACAAAAAGTGGCGCAACTTTCCCTGGCTTGCTTTTCAGTTTGCAGTCCCTTTAGTTTTTATAAATGCATAAAAATGGGCTAGCGAGGGGCGTGAGAGCGGATGCGCCCGAAAAAAGGGAAAACTAGAGGAAAACTTGTTTCATTTGTGCAGAGGAAAAACTTTCGTACCGCCGCCGCATCGGCATTAACAACACTTAAAATGCCTGCGGCGTTTTTCCTTTAATACAAGTGGACAGTCCAGAGTGTGGTCGTTCAGCATTTTCCATCTTTTTTCTCCCAACTTTCCAGGGCCGACCACTTGAAGAGGAGACTCTATTTCGGACGCCACTTTTCCGAGGATTTCCCTCGTTTTGATTTAGTTTCCTTTTCGTGAGGATTTTGTTTACTTAACGTTTATATACACCTCGCTTCTTCTCTTCCTTTTTTTTTTTTTGTGGACTAGCCCGAGGGCGACAAGTGTAAATGAGTGTCATTTATTTTATACTTGAGTGAAAGACAGATTCGGAATGAAAGAGTCCCCCGAGAGTTTCGAGCATTTAAATGCCAACGAATTAAGTTCACTGTCTGATTCATTTGCATATGCACCAGGGATCTTAAATACACGAACCACAACAAGGAGCCAAATCTGTTAACGGCTTGGCTAAGTTTAGTTAAATTTGAGAAGTATACTAAGCCCAGTTGAGCTCGAAAATCAATAGCCTATTTTACGCCAAATTTACTGCCCCAAAAGCCCAAGAGAAAGCTCTTCTGGCTGCCGGCTGTGTTTTCTGCTCAATTGGTTTTGGACCACTTCAATTTTAGTTTTCAAGACTCGTTCTGTTGCGGAGGAATTCATCCTGATTAGCGGGAAGTTTGGGCCAAGTTTACGGAGTGGAATTCCCGCCGAAATGAAGCGACAGAGAATAAGTTTGCAATAATTCAAATTGCTTTTTTCTTGCCTATTGCACTTGAATAAATGTTAAATTTAGAAGCTGAATAAGTTGAATTTTCGGTATAATAGTTATTAAATAAGATATGCTTTTCTTTGTTATTTTTTATAGCTTGCATTTTAGACACACTTAAATGAGAAAGTTTTTGTAAAATATAAATTTAAACATGTTTAATAAATAAGGAAAGTAATTAAGTTTACTTTTTTCATTTTATTTCATTGAATGTAGATAATATATTATCTCAAACTTAAACATAAATATAAATATATAATATTATTATGACATTACCTTGGATTTGTAATAAATTTCTATTTCATTATATAAGTTTAGGGTTAAATTAAACCCTCTAAATTTAAATTTGGTAAAGATCGTAATATATTTATCATATTATTAATTTTCTTTCTCTGCACCGCCCAAGCCGCTCTTTGTATTCCTTTTTATATAATTTTTTTTGCGAGTCAACAAGCCAAAGTTAAGTGCATTTCTTGGGGGCTTTTCTTGGGCTATTTTTTAGTTAATTTATTTGCTCTTCACTTTACAGCACTTTGCGGCCCCAAGTCAAACCCTGAAAATGTTGAATTCAGGCTGAAGGAGTCTCCGTTTCTCGGGTTTACTGTTTAAAAAGGGAAATGGCTACCCAAGAGCATTAAACTGCATTCATAATTCCCCGGCTTAGGGCTTCTAATTAGCACAAAATAATTTGGCTTGGCCCAGTGCACTCTTCAATTAAATCATCCGTTGTGGCTTCTTCTCTGCGGGGCAGTGGAGATGGGACTCCTGTCCGCTATCTGCGGAAAGTTGTTTTAAAAAAAGGACGCTTACTCCGCTCTTTTTGCGAGTGTGTGTGAGCCAGTGTGCAGCCTGACCGTTGCTGACTTAATTAGAGTTGGCTTTCATTTGGCGTCGTTGCCTTTCTTCCTGGCGCTCCTGCTCCTTTTTCTTCTTGCTCCGCGGCCTTCGTTTAACTCGGCGTAATGTGGCCGCCATATGGCCAGAAAGAACCCAATTGCAGTGGTAGTGGCAAAACACAATTACACTCGTAGTCTCCTTTTTTTTTTGTCATTTTGCTTTTCTAATTTCAGTTCCATTCTTTCAGCTATCCTTTGGCCCGAGCTCTGGGCAACTTTCGTTTTTAACTTGATTGCGTTGGTTTAATTTTTTTTCTTTCCTTATCTAGCCCTGAATGTGGGCGTGGCCCGTGGCAGAATTATGCGCCACGAAATGCAATTATGTAAATGTCCTTGCCAAAGGAATCGAAGTTAATTAGATCGCAAATTGCAAGCCATTCGGCCCCCCGATCCCTGACCCTGTCTGAATGTGGCAAATTGGTTGGCAGGGAATTAGTGGAGCAGCAAATCGGATGGGTTATAAAAATGTCAGCCAGTTATGAACCATAAGGAGCCCGGCTTATGTTAAGCATGAAAAACTGGTCAAGCTCAAGTCGAAAAGGCCAAATTGAGTTCCTTTTTAAATTTTGGTAGCTCAATCTTTGAGCTTTTGACAGCTTGTGAAAATGCTTAAAAATGTTGAAATAAAAATATTACAATAAATGTAGACATGTCGAAGTAACTGACAGGATTTCAATACAAACTCTCAGAAGGTTCATGGTTTAGGTAAGCCACAAGTAAATCGACTAAAATAATAGTGTAGAAAATATATTGAATTACACAACTGGAAGCTGTTTTCAACAAAATATTTGCCTGAAAATCTGTATGCTCCTGCCAAGCGGGTCAAAGACAATGAAGAAAAATAAAATATTTTCCCATTTAAAAGTTGGCAAAACATCCTTATAATTTGCAGTGTCAAGGCAACTGACAGGATTCTCATAAAAGTTTCCTGGTTCAAAGTTGAGCAATTTTCATTTATCGACCTGTGCTCAATTTGTAAACAAACTGTTCTAATTTGTTTATGCAAGCCATTTGGCACCTAAAGCGCCACAAGTAACTCAACCGAAATATACAAAAATTAAAAATAAAACCCGAATTTATATAAATGAAACTATTGGGAAATACGAGAAAGAAAATGAAAATGGCATTTGAAAAGTCTTTGAGATGAATAATGTATTTCTTGATAAACTGACAGCCAAACACACCGAATTGGTTCAACGAGGAAAACTTGTGGGGCCGCTTTATTTTTGGGAGGAAAATTCGCACTGCAGTTTGGGATTGGAAAATCGAATAGTCTCTTCTTTGGCCGCTAGCTAACTGGCAGATATTTAAATAATTCAATTAACTTGATATTTTCCGCATTTTTATGAATTCGTTTTATACATATTTTTATGAGATTTTGAGTGAATATTCTACTGGGAATATGTATGCGGCTGCCGCCTTGTTGACGTCGTGTTTGGTTTATTTTTAAATTCCCTGCTGACGTTTCGATGGCGCTTTATGCTCGAGGTACTGAACGTGTATATATTTTCGTGTACCGAGACTTGGGCGAGGGGCTTCGATTTTAATTAACTTGCAATTAAACGAAATTTATTGGCGCACTTTGATGGTCGTAAATTAGCTACTCGGGATACTTTCAAAATGTCAGCCGGGTAAATCAATTTCCCCAGATTCCGGCAAAGGTCGGAAATGTCAGCAAATGAGAAAGAAGGAACAACAACAAAAAAATGGAAACCTTATGTGGAATCTTGCGACACTAACAGCGGGTTTTTCATTTTTTCCCTCACACACTAAAATTGAGTGTGAAAGGTGCAAAAATTGGGTCTGAAAACTGTGGCTTAGCTGAAAAATAGCGATGACAAGGATACGAAGGTACATTTAGGTACTTTGATACTTTGATAGTATCTATAGATCCTTAAAATTATTTTGAATTATATCTTAAAATGATATAATTTTGTATTTATTTATCTATTTATTATTTTATTTATTTTATATTCATTTGCTATTAAGAATATTTACTTTTTCCAAGTATAACAAGTATGCCCTCATTTAATGTATACCATAAATAAATAACTCTTCCAATTTTGTTCTTAAATCATCTAACTTTCAATAGTAAAATGTATCCTTGGTACCTAACCGATTTACCTTGAACAACACTACCGGCAATCACCGTCAAAGTCCATTGCTTCACTAGTAGCCTCGCCAAATTGGCGATGAAGTGCCACCCACAATGAAGAAGTCAATCGAGTCACTTAGCCACTGCATGTTGAGATGCAAAAAAGCGTTGGCATAGACCTGGAACCGAGTGTAGCCTTGTACTTTTTGGGTCAGGTGCTGGTTTTTTCGTTTCCTTCTCCGTTTTGGCGAAGAGCCAAGCTGATTTAAGGCTTTAACTTGCCTCTGTCCGTGCACTTAGACTTAGGGAGAGTTAGATTTGCGGCAGGAAGTCTATGATAAGAGAAACGAAGAAATACGGAAATCTTTGCACTCGGCATCAAAAGAAGTCTATTTGTATATTAATGAAGCAGCGGAAGTTGCGGAAGTTTCACCTAGGCGAGATAAGAGAAATGTGGGGGAAAGTAAAGCCATCTTTGATTACTTCCTACATATTAATAGGTAATTTCCTTCAGTGAAATATGTACCTTAATCTACAAGTACATGAGCCTGAGTGTGCATATATTTAAAGTTAATAAATTAGTAAAAGCCAAGTCAGTCAGTTGTTCTTCAAAACCTTTAAAAGTTGCACATAAAATATATAAATTCTTATTAAAGGAGCCAAAACATTTGGCTCTTATAAACCAAAATAAAATATGCTCTTAAATATTTGTTTTGTGTGGGCTCTTTCTTCTAAATTGCTAGAAATCCTATAATTTATGCCAGTTTTTCTGGTATAAATACACAATTCTCTCAGCTAAGAGAAGAGCATGTCAACGCGAGGAGATCCGGAGAGTCCCCCGGCAATTCTTCCGCCGGATGAGGCTCCGAACAGTTGCAGTTTGAACGTTGATCGCGTCGGTTGTGGATCGTTCCTCAGCTCGTCTCGGTTCTTGGGGGAATGTTCTTAGGCCAAGCCAAGCAGCAGTGAAATAAATCTTGCGCGTGATCCAAAAATAACGCAGAGAAAAAATATCTGCAAAAGGGGGACAAAAACAGAGCGCGTGCCAAGTGCTCAAGTGAAAATGTTTACGCGAGGAAGGCACGAAAGTTAATCAGTTCGAAAAGGAGGAAAAGTTGCCGAAGTGATTTATTTCGAGTGTGTTGCAATCGTTACTGAATGAAGAGCATTCGAAAATATCGGCGATTTATTTGTGCAAGCCCACGGAAAGTGACAAATGAAAATATTTGAGCCTCGGTGCTGCCAAAATTGTTTTGCGCATCTATCGGCCAGATCAAAGATTTAAACAAATCAGCCGCAAATTGGTAAATAAAAATATTGAGAAATTCTCAAACCGCATAATTATCGGCAAGGCAACGTACAAATAACCCGTGAAAATTAATTTCCAAAAGAATTTCTGTGCCCACAGAGTATCATGTCGATTTGCATCGATTAATTAATATTTTTCTTTGCAAAAGAAAATGTATAAAATATAATAAATGTGAAAATACACGAATTTTTTCAAAATTAACTTAACTTTATGAAAATTGTGATATAAATTGAACAGAAAATTGGATATAAAATTTAAAAAACGAAAGAAAATAAAGACAGAGATTAAAAAAGTGCCATGTGCCGCTCACAAATATGTTAACATATAAACAAAATGAAACAAAAGGAAAATAAATATTTTGGATATACGGAATAAAATTATTTTGAGCAGATTATCCGACGAACCGGATTTATATCTAGGTATTTGCTAGATGGATGCTCCGAATTCCGTATTTAATACGCAAATCCTTAGATATATCGCTTGTTCGAGAGCTTACTAGAACGAGACCTTTGCACAAAACAATTGTGTAAACAAATTTCTGATTATTTGCTTGTGTGTTCCGAGTAGCCGAATTATTTAAAAATAAACATTTCACTTAATTTGCGTGATAAAACACTGCATTGCCGCCCACCGCCCACCGCCCACTGCCCACTGGCGGAGTGCACAATTTTTGTGTGTTTTTCGCGAGGGAGGCCAAAAATAAATCTCATAATTCGAAATAATTCGGCACGATCTCTTGCATTTAGCCGGGGTTTGTTGAACTTTTTGTCGCGGTTTCGCATTTGCCCAATTCCAAATGTTGTTTTCTGCAAGTCAGCTAAAATTAGTTGCAACTAATTTGTTGTTGTTTGTGTGCGCGTACTTTATAGTTTTCATTTCGTTTCGCGTGTCACAAGTGACAGCTTTCAATGCGTCGACATTTCTATGCTAATTATGCAAATTTTGCTCTGTGTCCGAGGGACATACAATGCTGTTTTTCAAGGGGTTAAAGGGTGTTGCGAGGGGAGTTTAACCCATGGGACCCCTGCCGCTACGTGGCCTGTTTCTGTCGCCATTTGCATCACAAAAGCGGTGGAGGAACTCTCGCCGGAATTGTTAAAACGCTGGCGGAATATAATTTATGACACTGTCACATCTGGTTTGAAACTATGTCGAAAGTGTTTCGCTATCGATTACGTTCGTTATGGATTAGGATCCCTTTTCGGACCCATTAAAAGTTTATTCAGGCTGGCAGATCCAACACACTCTCACTTCGTCAGGAGTGAATATTGAAAGCATTGAATTAAAGACCAGAGAGTGGGTTCGCAACAGAGTTTTTTCGGTTCATAGAATTCCTTTGGGATGACACTGAACTAAGTGCTCGCCGCAAAAATACTTTGTGCTCATGGCGGCACACCAATTGACCCACAAATTGTGTGCTTCGGTAATCGAAATGCCAACTGCTCAGCTGAGTGACTTCATCAGAGCCAGAAAAGCATTCCTCGAATTGTTTTGACCAAGACAAGTGGACCGGCAGAAAATAAGTGACTTCGCGACAGAATAATCCAAATCAAATCACTTTACTTAAATTCCAATTGCACTTTTCCCTGATTTTGCCTTCCAACTCTCTTGGTTCGCTAGTTTTTTCCCATTTTCCCCAGCTCTAGTTTCCGTTTGCTGCATTTTCCTCTCCGCCAGATGCCAGCTGCCAACTAGCAACTAGCAAGTTTTTCTTGCGATTCCTCTTTTATTTTCGCGAATTCTTCTATTTATTTATTTTTGCCTTTGGTGACGACATTTTGTGGAGTACGCGGACAATGCAGCGAAATTCCGTGAATATTTTTGCTCATTCGTTTTTATTTTTAAGCACTTGCTGTTTATTTTGAACGTTGTTCATTTTGTTTAAATTTGCATTGACGCCGAGTTTCTATCTCCCCGTTCCACGTCCGCTGTGTATTTATTTTTTATTAGAACCATTTTTAGTGCCGCACCAGCATTTGCACGTTCGTTTTTAGTTATTTTTTGTTTTCCTTTAAATTTGCATTCAATGGTCCCGACAGCTGTCTTAATTTACTTTCACTTAGTGGATACGTTAAGCCGAGTGATTGCCAAGAAAAGAGCACAGAAATAGCATTGATTTTCCATTTCATTTCGCTCTAAAAATACGAAAAAGCCATAACAGATAGTCGTGTTGACTCAATTAGCTTCCGTGCAAGTTGGTTGGTGGGAGAATTTATGAGATTTTCCCTTGCCTAAGTGCTCGGAAAAACTCCAAGTTGGGTTCGAATTTCCTTTTCCACTCCTACCGTTTAGCAAGAGGTCAATTTTATGTTCACAGCCAATGTACCTTGACATTTATGTGTGTGTTTCCTTCTGATGCAAACATCCACAAACATACAGTATGGCTACAACCTCTGCCAAACACACACACATAATAGCCATAAAAAAGTCGAAGAAATAAATGCAATAAATAAGAAAATCATTTAAAAAGATTTTTTATTATTCTCGAGGTTGTTTGCCATTTGTTGATGCCCTAAAATCGGCGTTTTGATTCTTTTCGCAGCGTAAGAATAGAAGGAAAAATATGATTTATGCTTAGATTTATTTGCAAATGGGATTTAAAAAATATTCAAGAATATTATACAGGTTTATTTTTTATAGTCTATTAATAAATATTATGATCTATTTATGTCTTATATATCTGATGTTTCAAACACAATTTCTACACACCAGTTTGTATGAAATATCTAGTTTTTCTACTCTTTTTGAATGATAAAAAGCTATTTAAATAGATAATTAAAGCGATATTTGTAAAATATTATTAACTAATCATCAAGTTTAAAATGGAATAGTATTTTAAACAGCACATTTTATCTTTAAAAATAATTTTATTTATATCTGCTGAAGGGCATTCACTTTTCGGTTTCCCATATTCCCCTGTTTTTATTTTTGTTATTTCTTAAAATGTTCTAGTTCTTCTTAGTTTGTTTTTATTGTGAAAAATGCTTTTAGTGTGTCAGTGCTTTGTGATTATTTTGATATACATTCACGCACACACTGCGACACATTCAGAGTTCCCGCACACATGGGCCCAGCGTGTTTCCCCCTCCACTTGGGCTTTTCTTAGTTGGGCTTTTCTTAGCGAACTCGTAAAAAAAATATTTAAATTCCTTTTCATTTTTAGATTTTGCATTTGCTTTACTTTTATAGCGAATTAGCTCACTTCGCTGGCGTGTCGACATAAATCGGGATGGAGGCGAAACAGAGGAACCTAATTGAATTTTCATTGGTGTTTTCGGTTTTATGATTAATCGTCATGGGAAATCTTTCGTTATGGACGTTATGGCTTTGCCGTTCGGAGGCTCTTTGTTTACGTTACGCAAATGTGGAAATTACATGCCACTAAATTCCGAATTCATTTGCCATATGTCAGGACTTGAATGACGGACGTTTGTCCGTTTGTTCGGCATTCCATATTTGTATACAATATTCCAAGTCTTATAGCATTCGGCATGGAAATCACTTGAATAGAGTGTCGGAAGCTCCTTTCATTTCGTTCCTATTCACTTCACTTCGATCGAATCGATTTGACAAAGTCCAAAGCCAAAAGGCATTCATAACTAATGGGCCACTATAAATAAATGACTTCCACCATTCCATGGAAGGTCTTAAAATAATATTTGGAAATCTGAAAATGAACAGCACTCTGATTGTGTGCCACACACGAGAGCAGGGCATGTCAAATGGAAAATGCAGTAGCTATGGAAATTGAAAGATGACTCAATCTGAATCTGAGAGAGCGGAATGCATTTCAATAAATATTTTAATCATTTTTCGGAAGTTGTGTATTTTTAGATATATTTTTATCTTGAGTTGACAACTAAGAAGATAGTTTCTAAGTGTTTACTTTTATTAACCACTTAAAACAATTAAAACAAAATATAAAACACGGTTAAAGGTGTGACAATAAACATGTTAAAGCTGACCCTCCTTGAATAAACAAAACTCTCAAAGAAAGAAACAATCACAGAATAAGTGAACAACTTGTTAAGGAAAAATTAAAGAATAATGAAATTGTTGGACGTCGACTTCAGTTTGCTTAGTGTTTTTCACCCACATTTTCTTTGTGTTTTTCTTTTGGCATACAAAGTTTTGACATACAAAGGGAGAAGTGAAACTTTCACAGCAAATGAAAGACGGAAAAAAACGCGAGGGCTGTACAAAAGAACATGCTAAACATTGCAAGTAAATAAAGTGGCAAAAACTATTTAAGACGCTCAAGGAAAATCCATGTAAATACGGTGCCCGGAAAATGTGAGCGATTTGGTTGGACACAACAAAGAAGGCAACTAACTGCAAAAAGAAAAACAATTAGTAATACGGAAAAGCAGGCGGAATGTGAAAAGTTTGCAGGACTTAAATTAATACAGAAAGGAGCAGCTAAGAGCAGGAAAGCAAAGCCATGAAGTTTCGTTTGGCAGCATTTTGGCTATTTCTGCTGACAGTTGGCGGCAATCACAAGCAATTAAGCCATGATTGCGCGAGGGGCATGGCCATGGCACAACTGGCCGCAACTGAACAGCGGCACAAAGGAAATGAACTGGAAAATGCACTGAAATTGCGTGTAACCTCAAAGCAAACGCGGTTTATTGGGGACATCACGACAACAATTCAACCGGATAACGCCACCACCGCCACCGCTCTTGCCACCAGCACCGCCGCATCCATTGCCAGCAGATCGATTGGCCATCATGCACTGCGGCGCGCCAAGGCCGTCACTCCATCCTCTCCGGACTTGGAGCTGCATTTCAGAGAGACAATGGCACAGCTCTTTGCCAGCGATGAAACGCCCAGTGGCATGGCAAGTGACAATCCCGTGGCCTCATCATTGGCCACAGATCCCAGTCGCGGTGAGGCGACAACCACACATCATCCGGGACGCCGACATGTGGTGCCCGATAAGCTGCAGTACACCAAGGAGATCCAGGTGAAGCAGGGGCGCCTCATGGGCATTACCCGTCGCTTCCAGGTGACCAGCGGCCTACGCGAGGTAGACCAGTACCTGGGGCTGCCCTACGCAGAGGCGCCCACCGGCAGTCGACGCTTCATGCCGCCAGGTGAGTGTTTACTAAGTTTAAAGTTGTAATAGAAACATAATAGTAAAATTCTATATTCATGCCTTACTTAGAGGCAAATTATATAATAATAATTACAAAATTCCCTTTATTAGAATTTAGTGTTTACTACAATAGAATAACATAGATCCTTCAGGCGTCATGACACCCTTTATTCATTCCCTTTATTAAAATTTAGTGTTTACTATAGAACAACATAGATCCTTCAGGCGTCATGCCACCTAAAAACAAATAAACATTTCTAAATATTTAATATTTACTTGCTTATTTATAAATACAGAGCCTTTTCGTATGAAATATTTCGGCAAAATGTGGGCGAAACAATAAACAATGAATTGTTTGTTTGCTCCACTTTCTATTGTTCCAAAATTCCAAAAAAAAAGGTGTCAGTTCTATCGAACTAACTACATTCAAATTATGGGAATAGTATTTAAAGTAAGTGAAGAGGTGATCCCCTTTAGCTGTTAAGGGCACCACATGAGCTGGGAAAATCCTTGCTATTTGGACCTTTTGCCGAAGGCAGCCAACACTATTTGTGACCGCAAATATGATGGCAAATTGCCACTTTGCAGCACCCAAAAAACCTCCGAGCCCGAAAGGCCCCTAAACCTGAAAGTGGATGCGGTGGGGGGGGATTTTGGGAAGCGGCGGACACTCCTTGGAGCTGCCGACACATGCCGGCCGCATTCCGCCTGGTGTCCGTGTTCTTACACATCCTGCTGGTCCTAGGGCCAGAGGGATGCTGTTGGGGCACTTAGAATTTAGCCTGCAATTTAGGCAATTATCGTCGGAGCTGGCCCGGCATTAGGCTCTCAGAACCTGACATTTGCCCTCTCCAACACACCGATCCAGCAGGATGTTGGGGCTTAAGGCACGTCATCCCTGTCCCTGTCCCTGTCCCTGAATCTGTGTGCTTCCTGTCCCAAATGGCTATTATTATTGCAGCTTGTTTTTACAAGGATTGCAATGTAAGTCCAGGCTGGCCATAGTTTGCTCATTCATTCGATTCCTGGCCATATGCCGGTCGAGTATGTTTCGGGACTTGTACATGAATATTTTGCTTGTTTAATTAAGAATGGGAATTGCTATTATTATATATGTTTTTAATTTGTTTATCAAAACATGATTCATGTGAATAGTGGCAATTGTTCTAAGAGATTTGTGGTCGCCAATCTGCCA
The DNA here is from genome assembly GCA_008042515.1 of Drosophila truncata. Classification (NCBI taxonomy): domain Eukaryota; kingdom Metazoa; phylum Arthropoda; class Insecta; order Diptera; family Drosophilidae; genus Drosophila; species Drosophila truncata. The sequence goes on from VNJQ01004190.1 coordinate 142,633, forward strand.
CCAAGCAGCCAGAGTTTGGGGCTTTGTCCTGCTGTTTTCGCCATAAACAGGCCGCAGTTCCAACTGTTCGCACCACAACTTCCTCCTTGCCACATGGTTCTCCAGTTGCACTTATTGTACACTTGGAGAATGGTTTTATTCTTTAAAATATTTAATTTATTTGTTTTATTTATTTATATTATTTTATTTTATTTAATTAATATATTTTTAAACACCTCAGCTTAGATAGTTTTCGATAGTTTTAGGTGTATATTTTTTCTTTTTTATCGAATACATTAAAAATATTTAAAAGCTATATTTTTATATCCTTTTAAAAAAAATCTTTATATATATCAAACAGAAAATCGATTCATGGTGCATATATTTGATTTATACACCAACTTTTAGACCAACCGGCAATTTATATGTAGTACAGATAAATCTTTAACTTTAAAAGTTATAAACTCCAACTGAATACTTCAAGTGCAGGCCAACTGTGGCACAAGAACATGGCTTTGCATTGCATTACGGAAAGACAATAAATTAACACGCCCCGGGGAATGTTGAAAGTGTTGGCCGCGATTTGTGTGTGAGGTTCCAGTGGCAGCTTTCAGTTTGCACTCCGCCGTTTGTCGCGCTGAGTTTATTGAGCACTTGAGGGCCGCACACTCAATTCGAGCGGACAGCAGCGGCAACACATTGCCAGTTGCAACCTATAGCTGCACCGCAGCAACATCAACAACAACTGCAGCAGAAACTGGAGAAACCCGGCGACGACAAATTTGTCAGGGGAAGTTGTTGGCTGTGTGCGGCGTTGCAGACACATCAGCGACAGTCGCTGATGTCGATACAAGTTGCCTTGAAATTCGCCGGGCAAATATCAGCCAATGCAAATATGCTCACGTTGCGTATGCGTAATGTGTGGGGGAACGCCTGTCAAAGCGGAGGACCCTCCAACCCGTATGCAAACAGAGTCCTGTGGATTTTGTTTATGCACAGCAACCGAACAAATATAGTAGACATTGCTTTCGCTCCGCGCTTCCTATTCCCATTGGAGCGACCCACCCTTCGCATGTTGCGAAATTGATTAATAACAAAATGCAAATAATGTTCACATCCGGATATTGGATACGAGTGCCACCCCAACACTGGGAGTTTGCTCTTTTCTTCGCATTTTCATGGCACAATAAAGCGACAAAATGAAATTTGTCTGCCGCGAATGTGTCAAAGTGTAAATGTTGCATATTTTCGGGGCAACGAAATTGAAATCGGCATTGATATTTGATGAATAAACTTGTTGGAATTTAAATTTCGTGGCATTTGTTGAAGTTGATTCAATTATCGCGTGTTAATGCTGTTATTGAGTTGACTGAACCCAAAGCCGCACGCACTCAGAGCTTGCTCGAATATGCAATAATATTTTCAATCATTTCGGTCGGCTTGAAGCCACTTAATTTGCCTAAACCCCAGCATTTACGGATCGATCGTAAACCAACTAACCGCAAAACAAGCTGAAGCCGTAACAATGTGGTGTCAAAATTCGTACACGACTTGCAGCCACTCAACCCAGATGGATGTGTGCAGCTGCCTTCCCAAGACTCCTCCCAACCGCAGGGCGGGAACCAACGACTGGGTATCGGATGCAGTGACCGGAATCCGGACTAACTTGACCCAACCGTGGTTGACCATTCACCAACGATTCTCCACATCTGCGAGCACGGTTTGACGTTAACTGCAACACCAAAGCGTAACCGCAGTCAACTTGGCCACGAATCGGGTTTGGAATCGGAATCGAAATCGGAATCGGGGATCCGGACAGGACCAAACACCAATACCGAGCTCCGAGTGTCCCTTGGTCTCCGATGGCACTTGTGTGCAGGATGTGCGGTGTGTGTGCTTGTTTATGGCGTTTTCAAGTGCCTGTTGACCGTGTTACATAAATACGGAATTGACTTTTTGGCCACACAGCACTCCCAAAGCAATCGAATGGCTGCGAAACGGAGAGGCGACAGGAAATAGCACAATGTGCTTGGCCACAATGGGTCAGGGGGTCATTTTTCATACCTCTTCGCCTTCTTTAGGTCTTATTGAGTTTGCAAAAGAATGTGTGTAGAATGGAAAAGAAATTAATTCACGTAAACGTATATTTTCTATGAAAGGAATTGTAATAATTTTAATAAAATTAAGATTACATAAAATAAATCTTTATTAGTTTTTAGGTTAAAATGCTTATTTAAGTAAGACTCATAGGCCTTCCTCTGAATTTTCCCCAATTTTTTAAGCCATGAATAACTATGTCCCTCTTTTTAGGTGCCCCCTTGCCGTGGCAAGGCCTGAAGATAGCTCGCCACCTTCCGCCGGTGTGTCCGCAAAAGCTGCCGGACACTTCGCCCCACGGCAGTGTTAACATGTCCCGTGGCCGCCAAAAACACCTGAATCGTCTGCTGCCCTACCTGCGAACGGAGAGCGAGGACTGCCTGTATCTCAACCTGTATGTGCCGCACGATGGTGAGTCCTTGGGAAAAATTAAATTCGCAGAAAAAGATAAAAAGATTAAAGGTGAGCAGACTCAACGAAGGCCTTTTCTCTTTTAGAAAGTCTGAGTGCCCCCAAGCAGTATGCCGTTTTGGTTTACCTGCACGGCGAGTCCTTCGAGTGGAACAGTGGCAATCCGTACGATGGATCCGTCCTGTCAAGCTACGGCGAGGTGATTGTGGTGACCGTCAACTACCGCCTGGGAGTGCTGGGTGAGTGCCAGTGGTTATTTGATATTTTTTCTTCCACTTAACCACGGGGATGTGTTGATTCGATAATCAGGATTCCTGCGGCCCAGCATCGATGCGCACAATATAGCCAACTATGCCCTGCTCGATCAGATAGCAGCCCTTCATTGGATCAAGGAGAACATCGGTGCCTTCGGCGGCGACAACTCGCGGGTCACGCTGATGGGTCACAGCACGGGGGCGGCGTGTGTCAATTATCTAATGGTATCGCCGGTGGCCTCAGGTGAGTAGGATGCACTTCGACTGCTACATAACTCGATGAGAACACGCCATGTCGGTCTGTTACACTCGCCGCAGGCCTCTTCCATCGTGCCATCCTCATGTCCGGATCCGCCATGTCCGACTGGGCTTCCAGCAATCAGTCCCTTCAATTGACCATGCAAATAGCCCATGCCCTCGACTGTCCGCTCAACGAGCATGTGGGGGCAGAGGACGACGATGTTCTACTGGATTGTTTTCGCCATCGTCGGTGAGTAGTTCTCGACCAATTGAATTATTTAGAGCCGACAACGAGACCATCACCGATATGGGGGAGGGGGTGGTCATAATAACGAGCCATAATGCCCGTTAATGCCTTTCAGTTTGTGCACTCGGAGAAAATGTCATTTGCAGTATCAGGTTATTCCAGTTGATTGGGTCATAGATTAATCCCAATGAGTGGCTTTTTTGTACTTTTATGAAAGGATTTATTACAGTTTGTGAAATAATATATTCAGAGTAGAAATATAAATGTCAAACCTTTTCGCTTGGTGCACTTTGTGGCGAATGCGAATCCCTTAACTTCATTAACGCTGCCATCTTCATCTGTATAGTATCCTATGTCATCTGTCGAGGACTCTGATTCAATTCGTACACCCAACAGAATTCGGCGGCTTTGTGCCCTGCCTAATGATTCGGTAAAATTTACGAGTTTGATGCGCCACAATGCCAATGGGGCGTTAAGTCCTTTACCCTCAGTCCCATGCAGCCCACAGGACCTTGACTAATCACGCATAATGTTGATGTCGATGCTTGGGCATTTGCATGGCGATTACTTGTAATCTCCCGTGTCCACTTTGACCCATAGGTCGCTCTCGAAAACAGGGGCGGAAGAACGCCCATTGAGTAGGTGATGGATGGCAGCACTTCAACTTAATTACTTTTTAATTGATTAATTTGTAAAGTTCTCTTCAAGGCCCCCGCTTAGAGTTTAAGTGGCGAAAAAATCTCAACGAGCTCTCTTTTAAAAATGTCTACTGACTTTAAGGTTATTTTAAAAACATCTACTGACTTTAAGGTTATTTAATATATTAAATTAATATAATATTAGACATTTCATCATTAATAATCGATATACATCAGCATATAAAATATGCTTAATGCTCCAAGCAACAAGTATTCAATAAAGACACAGCTATTATTAAAATTCTATAAATTTAAATTGCAATCGTGATTCTTCAAAATGTTGAATTGAGAATCGTATATTCCTCTGAAGTACTGTATTACATTTTTTATAAAACTGAATCTGAATTAATTACAGCCCACCGTCCTGCAACCAATATTTTTATTAAGGCTTTCGATAAAACACCAGTATCTCTCACTAAAATTTATTTACATTTCATATTCATTGCACGCATTTCAGTGGCTTATCCCTTCTGAATACCAGTCTCCCCTTCCATTAAAGGACTCGCCACAAAAAACGCTTGAAAACCCAACCGACGAGACTTAAATGCATTTTTTTATTTAGCAGAATTCAAGGCATGTGTGTGTGTGTGTGTTTCGCTGGGAGGAAGTCCATTTGTATGCGTCGCACACAGCGCAAGGAAGAGAACTAAAAAACAATTTGCATACAAAATGAAAAAAAGGCGCATGTAACTAAATATGTAAAACTAAATCAACAACGGCACAATAATAGTAATTATGTTAATTATGCCAACTCACACTCACAATGATGCAACAGTCGGTTCTATGTGCAAGTGTGTATCTTATGTGTGTCTCTCTGGAAACTTTCAGCTTGCTTTCATGTCCTTAATTCAAATTGGCACAGCAACTTGAAGATTCAAGCCAAAACTTTGCCTGGCGTCAACTCATGGTGTATGCCTAGTGAAGTACTAGGACTATCTCGTTTATTTTGGTTTTTGTTATTATAAAGAAATAAAGTAATTCAGCTTTGAACTATCAGAAATTATCCACAATTCAATAAATAGTATCTTAAACAGTAATAAAAATTGTTATTCAAGTCATTTAATGAGCAGTTTAATCCTTATTAATGTTCATATATATTTTTACACCATATTTATTAAGTCCCTAAGACTTTAAGCAAATTAATATAGAAAAACCTTACTGTTTTCTGTTAACTTTTAATCTCAAGCCTTTTCTTAAATCCAACCCCTTGAAGCTAGTAGAAATACCCTTACAGAAAAGTTCATTACGGAATGTTTTAATGAATGAGCTAAGCTTTGGTTTGAGCCTGAGAATTGCAGCCTCGTGTGGCAGCTTACTTAAATAACTGAGGGACTGAACGAGTGTGCGAGCGAATGAGTGAGTGGGGCCTGAGTGGCATGGGTGTGGTACGGGAGCGAGTGTTAAATGAATGCAATGAATTATGCATGAATTACTGAGCAAATGTGCTCATCGCTTTTCCTACAAAGGCACACAACTCATACACTCTCAGTCCGGGCCGGCTTTAGCCACGGAAACACAAACAGGTAACAACAACTTGTGCAAACTAACCGAGAGCCAGAGTAGCATTTGTTTAACCCACTCTCTCGCACACAGACGAACCTAAGCCTGTGTCTCTTCTGGGGCTTAGGCATTCTAAATATTTAATAGAACTTTTCCCCAAAATCCTGCCCATTGATTCGAATGTGTGCTTCTGCAACTTGCTAATTTATTCAAATTATTTACTCATTGCCTTGGCCTAATGTGTTTGCCAGCCAAACAGGACCTGTGATCTTTTATTTACTTCTGGCCAAGTTTGTAACAATATTTATGCATATAGAAAATAGCAGATGTTCAGATTGCACACCTGACCCAAAAATGAGCAATTAGTTTCGATTTCTCCGTGTTTCTGTTTGTGCTAATATTTTGATAAGCTGATTACTGCATTCAATTCAAGGCGAATTTCAGCAAGGAGACTTTTGGAATTCGAACTGCCTGTCAGATGAGATTTAAGCTGATTGCTTTTAAGTACAGGAATTAAATGAAAAATTCGTACTAAAATATGAATGATGTGCAAAATTTTATATTTGCAAGAGTTCACTTTATAGAGCTTTGGTAAATGCAAAATTCATTTCGCGCATTTAAGCGTCTTAACAATGAAACAAAGAGCGGAGCCGGTGCCATGGCCATATCGAGTATACGCCATGCAGGCCCACAAATAATCCACAGCCTTGGCAGCGCCTGCGCTCGCTCTCGTAATTGACAAAATAAAAAGCCAAAGCATATTAAAAATTCATTAAACAGAATGCAAGCAGATGCAGACAGTTTAAGCTGGGCCAGAAATACAAATACCAACTAATGGCACAACTAGAAACAGGGCTAAACTGGGGCATAATAAATGCTCGGCTTGCCTGCACAGGACTCGCAGCCAGTTAGCAAGGAGTGTGTTTCGCCAAGTAGCTACATGCAGCCTTAAGGAGACCATCAATCTTCGTTCCTGCCACCAGCACACTGACAAATTGTGCATCCGATGTGTCCGTATATCTGTAAACCGGGCCACAACACACAATATATAGAGAGAAATCGCACATATTGTGTGTCTAACGAGTTAATCGCAGTTGCAGCTCAACTTGTGACAGTTTTGCACCAGCCGAGCTAATAAGAAACAACAACGATTCAGCTAAACTAAACTCTCTCTCTCTCTCTTGCCCCACACATGAAAATCATAAATCACACGGCAGCGACAACGACAGCGATGAAGAGGTTTTCCCCGAGTCACGGGCACAACTTTCCCGGGAAAAGCTGTCCGCCCGAATTGTTTTAGCTTTCGCAAATTGTCAAAGTCAGGCAAAACACAAGCTCACGTACCGGTGGCCTTGCGGTTCAGACTTGGGTAATAAACTTGGCCATGTGTCGATAGCCAGGCAAGATCCAGAAGCCAGGATGACCAGTCGACTTAGGAGCATGTACCAAAGAGCGTGTCCTGCACAAGGAAAAATGTTTAAAACTATTTTATGATGCCAAAAAGATTTGTAAAATAAAACTATTATATATTTAGAATTTATTAAAGCTATAAACTGATTATTTGTGGTACCAAACACTATTTATTTTAATGTTTTTTAAAGTAAATTAATGGTAGTTTATTCTGAGAAGTAGTTTTTTGCTGTGTAACATGCTTGCTGTATTTTTTGCGGCTTTAGCTAAACTCCTTAAATTCCATTTAAAGTGCAATGAAGCTTTCTTTCGACTTGAGAGTGTTTGATGGCATTGCATCGATGGCTGCATTCAGCATTCAGCTTAAATGGATTACGATAATGTCTCCTCTTCAGTGGGATACCAAGGTGTTGAGTGAATTAACACCCCAAACACACACACACACACACACACACACACCCACAGAGACAGATGGCATTTTTGGGGATTTTTTCCAGCTTAGCATGTGAATGGATGCCAGGAATCCCTGGCATCGCTTCCAATTGAATTTTCCCCCCTTTGAGCTGCTTCGATTCACAGAAAGGACTGAATGATTAAGAGGGCTTCGCTCTTAATTCACCGACACTGGCATTCCCCGGCAAAGGTGGACCGAAATATTATGACAATGCGAACTGAGTTTGGTCGAAGGTTATACCAGCCCGAGTATGCAGAATGTGAAATTTGAATTTCTACTACTTTTGCCTCAGCTGGTTTATTCCTGGTCTGCATTTTCCAGATAACAATTGTCCAACTCTCGGGCAAACCAAAATATTTCAGATTCTCGTTTTACCTTTTTCTCGCCCAACCCGACCAGACCTGGTTTTGTTGCTGTATTTTTTTTTTATATCGTCGGTCTTTTTCTTAATTTGTGCCAATTTCAGTACCATCGACACTTCAGTCGGAGCTTTGGCATGTGGATTTTTATGCAAACTATGCCAGAAATTGCACCCAACTGAACCATTTCGCCACTGCAATTTTGTATCAATGCACGGGATGGAGCAACGGTGGCGGCGGGTGGCCCAATCGAAGGCCAAAAGAGCTAGTCAAGCGGCTGGAAAAAGAGCAAAAAACCGTAAATATTGCACCGAACGGAAATACTTTGCAGGAGCAGCAGCAGCAGTAGCAGTAGCAGCAGCAGCTTCAGACCAGAGATCGCTGGAGCAATGCTATATGTGTGCTGATTGTATTTCATACACACGTAGCATTTTTATGTCCGTCCCTGGGTGCTCGCCCCTGTTTGTATTGCCCACCCACAGACACACATATAAATACGAGTGTAAATCTGCACGAGTGTTCGTCTGGGAATTGGTTTGCATTGCGGCTCTATTATGGCGTTGAATGGGGGAAAAAATACTTTACGAAAAATGTCATAACTACAGGATGTAGGGGGTGAGTCCCACTGATAAGAGCACAGACGTTGATGGAAGGCATTCAGATGTTGGAGATGTAAATTTGAATATGTGTAAATGGGAAATCCTTGCCATATGTATGGTATAAATCCAGGAGTTGCTCTTATTACCCTTTGTTGGGTTTGCTAACGAAGATATCTCCCCTTGCCAGCTTTATTCAAGTGCCAAGCTTGGCTTCCTAAAACTTTATTTGCTCTGAAAGTTACAACTACATACTAGCAGATATTAAGGGTTAATCGAAGCACAAACTTGTTTTAAAAGAGCAAATTGATATGTCCAGAGGTAATGTTTAGAAAAATTGAATTTATTTTATCAAGAAAATGTTTTTTAATATATTTTTAATAGGGATTCTTGTTACTGATACGATTTGTTGAGCTTCTCTTCGGCTGCCAGTTGAAATGGAGGCCTGGCACTGATGGTCCTCTTAATTTTCTGCGTAGTAATTTCGCAATACCCTAAAGACCATATGTGTATCATGGTGGCCATCTCATTGGCTTTATGTGGGCCACGTGTGAGTCCTGGCCAGAATGCGTACGTGCCGGGGAGTGTCCGTGTCCGGCAACGAACGAATCACACATAAAATTTATTAGAAATTTCAAATCAAAGTGAAAAGTGACCGCTGTCAGCCGGCTGAGCCGCCGCAATCCCAGGGGCAGGCCGGGATCACGGAATATATATAGTATCCATCCAGCGTACTTTATACCCATCCGTTATACGTTCGCAAGACCTTTTAACGCATTTTGTCCCGTTTCTTGTTTCTTTGCAGCTACCAGGATATCTTGCACATACCAACGGCGCTCACACAATTTTCAACATCATTGGGTCCAATTGTCGATGGACATGTAATACCAAATCAACCGTACAAGGTCATGGGGCATTATACGGAGCACTTCAGCCGGTTTGTTAAGCAATTCCCCTTCCCTGAATCTGAATCCACATCCATTGGCGATGCCAATGCCTTTGCCTTAACCTAAACCTTTTGCCAATTCCTCTGCGTTTGATATTTACTGGCGGACCGTGCTTTGGGGAGCTGTCAAACATTCCGGCTTCTTTTTTTTCACCCCTCCGCCGGGCAGACAGCTCACCGGACTATTTATTGTGCGTTACTTGATTAGACGTCTGGTATTTCTTTTTCGATCCGTGCGTTTGGCCTCAGGTGAAGTCAAATCGTCTGTGAAAATCGAGGCTTGGGCTGGCCATTTAACACGGCAATTTTGCGTTGGCGTTGGCTCAGTTATCATCGAGCAAATTACGGCTCTAATGTCACTTGTTGTAGCCTCCAAGCAACGAAAGAAAAAACAATCCTCTCAACACCCGTTGGGTGCTTGTGCTTATAGCGTCCTTGGTCCATTCCTGGAGCATCCCCAGGCGCTATTTACGAACCGAAATTGGGTTCAGCTGCGGTCAAGCTGAAGGTGAAACATTAAAGGGCAATAGTAATATCGAATCTGCACAGAGAATAAAGAAGTCTATGTGACCAGCGACTGATTGCCTTCGAAAGAAAATCCGAAACTCAAGTTTTCTCCGTGTACCCCCCCATAAAATTCAATAAGCCCCAAAACAAATAATAGGCAGGTCGCATCAAAGAGCTACTTTGAGGGATTGGGCCTCGTTGCCCCCTGGTAAATTACACCCATCCATCAATCAATGGGGCAACAAGTAATAACTCAACTCCTCGCAGGACTCTTCCGCCATCCGGCACTCGCATTTCCCCGGAGGACATTAGGGCACGTGCTGCTTAGCCATTCAGTCAACCTAACACGGTATAATCTAATAAAATGCGTGATTAATTTGATTTTAATTGTTATCCTTTTGCAAGTCAAACGTGTTTGACACGCAATACCGGGGAAAAATAGAATAATAGCTGCCAGGAAGAGCCATTAATTACGGCGAACAGACAGAGAGCTCCGGCTCGGGATCCGGCTCTGGCTCCGGTTTCGGTTTCGGAGAGGCAGGTCACGGATAAGTTGGGAAAGTACAGGGGAAGCACGTTTCACACGGCCAGCAGAGTTGCTATTCGGTACGTAACACCTCGGCCTCTGCCTGTGGCTCTTAATCACCTTAATCAGCGTTGACCAGGGATTAAAGCCTTTTCCTTTGCCAAGTGTGTAAGTGCAGGAAAGTGTTGCTCCCAGCATCGCTCAAGTGTCCGGTGGCCATTCCATTGGCAGCTCCATCTCCATTCAATTTAGCAAGTTTTGCAGCAGCTTTGCATTTACTTTTATCGGAACAAAGTTTCCGGGCCCAACTTGAGAGGAACTTTTAATGCCATGTCCACGGCGCAACAGGAAGACAATGCCCAGTTGTGGGATTGGGGGAATGAGGGAATAAGGGACCTTGTGGGACCTCGGGGAACCAGGGCTCTGGGTGTGAAGTGTAGAGTGGAGTGGAGTGGACCACTTTTCAAAGGCGAGCACCAGTCGCACCATTTATCAGGCGGCGTAACAAGTTACGCCACAGGAGCGAGAGCTCGTTTTATTTTAGTGCTTTTAACTGCGTTTTATGGGAATTCATTGGCCGGTTGTTGTTCCGTCCATGCAGATTGTGCACTGCGAGAAAAGCAATAGATTTTGACTATAAATAAAGTGGAACTAATAAGGGAAGGTTTCAAGCCTCACTATACAAATTTCCTTGAGTGAGAAAGTGCTGGATAAAGTCCGGGCTATAATAATTTTAATGTCCTTCGTGTAAATATGATAGCTAAAATTGGGAGGTCCCCCAGACTACCTTTAAAACCTTTACGATAACTTTATCTTCGCGAGCATTTGAATGTATATAAATATATATATTAGAAATATTTTTTCGTTAACTAAATTATATATTTTTCCTGCTATCACTTACATAATTTAAGTGTATAAAACTGGCTTTAGTTCACCAGAGCAAACACAAACTATGCATGTCGACCAATCGCGCTGCCTTCTTCCTTACCGCCCCCTGGCCATCTCTCGGTATCTCACTCACTCCTGCTGCTCTCTCTCTCTCTCTCTTACAGTTATGATTTATTATTCGGCATCACGGAGTCAGAATCCTATCACACACTGGCCGCATTAGCACTCGAGGAAGGATTACGTGAAAATGAACGCGATAATTTATTGCGCTTCTATATGCAGAGCCGCTTTGATGTACGCCCCGATTTGGCATTGGCTGCCACGCTGAAGAAGTAAGTGAAATTTATGCTCGCTTTTATGACGGTGGGCAATGCAAATCCCAGCCCACAGTCCCGGCTTCGGGCTAGAGCCAAATAACCGCCCAAGCACAGAAAAAAAATATATGAATGATATTAGGTTTTCTATAGAAAAGAAATGGGTGCAAGGCTTAAAAGCATTGTTTGTGCAAAATTGAAATTTTTGAATTATGTAAAAAGGAGCTAAATGTTACGGTTGTAAGTGCTTCTCGTATTTTCTTTATTTTCTTCCAGTTAAAAATTAAAAACTTATCAGAAGCTATATAAAAATTACGTATTATTAGTAAATATCGATATCAATCCCATTTATTTCCGTGTACTTATAACTTACTTTGCATTTAACATAGTTGGCGGAGAGTGAGCGATCCGATTGAATGGTTTCCCTGGCTGGCTGGCTGGCTGTATGTTTGTAAGTACACGGCCATATCGTTCATCTCAATTAGAATTGTTTATGTGGGGCAATTTGTTTGCTAAGTGCCGCGGATTAGCGACGCCTGGCTGAAATGTTGCCTAGGCAATTTACTCCCGCATTGACGTCACTGGAATCCAGTGGATTCGGCTTTAAGGTTTAATTTTCGAATTGAAATTTATTCGGGTAGGAAATTGCTTCAAAGATGTCCGATTTCAGATTTCAGATTTCAGACGTTGGGTTTGTTTAGAAACTCGTTGGAACTGCCGCCATAAATTATAATAAGCGACCAACCCAACTGATCCGGAGAGCTGCCACAGGAGAGCACTATAGTGTCACTAGCTGGCTACTTATTACTGCGAGCTGTTGACGTTCCCCCGGGTCGACATTACTCTGTTCATTTCGGGAAAACAATGCCAGTGACTATCTCATTTTCGCAGCAGTGTCCTTTGGCTGTCGTCTCCTGCCACCTCCTCCCTTTCTCTCCCTCTCTTGCTCTGTAACTCTCTGTCTGGCGTTCACGAAAGTTTTGTGTGCAATAAATAAATTGCACAATGCACAGCAGTGACCTCCTGGCACATTCCCACCCACGCCCATTCAATGTCAACGTTTCTTGCATCCTGCGAAACAGCTCCTGAGCTGGATCCGTTTTTATTTTTTTGGTGGCGTTCTATAAAGTTATTTGCACAAAAGATGCAATTGTTTCCAAAGATGCACCTCAAGGATTATAAACGAAATGTCCAGGCGATGCAGCATGTGGAAGTGAAAATCCTTAGGGAAAAATCAGAAAACGAATTTTGTATGTGCTTTGCACTGGGATTCAATGAAAATATGTGAATTTCCAAGGTAAATCCATGGAGCTTAAACAACAAGCTGCTAAATCGAACTATATTACAGTGGGCTTTGTAAAATGTTTCATTTATCGTTTGAGATTTGCTATAATTTTCGACAGCATTTAGTTCAAAGCTTTGTGGGATTTACAAAAGATTTAAATTTATATTTTTACGATGGGAAAAGGATTTCTAACAATGAATAATGTAATTTTTGTAAGGTTGGGCAAAGGAAAGAAGGAGGTTTTTGATCAGTATTTGGAAGTTAAAGAAACCTATTTTATTTAATCCACTTAGCTTTGTCATACATCTGTTTTAATTATGGGAGAAATATTAGAAAACATTACGATTTTCTTTAAATATTAAAAAGTGCTTCGATATTTTATATAAAAAGTTGTAGAAATATTAAGAATGGAACTTTAGCGACCTCTATTTTGTATCGACTTAAAAAGAGTTCAAATATGTAACTATTGAAAATGATTTATTTGAAATAAGTTCCTATATATGATCATTTTGGCTGTATAATACCCATGACCTTCAACCTGTCTCAAAATCACAAAAAGCGTTACCAACCTTTGTTACCAACTTGGAATACCCCTACTTGAGTGTCAGGAAGTGAACCAAAAGCGTTCTAAGCTGCAGGCATTCGCTCGTAGCGGATAACAGCAATAACACCCGCAACAACTACAACCAAAACTAACGGCTTGAAAGGCAACTGCAACAACCACAGCAGCAACAAGAGCAAAAATAGCCATAGCACTCATAAGAATAAACAACAAACAAGCAACAAAAAACAAAACACCAACACAACGACAACTAAAGGGAAAAGAAGGGACAAACAAACGATTGAAAGGAAGTTCACACAATCAACAACAGATGCGCTTTTTCACATACGAATAACTGAACATGGAAACTCTCCAGGGGAAATTGTTTTGTATGACGTTGCTGCTGGCTGGTGTTCTCTGTCGGTGCGAAAAGCTGGAGGGCCCAATGGAGGAGGTGGCATCCTTTCAGGCTTCGCTTGCACATATTTGGCGCTTTTCTCACTCCTTCGCTAACTGCATCCCACTGGCAATGCTTTGTTGTCCGTCATTGAATTAAATGGCAGTCGAGGCCCCCGGACCAATGGGCAGTGGAGTCATTGATAGACAGCTGCGTTTTTTTGTTTCGTTTCATTTCATTAAGAGTCCGTTTTTCCGGCTGGGAGAGTGCAATATTCCAGGATCCTCGCTGGGAAGTCATGGAACCTCGCTCTTGTCTGTTGTTCGATTGTTCAACACGACACGTTTGGCAATCAATGCCGCTCAGCAGGATGCCCTTGGCTCCTTTAAGTCCAATACATCAATGGAGTTATGAAAAAGGGAGGCGGTGAATTCCTTGCTTACACACAAGGGAAATTATAGTGAATTCTCTCCTGGAAATTTTTAACAAATGAGTTAATTCTTTAGATAATAATATGTAATGGCTTAACTTAAACTTATTTGGATTTAACTTTTTGTTTTTAAAACAATATTTCACCACTAAATTACATGTCTACGAAATGTTTTTTCTAGTGTAACAGAATACCATTTCTCTGGGACTTCTTTTAATTTATTTCTTTGAGCAAATCCAGCTACACGGCATCCGGAGTTAATTCAAAATTGCCTTGACAGAGCAGCAGATAGGTATTAATATCCGCCTCTTTACAAACTTTACGACTTCCCTGGCAAATCCCTCTTGAGATGATTGCATTTCATTTTGCCGCATTGTAGCTTATGATTTCCCATAATCCGCCTTTGAGGCGCCTTAAAGAGCATACAATTGCTTCCGCCGCCATGACTTGATTTCATTTTGGCCACGCTCAAAGCAAGAGGCTAGGCAGAGGGCCCTTGAATGCACTTTTTCCACTGCACATATCCTCTTGCCAACGGCTTTTTTTATCTCTGGTGGCAGTGTCGCAAGTTTTAGGGGCCAGCTTTTGGTAACTTTTAGGCATTGCGCCACTTTCAACAGTTTTTGGTTTATGGCAGGCTATTTTCAGGGGCCCCACAGGAAAGCTAGGGGTTAGACCTGTTATCCGACCCCTTTTAGCATGCCCGAGCCGTGTTTCCATGGCTGCGTTTAATGGCTGGTCAGATACAGTTACAGAGACTACAACATCGGGTTTGGGAGGGTGAAAGAGTCCTCCTCCGGGTCCTCCACCTGCACACATGCGCTCCTAAAAATTAGCTACTCCAACGTCAAACAACAACAGCACGCCGGCCAGACAATAGCTTGAGACCAGAGGACCCACAGCAAAAGTGCACAGGGAGAAATATTAAAAATATTTGAAATGGAATACAAAGAGAGCTGTTCAGATTATTTTATATTAAATATTAATAAAATGAGTAAGGTTTCATATAACTAATATAAAACAGATATACTTTTTGATATATAATTAAAATGTAAAGGAATAAATCAAATATTTCCCAGAGAAGGATATCTTTAAGAAGACGAAAACCTTAATTATAACGAATTAATTTCTTATGCGCCAAAGAAGTCTTTACAATTTATTCTTAATTACGAACTTTATTACTAATACAGGATATGCATAACTTAATATTCTTTATCTTGTCTGACATAATAATAAAATATCTAAAGATACAACTTTGCAAACTTAGGCCGCACTTCTCTTCGAGAAAAATACTCTTCGGACTATTATTTTTTCACCACAAAGTTTTCATCACGTCTAAGTTTCAAGAAATACGTGGCCAAATTGCCAAAAACTTCACGTTTTACAAGTTTTTAAAGCCTAATAAAAGCCAATCCCAGTGCTAGGGAGCTCCACAGGGAGCTTTAACATTCAACTTTGACATTTATATACAAATTAAAGTTTCTTACACGCTAACCTTGTTTTTTTTTTAAGAAAGTGTGAAAATAATACGGCTAAGATTCTAAATCTATGTATAGAGCCTTTTCTAGCTGTGCAGATTCAGTGCTGCATGTTAATGAGTTGCCTGGCTATTGCCAGAAATTGTTTCTGGGGCCATTGCCTAAATAGCTTTGTCCGCTCCTCAAATGCCCTCAGGTGGGTGTTCCTGTACGTGTGTGTCGGTGTCGGTGTCGGTGTCGGTGTGGACCTAATTGCAGGTGTGTTTGATTTACACTAGCCATGAAATTGGCTATTTTGGCATTACCGTAGCATTCTTCGTGTTCTTTTAAACGCTAGGCTGACACACATTCGGCCAGCCAGTTGGGATTTATGGCCCCATCGAAAATGTCTACCGGTTTTCGGTTGCCTTTTTAAGGGGGCAAAGATGGGAAGGCTGTCCGAGTGAAAAGGCAATTATTTAGCCCTGTATCCGTGTCTTGTACTTACGGCCACAGTTGACTTCCCAAAAAGGATTTAAGTCTGAGGATATTCACTGCCACTTTTCAAAGAGGGAAAATGCTTCAACGATGCTTAAGACTTTCCTGAAGCCAAACACATTCTCTTTTCATACCCAAATTTCTTAAGAAACTTTTTCCTTTAAAACCTAACCAGCAATTAAATTTCCTCTTAGAAAATTTTATGCTTTTCTTGAATAAGTCCATCTTTGCCTGACTTAATCTTAAATGCTGTGATAATCCCAAGTTTAAACTCAATGGAAACCAAACAAATTGATGCACAATTAATATATTTTGAGTCTAATTTATTTACCAACTGTTAGAGAGAAATGTAAATCGATTAAGTTGTGCAATTTAATTGAATATTCATTTATCCCCAGAAGATACCACCGGTGTCACTCTGCTTCGACTGAGCTCTATTGTCGCTTATCTCTGGCCCATTCCTCATCGTCTTCCCGGTTTTGTAAACTGTTGCTTAGTCGCTTAATCCCTGGCTTATCTGTCCGAGACACAATTGACCCAACTCAAAGTGTCGCTGACAGCTTTATATTGTCGTTTTAATTTCAGCCATTTATAAACCGCAACGTTGAGCGGCCTCTTTAATTACCCGGCAGCCGCAAAAGTTGTTTACCCCACAATGGAACCGCGTACCACAGATAACGGAGCCCTCGAGGCCTGCGGCGGAGGGTCAACAATGCTGGGGGCCCGCCAGCAGACGCTTAATAGCGTAAACTTATTTATTATAATATTATTTACAAAAATATGCAAAGCAACGCTCGGGTCAGCTCGGTGATCCTTGGCGACAGACGGCGCCCGTTCGTGCGTTCGTGCGTTCGGGCTGCTTTAATTTATAGTCCTTCGGCCGTGCCGCAGGAGGTTGCATACATTATGGACAGTGTTGGGCCCCCGTAGATTTTAAATATGTTTAAAATAGATGATAGCGATGAAAAGCGGAACATAGGTTGCTTAAAATATGAGCTGTAATTTATTAGATTAAAAATTTTGTTAAAACATATGATTTCCATGTAAATATTTAAAACCTTTTAGCAAAGAATAATATTTTAAGTAAAAGATCAGAGCTTAATAACATCTTGTAAATGAAATAGCAGGATTTTACAAGTAGTTATCAGCTTCAACAGTATTAATTTCTTATAGTTCAAGACTTTTAAAGATATTAATATCCTCCTCACTTACTCATCCTTAACAATAGCCAGCCTTTCAGCACTGATTACCGAAGAACGCGAGGACAATGATGTGGGCTTGGCATTGTAAGGGAGGCGGCGATGGCAGGAGCCATAAACTTTGAAATGACATTGTCTGCTGTTACCCCGTACGCTCAACGCTTTAATGTGCTGGCTAAATATGCATTTGGCTTACAGCTGCTCCATATCCCTATATCCTTGTATGCCTGCATCCTTGCTCGCAAGCCCTATCCCCCGAGCAGCGGCAGTGTGGCATCTTGAACCAGTTGCTCCCGTTTTATTTGCCAAACTTCCCTCGTAAATTTTACCCTGCTGCAGCTAGTGCAGATATATGGAACGCTCCCCTTCGCTTTCTGCTTTCTGCTTTTTTTCAACGGCTCGGAACGTGTTGTTTACACGCTGAAACATCATAAATTACATGCGTGCTTTTTGCCACTCCTCTTGTGTGTACGCGGACTCCGACTCAATCTGGCTCAGTTGCGGCGGCGATTGTTTTGGGTCACATGTACCTCTTCGGCCTCCGCCCACCAATCTCACTGGCCACGCCCCCCTTTTGGCTGCGATCTGCCGCTGACATGCGTTTTCCAGAACTTTCGATTATGCAACCAGCCGAGCTGCCCGAATACCCAAGCCCAGGCAATTATTTACTTTGCATATTTCAGTGTTTTTGTTTGCGGGGCAAATATGGAAATGGCGAACATTTTGAGTGGAAAATTCATTCATGAAGTGCGAACGCCTGCTCTCTTGAGTAAATTTCTTTTATTTTCGGCATATTTTAAGGTAGCTATCAAGCAATTTTGTCTGTGGTCTTTATAGCTATGTTTGTTGAAATTTTGTAGAATTTTGCAGTTTTATGAAAGCTTAGAGGAAGCAAGACTTCATTTTAATTTATTATTTATTTATTTACTTTGTTAAGGTCATAAAACAGGTAATCAATAAAGTCTTTACTGAATTTCTCTCTAGGATTTTATTTGATTTACTCTTTGTTTATTTTACAAACAAACCAATTGGCTGCAACAAATTTAAGTACTTTTCTAAATGATTCTAAGCCTTATTATATAATTTACGTATGGTAATTTTAACTTTTCAACTGCTTGCTAGCTAACTTTCACTTTTCACACACAAAAGTATGGTACTTTAATCCCGCCTAAGCCATTTCAAACCCCGCAATTGCCGCCTCTAAACAGCCAAGCGCCGCTTATTGCATCCTGTGCTCATCCAACGCGCCTCAACTTTTTTGCACACACACACACACACGAATGTATAGTATGTTGAAGTGTTATAAAATGGTGCTTATTGCATTGTGAGCGGCATAAATATTCGCACACACGCGCCCAGAAGCACTTGCTGGAATGGGATGTACTTTCTCCCCGTATGCCGCCGTGAGTGGTCGCATTTCCCAGGCGAGTTGCAGTTATTCATAATCGTTTGTCAGTCGTATGTATGTGTGTGTGTGCCTGTGGCGTACATATGTTTGTGCACAGCAAATACTAGCCAACACACACAGGCGCACATATACAAAGCGACCGCAGTATGCGGCTAAGCAATTTTGGTAAACGCTTTTTGGGGCGGACAGGGTGGCGTATACGCAATATATTATATTGTATTATATTCCGCACTGACCAGAATTTGCTGTAAACAGGCGCGGGCGCAATAAATAATTAAAATCTAGCATATTACCGAAATGCTGTGAATTGTTAAACTCAACAATTGCCATGTCGACTAGTGTATTAGTGGCGAATTTGTGTTTGCTAAGATTAGAAACGTCCGAGTGCACCATTGCCTATTTTGTTGAATTGCTAACAATGACTTTTATGAGATTTCTCTGTATATTCATTTACAATAATATTTGAACATGGATTTCCTTTAAATAATAATAGAATCAATCCTTAAATTTAAAAGTGTGCTTATTGATTATCAGTTTGTATCTTTTACCTCGCCTAAATAGACTAAATGGCATTCATTCCCTCTCACAGGTATGTATACCCTCTTCAGTCATTAGGGCTTTGATTCGAGAAACTGGAGGAGCATCCTTTTTTGAGAGCTCACACACACACACACACACATCCTGCAGAGCCTTGACTATTTAGCCCAACTTCCGTAGAGCCCGCAGCAGCGGCTAAACACCTAATGGGCGACCCTTGTATCCTTGCATCCTCATATCCTCTTGGCCTTCCCGATTCGCCGCTTCCCCGCCACCGAGCCACGTTAAGTGGGGTTCATGAACTCCCACTATTCCCATGATCCACCGCAACGGTCGGGCATTAACGCCGGTTAGTGTTCCGCATCCGTGTTGGCGTCCATATAAGACTCGAGCTGTTTCGCTCAGCTTGTTGTGTTTAAGGGCATATCGGATGCGAGGGTTCTGGGTGATTAAATGGATTTGATTTCCCCTTTTTTCACGCACCCAACCGACGCCTGCCGGGGGGCGAAACTGTGATTTGAGACCGTGCTTAAGATATTTGAGGTTTGGACTCCATTTAAAGTTAACTCAATTCCATTTGCCCGGGGTGTGTATTCAAATTTCTTTAACTTCGTTAGGGATCCAACGTATTTCACGCAATTTAATGAGAGTGCAAGGATATTTGTCCACTCGTTTGAATGCTACGAAAATGTCATTAGCAGCATATTCTCATTCCCTGCAATTCCCGCTTAATGCAATTTAAAATCAAATTGCATTTTATTCGAAAGACTCTACCTCCCCCTTTCTCTCTCTCTCTGCGCCCGTCGTACTTCATTAGCAAACTCCTCAACAAATTCATTATGGCTCTGCAGCTGCCAAAAATCTAGGGCACTGGCAGATTGTGCACCCGAGTGAGGCAGCCGGAGACCAGACATCCCGGACAGAAGTACGGAAAACACCTCCGTCCGTCCCAGTCTGTGTCTCCTTCGTATCCGTATCCGGCAGATGACTGCGTGTGCGACTGTACGAATGTGAGTGCGAATGCGAATGCGAGTGTATTCTGGCGGAGAAGTGTTTGTTTGAGTGCGGAAATATTTAAAGTGTCACATACGCTCTTCGGAAATTAAATGTGAGTGTTGCTTCACGCTCCAGAAACGAGCAGCGGAAGTCGGCGACCTACACTGCGCCACCGAATTGGGGGGAAAATGTCTTTCAAGTGGCTAACCGCACAGCCTGCGTGTGGCTGCTAATTTACCCATGTCTTAATGTGGGTCCTAATCGTACAATTAAATTTGGTTGCTTTGGCGGAATGGAAAATGTGGCATATTTTTAAATTCATAAGAATCATTATTAAAAATATTTCAGAAAATATTTTATGTTAGAAAAAGAAGTGTTCGATGTTATTTTGATATTTTTAAATACTCACAAACTTTTTAAATGGATTTTTCATAGCTTTAAATTAACTTGAAGCTAAATTCCAGTGAAGCAATAAGGAGAATGTCTTTAAATTTTATATTTTTGTGCCATTTTCCTGTACTGTATTGCCGAATTGGATCACACTCCTGTTGGGTCCCCAAATGGCCATTCCTCGGCTCTCCCCTCAAGGTGGTTTAAAGACGAGGTGCTGCCCAGGAGGGCGTGGCCATCCAAATGACGCTCATCGCTTTTGTTAACCTCTTTCACCTGCTATTTGTTTCTGGCATTGTTGTGTGAGCTTGTATGTGTTTTCACTGCATACTTTCGAGTGTTTGCTGTGCATATTTCCGGTGGCCATTTGTTGGGAGGGGGGCGTGTGTGTGTGTATGTTCTAGTGCTCCAGTGTGTATTGGTGTTTCGAGTGTTGTGCGGTTGTTTTTGAGTGTTTTCGTATGTTTGGCCGCTTCTGTGGGTTGTTTTGCGGTGCGTATACGTAACATTGTCGCCTAAACACACTCGAATTTATATATATATTTAATTATACTGTCGGTGGAACTGCTTTCATTTATATAACTTTCGGGGCAGAGTTATACTCGGAACAGTTCCACTTATTGTTTGTTTTGTGGCACACTTTAATCTTATTTCCTTACCAACAACACCGCACGATTCGGTTTTTCCATGTTTTTCATGGGATTTCCCCATTGCACACTTGTCCAACTTTTAATTAAGCATTTGTGCTGGTCTGGTAGCATTCGAAATTTGTTTGCTCGACTTTCTGTTTGTTCTGCAACCGAATTTTGCGTGACTCCCAAAATTATATTTGCCATGACGCATTTTGCTGGACGGCTAAAAAGTCCATCACTCCGCCAAAGCGGAATTATCGCGGTTTTCATGCATTTTTAATTAAGTCAATGGCAACGCGAACATCGCCGATGGGCTTATAATAATGCCACTGTGTGGAATATAATGGGATTAAAGTTATGAGCTCCTGCGGGAACTCCGACATATGCACATTTATTTTTGCCCCAAGAAATATTCCATTGAAGTCTTTAAAACACAACGATGGGGCACTTCTCCTTGAATCTGCATTCACTTCAAGATCACACTTTATTTATTGCTCATACGTCTCGTGGACCGTCAGGAAAGCGCTCTAAGCGTTTGCTCAACCAAGTGAGATTACATAATAGAAACCGCAAATAAATATAAAGCGAAGCTGAGCTGCTGCTTCGATTCTGATTCCGACTCCGATTCGAAATCCAAATGCAAACATCTTTCTCCGGCAGCAGCAACTGGAGCTGAAGAAAATAAAACAGTTGAAGTCAAAATAATAGGTCTAAGAAGGGGCTATTGAAATGGTTACAAAATAAAATAGGTAAGCTTTTATTTTAAGAGAATATTAAAAAAATGAAATAAATCGTTTTATAAACATATAAATATAAATATGTTAAAGATCTTAAATACAATTTTTTTCTGGGATTTATAATAAACATTGAAGAGTCTGTCTTAGTGTCATAGTTTTTTCCCCAACCGCAAGTAGGACAAGAGTTAGCCCATGCATCTTGTGAGCCACCTTCGGCCATACACTCATGAGTGGTACTGTCCCCCCCATCGTGCTGAGCTTTGCCCAAGCTCGAGGCTTCTTCACAGGGGGCGACTGTGCTGTCTGAATGGAGGTCAAAGTGCATAACTTAAGTAGCCGACAATAAAATGCATAACATGGCGCACGAAACACAAACAGACAGAAGCCGGCAGCAGCCAGCAGCAAAGGAAAACTAAGTACAGACCGTACGAAAATGTGGAAAATATGGCTCTATTTATTTGTACATTAGGCCATGCCAGCCAAGACGTTGAAAACCTCTCCGTGCCATCCGTGCAATCCCTTGGCCTTTGAGCGTGCGGGAGCGAGCGTGTGTCCTGTGGCATGTTGTACCTGCCTCAACAGCTGCTAGCAAAAGGCCAAGTGTTGTGCTTGACATGTAGTACACACAAGGCAGGAGGCACACAGCACAGGGATTTCTTGATTTTTTTCTTTCTTCCTTGCTTTCTCGTCCTGTCTCCTTGTCGCTCCCGCTGTGCCATAATAATTTCATGCTGTGCTGGACTTAACCAGAAGCCTGCCGATTTATCTAATGCGGGAGCGGGAGAGTAACAAATTTATTAAGGAAAACAAAGCGGGGAGCAAGTTTAAAGAGGTTGCCATGGGAAAAGACTTAAAAGAAATGTCTGCAAAAACTGTGAAATTTCAATAAAGTGTTTAACCTCAAATGAAATCAACACGGAGTGAATTCAAATTAAATTTAAATTCTGCAGAATTTGTAGAATGTTTAAAAATATGTTTAGATTTCAGTTAATACCAAGGCTTTCTTATAAACAATAAATATATATATTTTGAATATTAAATACAAGCATTTATTTAAAGTTCTTTATAGAAGTTTATCGAGTTAATAAATTTACAATGTATGAACACAAAGTGCTTATTAAATGTTGAATTTAATAAGAAAGAACTCTAAAAAGCTTTAAGACATTAAAATAGAGACAAGGCTTACCTAAAAACGTAAATAAATTTATATTAAACATTTGTTTTCACAAAAACTCTCATTAAATGGGACTTTTATCGGCTCCCTGTAGAATACTCGATTGCAATCAGTGAAACTTTCTTTGGTTGATTCGCGATTTTCGGCATTAGTACCCATTGTTGTCCATTGTTTACTATCCTCTGGGAGAGCTGTGCACAAAAGCCAACCGCGTAATTAAGCTTTACGTTCGGAGAGTAAATACGGAAACAGCAGCAGCGCACTCACTGGCACGCACGTCCATAACCGCAGCGAGCCACCAAATGTTAACAATGCACATTACGCATACGCCACGTTGCGCTGATGTTCTGATGATCCCCTTTCAACCTGCCTCTCTGTCTCTCTCTCTATCTTTGCAGATACCAGGACATGTACAACAATCCGATTAAGGCCACTAATTTGGAGCACCGAGATGTCGTCCTGGACATTCTGTCCGATGCTCGAGTGGTGGGGCCACTCCTGCAGACGGGCATGTTCCACGCGGATGTCAATCGGCGTAATTATATGTACGTATTCGGCCATAACAGCGCCACCGGACCCTATGCCCACGTAAGTATTAGCCAGCCAAACGACGATTCCAATTACATACTCTACAGCGCATTTAATTTAAACGCTCGCGGTCTAGTCTGAATAAACTCAGCATGAGTTGGCATCTAATGAGTTTCCATGATGTACTCGTGGCCCTCCGGAAAATGGCCTGCCCAATAATGGAACAATAATGCTGAAAAGTTGGTGGCACTGGGCTGGGCGGAGTTTAGTTGAGTCCATCACGGGTTGACGGTGCTTGTTTTTGGCCTTTTGGCCAAAACAATTCACAAGTTTGCAGCTGCCAGCGGCGAACTGCCGCGAATGATAGCCATAAAGACAATGAACCCTGCAGCAACAGAAACGGAAAAAGTCGAGACACTGAAAAATATGAAGTAATAAGGAAAAATAATATTACATTTTCATGCATTTATAGAATATTTAAACTCTTAGATTACTTAATGAGAAGAAAGACATGCACTAAGGAGACATTTTCTTCCTAGAATATCATTATTATTTTAGCCATTTTATATTTATAATTCCAATCCAAGTAGAATCACAGTTTGTTCTCTGTGCAATTGAGAGAAAAAAGGGGAAGGTCCTGAAAATCCAAAACAAAAACATCGCCAGACAAGTTGAGCTCGTGTCCTTTTGCCAAGCAGACGGCATCTCTTTGACTTAGGGTTCATTTGTGTGCTGCGAGGGGTCACTTTGTAGAAGCCAAGAGTGGGTGGCTGTGACTGTGACAGAGACTGGCCATGGTTATGGTTATTTGTGTCCTTGTCCCACCGCCGGGGCTTTTATGGCTTTGTCATGCTTATGGATTTGTTACTGATTGCCTCGCCGAGATAGCTTTGTGTGGCCATGAAGCTGTCCTGGCCTCGGACCTTCGCTACTCTACTCGAAATGGGCATATTGATTTGTAATTAAGATGATTGGGTTGATAGGCAAATAAGGAGGCACAGAGGGGGCCCTGGTCCCGGGACACTTTCTTAGGAAATCCTTTCATCTGCTCGCAACTCTTAGAGGGGGTCCTTGGAGCTTCGACTATGCGCTGTCACAGAAATTTATAGAAATATATTTGCAGGGAAAATTCGAAATTGCTCAGCAGACGGAGACAAAACTTCGCCGAAACAACAAACCATACAAAAATAATGAATTTGAAAACAACTCAAACAGGGATCCAAAACAAAAGCCACACTCACTCCCTCAGCCTCAAAGCGGAAAGTTATTATTTCGTATTATATATGTATATATTTTTGGCAACTTTTTGGCTTTGCGCTAAGCGAATTTTTATGATCATAGTTGGAGGCAACCACTTGACCATAAAACAAACTGCAACTGCAAATAGATGAACAGCACGGGGGCATGGCCTTTCGGAATGCGACAACAGATGGTGGGGGCAACAACTTTTTAATAGCCCGCAATTAAAGTATGAAAATAAGTCTGATAAATTGCCAACGAATAAAAGTAGCCAAATCACACAAAAGAACATGTTTATGCTGCCTGATATATGGCCGGATTTCGTTGCTCGTTGCTCGTTCCTCGCCATCGCCATCGCATTAGTTGCGAATAAATTGCGAGAATAAAATTCACTTAAATATTTCATGCTGTATTTGTTGTTGTTGTTGTTGGGAGCCAGAGCCAAAGCTGGAGCCCGAAACATGAAAAGCGGATCCCAAGGATATATTCGGGTGTGCCTACAAATTATCGCTGGCTGTCGCCAACGCAACCTACTCGCTTGCAGGGTGAATATCCTGTAATCATAGGACACCAGGGGTTATATGTTTTGCATTGCTCGATAAGATGTGGTTTAATAAATATTAGATATTTAAAGAAATTATATAAGTTTCTCCCTTTAAGAAGTTCGAAAGGATTTTCCAATTTAAACTGCTTAATGAGTAATTCCCGGTCTAAAGGATCAACTTTGGTATCCTTACTTGTTTTATTTTTCGGCCCAGACAAGCAAACAGTCAGACAAGTTAAGGCCCACACAATCGCACAACACATTCTGGCTTTTCTTTTATTTATACCAAAATTTCTCTGTTGCCGCATTCTTCGTTTGTCAGAGAGCGAAGCCAAAGAACTCGCGACTGAATGCGAATGAATTTGTGCATAAACTGCGCTTCTGCACTCCATCTCGAGTAGCGTCAGCCACTCACTCGCTCTCTTGGATCCCGAACCCGTCCTCGACCACGCCCACCGTCTCCGGCACCACATCCTGCCGAGTAGCCCCGCTCCTTTGACTATCTAACGCGGGCCGCGGGCCGCGGGCATATTGTAAAACTTTTTGGCACATGTCTTGACTGTTTTCCTCAGCCTCAAAATGGGCCGGAGAGACTACTTATGTACTTGGTCTGAACAAGGCCGACCATCATCCCACTGAGACGCTGCTGCGGCTCAAGGCGATTGTTAAAAATAGCGAGAATTATTCTACGAGAAGATAATTCTGCTGAAACTGGCTTAAAGTAAGGCTTAATTGAATTTAATCCCACGGCCCAAATACAATTTCTAATGAAACTTTCTGGCAAATGCATTAAACAAAATAAGGCAGCTCCTGAACATGGCATTTTATATATTTTAAAAATCATATTAAAAAAAAAGAAAATAAAGAAAATTAAAGATAGATTTGATTTTTGCCCGAACAACCCTCTGTAACCCTCGACTTAATTGCTTGCAGAATTTGTTAAGGCTCAAGGAGACTCGGGAATATTATCCCAATCTCAGATAATTCCAACAAAATGGGGTCTGGGCTTAAAGTACGGCTTAATTGAATTTAATCCCGAAGACAAAACGCAAAATGCGCACACAAATAAACAACATGGGGATTGGAGTAAAAATTGCTGCTTTGGAGATTCGCTTTCTTCTATTTTTCTTTTTGTAATTTCCCAAGCTGAGCAATAAACTCAGCGAGCCGAAAACTTTGGCAAAACAAGTTCCAATTTATTTAGGCACAATTGAGGCAAAAGAGATGAAAACGACCATTCGCATTGACTTCGACTTGAGGACAGTTTAATAAGTTTTCCATATTAAATTTAGCATTTTCCCCAGTGCCCGCCAACACACACACACACACACACACAGGCACGTAGACAAACGTCATTATCATCGCATTCTAAACGCGGTCAGCATCCCAAGAATTTTCCGCAAAAACCCGACAAACAAAAAAAAAACCTTGAAGTATGTCCCGTCTGGTCCGCTTCTTTTTTTCGCCTTGGGAAAGTTTTTTCGTCGACTATTTGGGCATTTCCCCTGTCCAGCCCAACTCCTCCTCTCGCTCTGAATTTCTGATAAGAATGCGAAATGGTTGAGGAAGGAAAAGAAATTTATGAAAATAAAATAAATATGACTGAAACTAAAGTTTTTATTTTGGTGCGTGGACGAAAGTTTGCGACCGCAGTCCACAAAAAGGATTCGGCAACTCGAGTGTTTGGCAAATACCAAAAAACGTGCACATTACGCTTAAAGTATAGCATCCTTTTTGGGGGCAGCTTCTGCGAGGGAAAATATTTAATTACCGAAAACCCAGAAATATAAAATTAAAGGCAACAACCGGGCCCGAGTCTTGTGTAATCCAATAAAATTATAGAAAGATGAGAGCAAATTGTGCGGCAAGCTTGGCCCCTGCCGCCTCTCTGCAAATTGACGCCCAGGCTCTGGGCACCTCCTTCCGCCTCCCACGCCTTGAGCCAGTTCGGGGGAAAATATTTTTGGAAATTTTACACGCTGCGAGTGCCATTAACTCCATTAGGTTTATTACGACAAATGGCGCTAAGTCAAATTGTTGCTTCCGTTGCCGTGGGCACAAAAAGGCAACTTTACGCAGAGTGGGCGGACGAGCAGGAGCATAAATTACGAAAGTTACGCATTTATTTCAAATTGAATTTCCGCCTCCGTTCCGGTAATTTTTTAATTTGCAACATTAAAGCAAAAATCGCTGGCCGATAATAATAATAACAATAATTTGTTTACAGGAAGTGCCCACGTTTCGGGCAGTGGAATAAATTCATAAATTAGTTTCGTCCTTAATTATGCATTCGCCGTGGAATAATATTGAATGAGCGCCGGACTAAAGCGGATGTGTTTAATTGAAATTTTTAGGATTTCATGTCAACATTGACAGTAAAACCATATTTATGGAAATTTAAGGTTTTTTTTTTTGTAGCAAGAGAAAGCAACAAAGCATAAAGGCAATATTTGCTTTAGTAAAACACTCAATTTGATTGATATCATTTCTCTGGCATGTCAACAAAATGGCAAGCGTAAAAATAAACACACGCCCGGTCCGAAAATTCTATTTCAATCATAAAATAAAATCGACCTTAAAGATTCGTTTTGATTTCGAAGCTCGGTCATCGAACCGAATACCCATCGCGGGGCGCTCTACAAAGAGCTTAGACTAAGCCTTGCCAAAGAAACCAATATTGAATTCCGTTGGCTCGTTTCATCAAATTCTCACACAATTGCAAACTGAAAATCAAAAGCGAAATTCATCATTCATAAATGCCATAAAAGATGCCATTGGAGATGGCGCTGAGGACATTGTCCAAAGGACATCGTTCAAGGGGACAGTCGGCGGCAGCCGCTCTGCCGCTCTGCCGCTCCAGGACAGTCCCATTTTTGATGTGCTCAGACAGAAATGCTTTGTGACTTTGTTACATTTTTCATGGCAACAATAAAAACTTGGCTTTATTACCTACTTACACACAGCGATTCCTTCTGCCGGCCATCTCTGCCATCTTCGCCTGTACTCCTCCCCTCCTGGCGCCTGGGGCACCAAGCCTGTCTTCGGCTGGCTAAATATTTATGCAGGCCGTCTAAGAAGATTGATGCTGCCTGGCCACAATGGCCAAAAAAAAGAGCCATAAAAATACTGCTGAAAACATTTCACACCGATCTCCGAGTCACCGCATTCCTAACCGCATTAAATCTCTGCAAAGGGTATACAAACTTTGTAATGAAGGTTGAAAAGGTTACAGGCACTTAATCTTTTAAATTCTTTGTAGGATTAGGTAATGTCCCAGAAAGGTCATCACAGATTTATTTAATTAATTTAATAATTAGAAATGCTAGTAAAATATAGGCATTCCATCGCCTTAATTGAATGTTTATAAAATCTAATGTAGCATTACAATTCTAAGCTATACTTATTTAAATTAATGAAATAAAATAAGTTTTAAGGATATTAATTCTGTAATTCAACAACCTCTTCTTATCACTTTTTCATTCCCCAACAACTTGACCAAAACTCTCTTAAATTTTCTTGGTTATAAGGGAATCCTTACAGCAAACTCTGTAATTTTTTACCTACCCTAATGCCTTATTATTTATGACTTCCTTTCCTGCTTTAATAGTCTGCGTTGTAGAGTATTCCCCCAACGGTTTGATTTACCGACCGACCTACTGCACTCGGCTACATATATATTTCACTTACAGCTACCGCATAGCATTATGGGCGAGGAACTGGCGTTTATCTTCGGTGCGCCCCTGGCCCCAGCCGGCCCCTTTCCCAGCGGCAACTACACGGTTCAGGAAAAGCTGCTTTCCGAGGCGGTAATGGCATATTGGACGAATTTCGTAAAGACCGGGTGAGTACTGGCTGCTGGCCACTTCTTTGGTAAGCCAAAAGGCGGATGTGAAAAGTGCATTTGGAGAAAGTTAGCTGGGAAGGCTGGCGAATGGGTTGGGCGGGGCCATCAACACCAACACGACTGAGAGGGGGGGTCACAGTTCTGCATGCAAATGCTGATGCGAATCCGGATGCGGATGCGGATGCGGATGCTGTGTGGGATATTCATGAGTCTCTGGAATGGCTGCGACTGGTGGCTTTGGTTTTGGCTTCGCCATCGGAGGCTCTGCCTTCAACTGTGGCACGTTCTGCAATCTGCAACGCTTGGACAGCGAAATGAATAGAATTTTTACTGCCGCTTTTATTATTATTCCACAGCATGGCGACGGCGGTCGCCGGTCGGTGGGACATGCAAATATTATTAGTTGAAGTGGCCAACGCTCGGGGGGTAAAAATAAAGGCTGGCAAAATAGAAATGGGAACGGGTGTGGCAATCAAAACTGGAATCAGAGATCGTTAGCAGAACGTTTCGGCATTCGGCAGCGGCAATCTCAGTCAGGAGATGGTGTGGTTATTGGCCATAACCATGTCATTTAAATGAGCAAATGAACGACCGGATTATGTCGATAAAAATAGATTCCATTTCCATTCCATGGGAATTAGACGATAACACATCGAATATTGTTTTCTTTTTCCTCTCTCTCTAGAAACCCGAAGGCTCCTTGGAAGGGCATCTTCCTCAACTCCCATGCCCTTGAATGGGATCGCTACGATCTGGACTGGCCGGAGTTTAATAGGAGAGGTCAGGCCTACCTCAATATAGGTGAGTGTTCTAAAGGGTTTCATAAATAATAAGTTAAAGCTTTGTAATATTTTCTAGCATAACCTTCGAATTAAGATTTTAATTTCTTATATTTTTGGTTTTTTTTTCCAGGCATTCCACCTACGGTGGGCTATAAGTACAGGCAGATCTACATGAATTTTTGGAACAAGGAGCTGCCAGACGAACTCAACCAAATTGCAGCCATTCAGGAGCAGCTTCATGGGCCCGGACACGAGGTAATCACAGGTCACATGAGTAAATATGGACCCAGAGACAGTGGAGGTGAGGATCCTGTTCGGACCCTGAAGCTGCTCCTGCAGGAGCCCAGCCTGGCCGGGCCAGGTCACAGTGGCGAGTCCACGGAAACGGCAGCAGAGAATATGTATAATGCACCACCGACCTTCGGACATGTCCACAAGATGATGGGCAGCAACGACTTCGAGGATGTGGTGACGTCTACCAATCCGCTGAATAACGAAGAGGATCAACAGCAGCCTCAGCCTCCCGAGACGGTGGCCAAGTCTGAGGCCACGATGCAGTTGCTTATTGCCTTGATAGCCATCATCATAGCCCTCAATCTGGTGATCTACGGAACCTTCCTGCTGCGCCAGCGCAGGCGAAGGATCAAGACCTTACCATTTCCGGCTCCCAAATTGGGAGGACACATCCTGAGCTACGACGGGGCCAATGATGAAGAGCTAAAGCGTTGCAGCAAGTCACGCGATGGCGATGACAGCTTTGTGCTGGAGATGACCCGGAAGTCGAACACGTACGAGGCCATCAAGACGGGTCAAAGGTCGCTCAGCTGTTCCACCGTGGACACACACACCAAGGTCTGCGAGTGGATGTCAGGACAGGAGGCTCCCAAGTCGGGCAGCTTCGCCACGGCCACGCCACCTCCCCCGCCCATGCTACCAGATGGGCGACTCATAATTTGCCAGGACATCGAGGTGGCCGATGCCGCCTTGCTTATCCCGCAGCACATGCACGAGCCGCAGCACTACGAGATGCTGTTGCAGAGGCAGCACTCTGCCATTACCGAGCCCAGCGAAGATATCCTGCAGCAGCAGTATCACTCTAGGAACCACTCGCATTCGCACTCGGATCCCGTGGACATGATCTTGGCTGCCGACGAGCAGGTCACCAGCTTTGTGCACGCCGACGATGTGGACATCAATGTGACAAGTAGGGAGGATACCCATGGCCTGGATGCAATACCCCTAACGACGGCACAGCAGTTGGAGCTTTTGAGGCAGCGTAACTACCCGAAGGTCCTGCCTACCGAACAGGACATAAGAGATAGCAATTACAAGCGCAACTCCCTGCCGCCGCAGAATTTCAATGCTCCAATGCCGCCGCCAAGGACCATTAGCAGCACTCTCGGCAGGAGGCGAAGGGATAGCAGCAATGTCACCACCTCTCCGCTCCAAGTGGCCCGCGACTGTGGAGCCGAGGAGGAGGAGTTAAAAGAGCCCCAGATCAGCCAAAACACTCTGATTGTGGGTCCCATAGTGCCCAAATCGCCGGCTACCTCGCTGAAGCGTGCAAGGCGGGCGCCAGAGGCATTGGCTTCAGCTTCGTCGGCCGCGATGACCGCCCTCAGTGGATCCTTTCAGTCCTTCGAGTCTGTGCCACCGGCCCACGAGACCACACCGCCGCAGGGCGAGCGCACCGAGTGCATTTACGCGATTGAGGCCAGTCCCACAAGTTGCAGCTGGTCGGCGCCCAACGGCGACTTGTACGCGCAGCCCATGAAATCGCCCTCGAGAACCTCCCTTATACCCCGGCCCACTCACCACCAGGTGCCGGCGCCCGGGGACTGCAGCCAGGCGGCAGAAGGAGCTGGAGTCGGGGAATCCCCTGGAGCTGCAGCAGTGACCACGCCAAGCCGCATACCTCAATTGCAGCGTCCGGCTTCCGGCAAGGATTTCAACACAACAAACGCAACGGATAGCAACGCAAATCCCATGGGATGCCAGCAGCGAACCGATTCCACAATATCTTCTGGTTCGTCGGCATCCAATGCCTCATCCTGCGACTCATCCGCCTCCTCCTCGTCCACGGGAACTGTACGCACCGAGCTGCAGCAGTTCCAGCCGCCGCCGCAGCCGCACGGCAGAAGTATTACGACCAATATATAGAAACACCCGGGAACAGCAGCAGCAGCAGTAGCAGCAGCAGCAGCAGCACCAGCCAAGAAATCCTCCAAAGGATTCCCGGGAAGGCACTCCCCGTTGAGCCCGCAATGCGGCGACAGGCTGCTGCCTGCCAAATCCTATCCAATCCTTGTCGGCAGCCCATCGCCTTGGTTTCCTCGGTCGGAATTTCATGGAGCCTGCGTGAATTTAATAATACATCTCGGTGTAAAGTTTATCTTCGGCTCGTGGTTACAGCTCCGACTTCTGGCTTTCTCTGGCCTCTCTGCGGCTAACTTTGTGCCTGGCGTAAATTAGTTGAGAAAATTGCACTGGAGGTTGCCCTGGAGACTGCAGCGATGGCTCCCTATATCGATGTAAAGAGCAATAGCCGTAAGGGAAACTAATTTCGAGGAACAAATTGCACAACTTGCTTGGGAATATATAAAAAAAAAATATATAATTTAGAATAGTAAATCAGTTTAATATAAGCTAACAAGGTTTATAAAATTAATGAATGTAAGCCGCAGTATTTTATAAAAATAGTTAAATATTTAAAAATATACATATGACTTAATAATTTTAATGTAGAAAGTTTAACAAGAGATATAATAGAGAGCAAGGAAACACAAACAAAACGCACCATCAAAGAACCAAATAACATTGAAATTAATCTTGTTTGCAACACAAAAACCACACACAAAATAAGAAAAAAAAGTATTATAAGATAATTGTTTTTATTCAATATTTTGTAAGTTAGGTTAACCATAAGACAACATGCGCAGCAGCAGCAGCAGCACAAAATAAGAGAAAACCACATCGATGAAAGCCATTTGTATGCGGCTGATTTTACATTTATTCCCCTGACAACCGACAGCAGAAATGGCTGCAGCAGAAATTGCCAATAACAAATGCTGCTTGAATTTTGCCACCACTCGTTCACCAGAAGTTGTGTCAACTATTGTTGCCGCCAATTTACCAAACAAAAGCTACTTACGAACATTTTTGCCCCTCTTTTATGCTCCGCCTGCCGCTGCTCATCTCCGGGCCAATTTTTGTTGCCAATACTCTCGCCGGGCTGAGGCAATTTCGCAGTGCCGCCAACTTAATTTGCCACAACATTTCGCTAGCTATTTCACTTGGAAAAAAACATCGCACTTCTGGAAAATATCTGTCGTTTTCTTAAAGACTTACCTTAGGAGAAAAATTACTTGTGTTTTCTAAAAGAAATCTGTGAAATTTAGAAATAGATTTTGCTTCAAGAAATAATGCAATATTGCAAAAAGAAACTGTATGATATAAAACAGGCTCGTCATTAGTAACTAAATACAAAGAATACCATTTATACTCTTTGTATTTCAAATATCTTTTAGTTTAATAAACTAAAAATAGAATTTAGTTGATTCCATAGAAAAATATTAAAGTAATTTTGGTTATAAGAATTGAAAGCAATAAATATTTGAAATCCCAATTATCTTTATATATATTCTATAAGATTAATAATTTAAATATAGAAAAAAAAAACTAAGGAACTCTAAAATTTTATGTATATATTTGTAAAATAGTTTTTTTTTTCGAAACTAACAATAATTTTTCCCAGTGCTCGTCAGATAGACACACACAGTGGCAGGCTAGTTGGAATGGGGGGCTCTGGAGCCTGCTGGAAATCAGTTCAAATGTCAACATTTCTGTTGCTACACATATTTCAAATATTTGGCGTTTCGTGCATAGTTGTTAACTCTTCTCCAGTTGCTGATCCCCTCAGCCCCGCGGCCGGGACATCAAAGTTGCCGCTTCCCCTCGACACCGGAGAGAATAGTTGTGCGTTGTGTTGCTAAGCTTAGAGCCGTATCCTGTAGGATTTACTGCCTTGGCAGAAAAGTTTTTGCGTCGGCTTTTATGCCTTATTCCCTTTGTGGCGCATTTGGTTTCTCTTTTCTTATTTTTTTCGGTTTCTTTTTTTTTGGTTTTGTGCTGCGAATTGAGTTATTGTGTCGTTTTTGCCCAGGTCCTTTATGCAAATTGTTCTGTCTTCGAGTTGCTGTTGTTGTCGTTGCCCTCGACATCCTTATTTTTCCCCCTTTTCACAGGTTACGCAAAACGTCGAATGCGAAAGTTTGTCGCGAACTGCGGGCAAAATTGAAAATCTCCTCCATAAACAGGACAAACAGAAATGTTTTCCCCCCGGAGCGTCCCCAAAAAATTTGTAATTAAATTGTTTGCCCCAATGGATTGTTTTTACGTTTTCATTTTGGCCCCTACAGAACGTCCTCCTCCCACGGGCATTGGTCCTTTTTTGTCCGAATATTTGTTGGCACTAATTCTGCCGGTGAAAGGACTGTCGAACGGAGCCTTTAATTATGAGGAATCCTCTGGCGGAGCCATCTAATTGAGCAGCACAAAAGCATCTTTATCACTGGGAGTCGTTTGATCAAACGGAGTCCCTGAAATTGGTATAATGACCGATGGTCTGTCCAGGCTACCCGATATGAATGGATGTTGTTGACATTTGTTTTCCCTACAAAGGAGATTCTGATGCTGGATGCCGCTCCACTTTCCATTTACTTGACTTGCCTATCTATCCATCTGAGGGATGTGGCCAGTTTTTCGCAATTTTCGTCTTTCCTTTCTGCACGAAGTTTATTTTTCGCCCATGTAGGACGAATTCCTCCTGCCAAGTCGCTCTCTGTGTCTGTGTACTCTGGCAGTGAAGTGTAAAGTGCAGGGAATGCCACTCGAATTGAATAAACCCGAAGCTAACTTTTGTGGCAAGTTGTAAAGTGCTAAATGGAAGTCTGTTAGTTTGATAAGCGTGTAATGGAATTCGTGCAAGCAAAATTGGCAGTGGAGAGACAGACAGTTCTCCACTCTTAATCACTTTACCAAATATTAAAAACACTTATACCCCATTAAATATTAAGCATTCGAATCAATTTAGTAAAATTTCCCACCCATCTCGGTTTCACCAGCCTGAATAATTCATAATCTACCCGGAGTAACCGCACAAGCCGAATAGTTTGGCCCAACAAATCAAAGTTCTCAGTTCACCAGGCAACAGAAGAGCCACAAGCAAAACCGAAACAGAAATAGGAAAATAGGAAAAATTAAATTCCCCAGCCATCCCAGTACTGGATGGTCCAAAAATTTGCTGACAACCGCAAATTAGAGTAACTCGAGAGTATATTAAAGTCAAATATGTAGAGGGCGGGCGGACCATAAATAACGAGAATGTAGGGGCAAGTACAAAGGAGGAAGGGAGGCGATTCATGCATTAATACTCGTATAACGTTCTGGTCTCTGATTTGATTTACTGTTCGGGGACTTCCTCCGCTTTATGGTCAAATGGCGAGGGCCAAAGGGCCGGAATCTAACCGAGACAAATGCAAAGTTATGACAGGAAGGCCGTAAGGAAAGATGAAAAAATAAACAGAAACAAAAACAAACCCTGAGCCGGGTCTCTTGTTTTTATCGGCTTAAACTTAAATTGGATACGCAAAGGATTACTGTGTACATATTTAATCTTTTTTAATTGAAGCTAATTGAGAGCGACGTGGCTAATATAAAATGCATATGCCGTAAACAATGGTTTTAATTGTGAGCAATTTTTTCGTTTTTTAATTAAGCAGCTTTATGCCTCATGCCTAATTAATGCACTTTATTATTATTATTATTCGATTATTTATACATTTGACGATTGTATTTGCGCTGGCCGCCGTGTCTATCCCCGGGCAGAGGTCTTCGATTCAATAGCCTCACACAATAAACTGGTTAAACATTCCGCAACAAAGCAAATGAGAACCCCGAGTCCCTGTCCCCAGCAAATAAAGTAAATGCAAACAAAGGCAAAAACAGCGGCAGCGACGGCAAATAAACAAATATATGCAAATTATGTTCGGTATTTTCCCTCTTCTTTTCCATCCAGCAGTACGTTTGTTTGACTTTATAATGAAAATATTAATAATTCAGTAGGTGCCGAATAACACAACTGTATGCGGACATGAACAAGTGTAAATAATTTAAGGTGCGGACAATTATTGTAGCTTATCCCCATTATATGATGAAATTAAACAAATAAACGATATGGCTCTGGCAATAAAAATGAAGTCAAACATCATTTGAGTTGAGTACATTGATTTCTTT
Source organism: Drosophila truncata (assembly GCA_008042515.1). Taxonomy (NCBI): domain Eukaryota; kingdom Metazoa; phylum Arthropoda; class Insecta; order Diptera; family Drosophilidae; genus Drosophila; species Drosophila truncata. The sequence goes on from VNJQ01004190.1 coordinate 178,971, forward strand.
AAGTTTACACTGAATGATTACCATAAATATAATACATTCATTGAAATTGCTTATCCTTCGAATAATTATTATAACCTGACATATTATAATTTGATTTTAGAAAACAATTTGCCAGCAAATATTCTCCCAAAGTGTTTAAATTTTAAAATAACAGAGAGAGAGTTCTGAAACACAATTTTCTGTACAAACGGAAATTGTTCTATTAATTGCATTTGGTGACTAGACAGAGGACAACAACAAAATTAAGAACAACAAAAGTCATTAAGGACATCAAGTGCGTAAACGGATTTGCTGGTTGATAATTTCGTGCTGCGAGAATTAAATGTAATTTTGCGGTTGAATTTGTATGCGTGTGCGCATGTGTTAAATGCAAATTATTCGCATCGAAAACCTCAATGCATATAAATTCGCAAATGAACAGAAATCGCCCAGAACACAGGGCACTATAATAATAACATAAATATTTAATTAAACACAATTTTTGTTGGGCTTGCTGTGTCCCTCAGTACTATCTATTTTTTTTAATTAATCCGCCCCACTGTTTATTTGTTTGTTCTGCGGTTGAAAGTTCAATGGGTTGTAAAATTTCGTAGGCATAAAATAATATACAGAAATTGATTTAAATTTAATCAAAAAAGAGTGACACTTCTTTGGCAAATACGTTTGTTAGTTTTACATTGTGTTTTATATTCATATTTATGGCTTAGATCAATTAGTAGATGGGTTCCCCCCGTGCTGTATATCAGAAACATATTTGAATGGTAAATATTGTGGGCAATGGGAAAAATAAATGCTCCTGTATCTGCATAGCACATTGCATGCAGCTAAAAATGTAAACAAGTGCCCCATTTGCATTTACATCTTTCATAGTTTTTTGCTTTTATTAAATTTATAAAATTCAGCCAGGATAGTAGCTGCTGCTGCTGCTGTTGCTGTTTGAAAGGATCCTTGGCGAGTCAGCACGCACTGCCGGAACATTCCCTCTACGTATCCACAGGGACACTCACACGTATGAGATTTATGGCAGAGCGCGTTTTATTTATATATATTTTATGACTTTTGTTGTTTTCATATTTTCCCTCTCTCGCTTCTCTATCATAAATATTTTCCCTTTGCCGTTGTTGCTTCTCGGCAAACGAAAGCAAAACTACAATTACAATGAAAAAACATATATAGATAGGGGGTGTCCGCAGGCCAAAGGCAAACTTGGCAGGAGATCCTCTAAAAGTAAATAAAAGTGTAGAAAAGCGCAGAAAACTTTATAGGACGTGACTTGGACAAGCTCACACTGGGATGAATATAAGATACAAATATTTAAAATAAATTTAATGTATAAGTAAACTATTTTTGGGAATAAAAGATCCATTTTCCAAAACATAAAACATCCAAAAAGAATATTTATAATATCCTTCTTAATCTCAAAGTACATGCTGTAAGTTTCACTTCAAATAACCATTTATTCCACTGTTCAGCAAACAGAGTACGCCACTCAAGCATGGACATTGAGTTTTCCAACGCCCACAGCTCTCTGACGCTCCTTGCTCCTTGCTCCTTGCTCCTCCACCACCCATCCCTTTGAGTGGCAATTATCGCCCATGATATTGCGCTTCGGTTGCATGTGGAATGTGCTGGCGGCATGTGGCGTCATTGGGATTGCCATGGAATCAGCATCGGCATTGCCAGCGCTGGGTGTTAATGCGCCAAGTCACTACGCGCCACTCGCATTGGCAGTCGGCTGGATTTTTATTGTTGCCTACTTTGCAGGGCCCTTTTGCGTTTACTTGGCATTTAATTTGCTTATTACCAACTTACGCAGACAAAGCGGCCATCGTCGCCCTCGTTGTCGCCATCGTTGCCCCACTTTTGTCCAAGTTTGTTGCAATTTGCAATTTGGGTCGCTGTCTGCCATACCCTCCGCCCTCGAGTCCGCTGCCACACGCACGGAGCACACACACACACACACACACACACCCATTTGTCGCTAATTTGGCGAGGAAAGTCTTTTGGCTTCCTTCCACACAACCCGCACGCCCTTTTGCCTCGGAAAATGCACCCTCCGCGTAATTGTTTGGCACCAATTGTTTTAAATGCTCGACGAGCGTTCACAAATTGCTTCACCGACGCCGCAGCCAGTTAACTGAGCTGAGTGCACTTACACTCTGCTGTCAACAGTTTGATCGGAATCGAATTACGTTCATAAAATCGTAAAAACTTTAATTGCTGCGAACACTAGGAAAATATAAAATGATGAATAAAACTTTAAATATAGTTTTGTGGGAATACAATGAATTTTTTTGCAGCAATTGTTGGCATTTTAATAATTCAGACAATTTCGTTTACCGATTTGCATTGTAATGGAATGGCTGTAAGAATGTTTTTCAAATGAATTTCTATGCAAGATTTAAAATGGATTTTCATGGCTTTTTATTATAAATTATTTGTAAAACGGATTTTTATTGCAGCAATGCTTTTAGTATCAAGTAAATAATTCTTTAAAAGCATCTATAAATTCAACAAAACACATTAAAATAAAAGAAAAATAAATGTATAGTTTTATTAAGCACAATTATTTATTTTAAGTTTTACTCACGCAATCGAAAATAACTTTTGCTGTCTAGTGTTTCCGCAACAGCAAGAAATTGAAAATGTTTATATTATAAACAAAGAGAAGCATGCCTGCTGCTGCGTATTTTTGTGCGTTGCTGGCTTGAGCTTTTCCGCTTTCAAGTCGAAATCGATGCGCATCAATATTCAATATGTTGCTTTTACTGGCGCCACGCCCCCGAACCAGCAGTTGAGCCCGCGGAAGGCGAAGCCACAAGGAGCACAAACCCAATCATGCAACGCAGTTTTCGCCATCTGATGTTTGCTTTACGTAATGGAATTGTGCGGTGAATGCCGCGTGCCACATTTTCGCCTTGTCTTGCCCCCGATTTTCCCCTGGCTTCCACTTGCCCTTTTTCCCCCCTTTCAGCCTTTGTGACTTATCGCGTGTGTGTGCGAATTTTTCTTGGCTCGCCATATGTCGGATCCATCCTTGGAAGCCCTTTGAATTGCTTTCCATCGGCGCCCTGTCAACATTCCTTTGCTGCGCTGTTTATTCTCGATTTTAATTAAATAAAAATATGCATATGACGACTGGCAGCAGCAGTTAATGGGAAACTCTATATAAGTTGATTATAATTACTATCTGCTCTAAGCAGATGCGCCGCATAGATAATGAAATATTCGAATGATTCTCTAATTCTATTTGGCAGGGACGTTGATTAACAACAGAAGACATTAATTAAACAAGCCATGCTAATGGCAAATTGAAAGCCTAATGAATACATTTCGATTCGGTTTGTATTTCGGTTTGGCTGCACTTTTTCATTAACTACAGCAAGTCGGAGAGTTAGATGGAAGGAAGGGAGGACGAATGAGTGGTTGAATATTGCGCATACGCCCTGTTGTGCAACAAAGCAGACACGTGCTCGTATTAGCAGCCAGCTAAGTGCTGTTATTCTACAGTTTTACACCACAATTACCAGCTCCCACTCACACACACGGGCAACGTGTCAAAATCGACACCGGCTCCCCCCTTAGACCCATCCCGCGCCATATAACACCCCTGAAACATCCATACCCACGGATTACACCGCCCTACGTGTCCCGGGATGCCCGCGTACGTGTCGAATTCCAAATAGCAACGCCAGTCATAACTGTAAGACAATGTCTGCGTGTGATGTGATGACGGGTACGTTGTCACGCAGCTGAAGGGGAAGCTGCCAGGAGAGAAGATGCCAAGGAGAAGCCTGGTTCCGGGGGACATTTACCAATGGCAGGGGGCGAACGTGTAGGTGATGCAAAGCAGCGCTAGTTAGTATGTCATGTGCATGTTGGCATATTTCGCTGGAGACTTACCTTCAGGTTCGCCAACTCATCCTTTAAATTTTCCTCCCCTTTGAGGCACTTTATACCCTTCTTTAAGGTGTTGGTATTACCTTTTTCTCAAGCCTTTCGGCAATTTTTTTTGAGTCGTTAAGTGAGAGATCTACATAAGTTTTTAGAGTAAATACATAATCATAAAAAATATATTTAGCTTACTTTCTATTTTTAAAATTATTTTCAAAGAGCATTTCTTTATGTATTCATTTTCATTTCGTTTTTTATTTCGTCTTGGCCTTGCACCAAACTTGTGTAACAACGTAATCATATCAGGGTAACACTCTGGCAACACCAACCACCCCCTAACTCCCACACACTTCACCCACTGCCCATGAAGTGTTTTCTTGTGTTTTTCAAAAGCGCTACGACTTGTCCTTCCAGGCTCCTCATGTTGATGCTGCTGTTGTTGTTGTTGTTTGCCTTGTCTTAGGCATGGCCTTGCTGCTGTAAGAAAAAAGGATTGTGCGAACATCTTAACCCACTCATGAAAAACGCCCAAAATTGAATTTAAAGTAAGCTGCAATCTGCTTAAGAGCTAATCACACGATTCAGAAGCTTTTGTCAGCCACACTTTTGAGACTTGTTTGTGGAAAAATGCAATCTGGCAAAAATAAGTCAATAAACGTATCATCATAAGATTTAAATGGATAAAAATAGGATGTTCATTGGAATGTTGGAATAGAGGGATCTTATTACAGATAATTACTGATTGGTTGCACGGAATTTATTTATATTTAAACACATATTAAAATAAATATTGGCTAAGAAATGATCAACTTTCTCCTATGCCAAAGGTGTGAATAAACTTGCGACAGATTGTGGAACATGTGTCAGGTGCACACGACCACGCTCACTGGAACATCAATATGATGTCAATTATTTTTGTGCCAACAGTCAACTTGTTTTTCGTTAAATTACACTCACAGAAAGAAGGAGTAACCATAATTAAGAATATTTATGATTTTTTCTATATTGATATATACATTTTTATTCATTTAACTCGATACTGTGGTTGTACGTAGAGTTTTTAAGTGTTAATAAAAAGTTTTGACCGAGAAAATGCGAGTACTGACATTACAAATTCATTTATAATTCAAAATAATACAAAATATTTAAAATACAATCTCTATTTTATTTTAAAATTTTTGTTTTCAATATTTGTACTTGAAAAAACAAAATTAAATAAACAAATTTACAATTAAAATGATATTCATATACATACAAATTCTTAGTTTTTGCTAAACACATTTAAATGTTATCCAAGATTTTTCTCAGTACAATAACCCACTCGACCCGCCAACAAACCGAAGCCCACGAACCCATTTCGAGTACGTCAAACCTTTGACACATTTGCAGTTGCTGCCGTGCGGGATGACTTGAAGGTGCGGTCCCTGGGGAAATGTGGTGTCCCGTTGGCATAATGAACACACATACAGACCCCTCGAGTGGAGCACTGCCAGCGGTTGGAGGAGGAAAAAACTGTAGGAATGAGAATGAATGCCATCAGCAATGAGAGTACTGCATGTTAATTGCCAAAAATAAAGTAAAGCAGGGGCGACAACAATTCCGAAATGGCTGCCTTTTTTCTCACTTTGGCACAAAAGTATTTTAATTGCTTTGTGCAGAGGAGCCAGGAGGCTACGAGGGGATCGGATAACGACAGAATTGCGAATCACACAAATAAAGAGGAATTCTCAAATGGAATTTATAATCACCGGAAATGAAGTGAGAGGTGAGTGAGTCAAACTTTCTTTGGCTATATTAATTGAATAAACACAATGGTAAACATTGGCAACGTTTGCCTTTCTTCCCAAATTCTAAGCCACAATTGACGAAAAGCAATTTCAAATTGAATAACAAGTGGGGTATTTTTTATTTAAGTATGCATGTGTTCTTTAAGTGTCAGGGTTTTGCAATTTTAATTTTATTTTCACCAAGCTGGTGAACAAATTGTGTTAAATACATTTAATGATATATGTGATAAATTATTTTATCTTCAAAAAGAAAATACTTGTAAAGCATAACAATGGGGTAAGTAATTATTTTAAAGAAAAATTGTTCTCTTAGAGAGCTACATATATCACTTTATATTTTTATAATTAAATATATCATTTATATGATATATCGTTTAATGATATATGTTGGCATCCGATAATGTTATATTGTTACATTTTGATGTTATTAAATATATTTTTTCATTTATAATTTTTTTAACAAATTCATTTCTCAAAGTTGTTGGGGTTGCTTTCGATATTTAAAAAAAATATATTCTTTGTATATAATAATAAAAAAAAACAAGAAATGAAGCTTACTTCGGCTTACCGAAGTTTATATACCCTTGCAGATTACAATTGAGCTATGTAATTAAAAACGAAATTCTAAGATAACTTTAAATGGCCTAATCTCAAATTTGATGAAAATATGTTGAGAAACAACCGAGTTATGATTTTTTCTATTATTTCGCTGATGTTCCTATGGCAGCTATAGAATATAGTCGTCCGATTTTCATGAAATGTAATACGAAACTCTGAAACAATAATAAATGGCCAAATATCAAATTTGGTGATTATATGTTAAAAACTGACAAAGTTATAATTTTTTTTCACAAATTTTACCGATCGTTCCTATGGCAGCTATATGATATAGTCGTCTGATCCGGCCCGTTCCGACTTATGTAGGAGTGAGAGCATATAGAAGACAACCAGCAAAGTTTCATTCAGATAGCTTCAAAACTGAGGGACTAGTTTGCGTATAATCGGACAGACGGACAGACGGACAGACGGACGGACAGACGGACAGACGGACAGACGGACAGAAGGACAGACGGACAGACGGACAGACGGACAGACGGACATGGCTGACTCGGCTCGACTCGGCTCGACTCGACTCGGCTGTTGATCCTGATCAAGAATTTATATACTGTATAGGGTCGGAAATGTCTCCTTCACTGCGTTGCAAACTTCTCACTGAAATTATAATACCCTGCAAGGGTATAAAAAATATATACAATGTACCCCTAGAGTTGCCACAGTAAAAGTCACTATTTTGTAGTATTTTGTTTCAGGCCCCCAGCAATGTGAAATCTGAAATGTAAATTAATAAGTGTCTCTTCGAAACCAGACGACGACGACGACGACTCCCGTTAAACTGCTCAAGCTCAACAGAGACGTTCGCCATGTCGAATGAAGATTCCAGTTCTGCTAGCCCAGAGAATTTTTCCCCGCAGACCAGAATGACAGGGGGTCGCGGATCGCACTGGTCCCAGCATCAGAACTCCGGCGGAGACAACTCAAGTGATGACAGTAGCAGTTCCAGCAGCGGCGGTAGCGATGGCCTTCAAGATGACAGCTCAAATGATAAAGCGACACTAACAAAGCTTCAGGAACAGAAAATGCAAAACGATCCGCGCTTCCAGATCCGCCCGACACAACAAGTGATCTCGGCCTGCACTGGGGCCATGATAACCGCCTGCTTCATGACGCCGCTGGACGTGATCAAGACCCGCATGCAATCGCAGCAGTCGCCGTCGCACAAGTGTTTCTTTTACTCCAATGGCCTGATGGATCATCTCTTTCCCAGTGGACCCAATGGTCAGTACTCGAAGCCCAGCAAGCGGCGCCGGCGGCCACAGTTCCGCAGTACCTGGGACGCCCTGCTGAAGATCAGCCGACACGAGGGACCCGCTGCCCTGTGGTCCGGCCTGGGACCCACGCTCGTCTCGGCCCTGCCTTCGACTATTATTTACTTCGTGGCCTACGAGCAGTTCAAGGCGAATTATCTGCAGTTTTACGAACGATACTTCAAGAGCAGAGTGCAACAGCCCAAGTTAGTGATAAGGTAGGATGGTACCATCTAATCTGTTCTAGGATATAATAACTACATAATTACATTTTAAATTGTTTTGCAGAAATCCCAGTGAGGCCCTACCGACTGTGGTTCCCATGATGTCCGGGGTAACGGCTCGTATTTGTGCCGTCACGGTGGTGAGTCCCATCGAACTGGTGCGGACCAAGATGCAGGCCAAGCGCCAGACCTATGCCCAGATAATACAGTTCGTTAAGAACGTGATCGCCCTGCAGGGCATCTGGGGATTGTGGCGGGGCCTAAGACCCACGATACTTAGGGATGTGCCCTTCTCGGGAATATACTGGCCCATCTATGAGTACTTGAAGCTACATCTGGGAAACCATACACAGCCGTCGTTCGGTCGGAGTTTCTTGGCTGGCGTGCTGGCGGGTTCAGTGGCCGCCGTTGTAACCACGCCCTTTGATGTGGTCAAGACCCATGAGCAGGTGGAGTTTGGGGAAAAGGTAATCTTTACGGACTCGCCGGCGCGTGATCTGGGCAAGAGGCCTGGGACCTTTAGCAGACTGAAGTCCATCCACAAGATGCACGGAGTGCGAGGACTGTTCACGGGCTGTGCACCTAGGCTGCTGAAGGTGGCGCCCGCTTGTGCCATCATGATCTCCAGCTTTGAGTACAGCAAGTCCTTCTTTTTTAAGTACAACGTGCGGCATTACAACGAGGCGCTGCTGATAAGCCATGCGAATACCGAGTTGCCAAAGGAGGACTAGCGGACGTCTTTTTTATTTAAAGTAAACAGCTCATATTTTATGTAATCCTCGGGCTCGGAGCCCAATCCAATATCCCAATTAAGCTGGGCAACGCTGGCAACGTGTGACGTCGGAAAATCAATTTGCATTTTCGCAGCTTTAAGGACTTCGACGCGGAGGCCTGTTGCTCAACGTTGGCTGGGTTTCCCTTTGCCCAAGTTGACTGCTAATGGAATATTCATTCATTTACATTAACTGCAATTTGAGCGAGCGCAAAAGGGAAATTAAACGGAATGGCTCAAGGTAAACGGGCTTAAAAGCTCCAACACGGCGCTCGTTTTTCTTCCGCGTACCCGCCTTCAAACTGCATTTTCCCATTGCAGTTAATCGAATTTCCTTTGTTGGCCGGTCACGTTTCGCCACAGTTTCCACAAAGGCAGTTCGTGCCCGTTGGTCAAAAATATATGTTTCGGTGATTGAGTCCGGCAGGAAAACTATAAATCTGGACTGGAAAATATATATCAAAACTAAACCGAGTAATTAAGAAGTGTTTGTTTGCCTGGGGCCAAACTTAATTGCATTTCGGTAGGGTTTTTGTTATTCGCTCGAATAATTCGGCTATCACAAAAAACTGTCCAAGCGAAAATTGTATTTTTTTTTTTTTGTTGGTTTTGTTTGTGTTTTTGTATGTCCTTTGTTTTTATTAAAGAGGCAACAAAGTACACAAAGACAGGCCAAACAACAACAAAAAATAACGGAAACAGGATGCCAGAAAAGAGGGAATGTTTTGTTGTTTCCATCTCTTCTTGCTTCTGGTTGAGGGAACTCGTGATAGTGATGAGTTTGGGTCGTGATTTTGACAGGGTCTCACTGTGATATTCCTATTGTTTATTTTCATTTCGCCTTATTTAATTGTTTACATTCGGTTATAAACCCGCAGCAAGTGTCAAAGTGTGGCCGAAGCAATTATGACCATTTTTCTGCAGTCAGCTTGTGGCTGTTCAATTAATTGCTCAGTGTTTCGAACCGAAACCGCTGATGAAATAATTGGGAAATGGTCTACAGAGGGAATGATTTAATTCTTTAAAATATCAGAGCAATATTTTTATTCTCATTTAAAGTTTCTCGGCCAATTTACAACTATTTAAATAAAGCATAAATACGACCAAGAACCCAAGCCTCTTTTGCTTTTCATTTATTCCGTAAAATCACATTATTAAAAATACTTAACCAGGCCAGGCCCGAGGGAAGCTGGCTTAATGCTTAACATTTTATATTACCCCTTTTTTGCCATATTGGTATCCTTGCTGGCCGACGAAAATTGCCAATAAAGCGAATTAAAATATGCTTTCATAAAAATAATGGAAATTAAATTTAAGTGAATATCTCATTTGTTTTCGTATGGTGATGGTGGTATTTTTTACTCAACCACACCGAAGGACCTCTGGCTACACTGCACTCCTTTTCTTCCCTTTGCCTTCCCAGTTACTTTGCTGGAGGGCGGCCGCCTGGTGTTGGTTGTGGGGGCGTGGCGCTTGTCTATATATTTCCCGCAGGCTGTTGCTCGCCAGTGTTTTTTGTTGTCAGCATCAAAAATATTTTCCCTGCCGCAAAGAGCAGAAACAAGAAATAAAGAAAAAAGAAACAAAATGCGAGGCAGGCAGGAAAAAAAGCTGTTGATAGGGAACAGAGCCCTTCATCCGTGCGTCCGTCCATGTGTCCTTGTGTCCTTCAACTGTCCCTGGGCCATCCTTCAACATTTGCCTGCTGTGTGTTGTCATCCTGCGAATTCCATCGTTTTTTTCCTTCCTCCTCTCGCTGTATTGTATTTGCATTTAATTGTGGCATTAAAAATACACCGGAATACGTCGGTATACGGCCTGGGCCTGGTCGGGATCCGGATCTTTATTTATGGCCATTCCGTCCGTCTCTGTCGGCAGGCAGTCTATCTCATTTCTGGCCTGTTTTTGTCCACTCACCATTGACATTGTGTGGGCGTGGCCGTGTGAATGGATATTCGATTTATTTGCTCCACACCCCTCCCAGCTCCCACTCACATCCTGGCGAACACAAACAAACCGGGAGGGCCATGAAAATGATTTAAGATTGGATTACTGGGTGACAAAGTGTGAAGATATTAAAGCCTCGACAGTGTCACCGATTGACAACTAATGAACTGTTAATTGACTAATCAAATCAAGCACGCTTAAGCGGGCGTTAATATGGCTTTCGGCTTTCTTTGTTGTCCAGTGTACATAAGTGGTATTCTCTTGATATATTATATATATTAGTTTCCCATAAGTTCAAAGAACTTTGAAATGTTTAATTTCGTTGTGGTGAAATATCTAAGCTTTATTAATATTTAATAATCTAGTGTTTATATTAAAAAATGTTTATTTATAAGTATCTCATATATATCTCTTTGGTTTTTGAAGAACACCATTTTTAGCAAGACTAATCTATTATGTTTTAAATTAAAGAACAATTTTGAAGTCGGTTTGTAATTAATTTTTAATTATTAAATTTATAATAATAATATATTTGAAACCCACTCTATGTTTCTGCACACAACATTTCAATGTGTACTATTCTTTCTTTTTCCTAGTTATCTATATCATCCAATAATATCTCTAATTAATATTAATATTTTTTTCACCCTTTGGCTGCATCCTAATTCTTCCCCCGAAGACGTTGATTCAAAGGGTTTGGTTCTACTGCAGCTCTGTTTCAAGAACTATTTGCTTAATTGTTTAATTTTATGCGCGGAGTTGGCTGAAACTTTATTAAAACGGGTAATTGTGTAGGGCAAAAGGCCAAGGCGGGAAGCGGAAGGCCTTCAAGCCTTTAGTTAGTTAAAAATTCCTTTTTCTACGAACCAACAAATTTTCTATTTCAGCTTCGGTTACTCTTTATCCTGGTCAAACATCCGTTTCGGTTTGATCCTACGCGAAGGCTAATTGTTGGTCCTTGCAGTGCTTGGAGGGAATTGGGTGGGGGTGGGGGGGAAAGCGCTCTTTTCTTTCTTGACCTTGCCCCGGCGAGTGTTTAATTAATTTCCAGAACAGAGGCAAATAAATGGCAGGCGGTGCCATTGGTGGCGCGAGTTCAAATGAAAATGGGCAGCGGACGGACTTGAGTCTATTTAAAAATGATGCCGAATTTTTCACACTTCATGGCCATGCATCATCAAGTGAGACACAGGATGGCTCCCAGGGCGTCTTTAAAGGGCACAGGATTCTATTTTTTTAATTAGCGAACCCTTTGCTTTGGTTATCCCTTTTTTTGGCGGGCCGCCTGTTTGCTCTGTACCTGAGCACGCAGGATTTTTAATTAAAAAGCACAAAATTGACAGGATGAAAAAATAATGTTTACCTTTTGCCGTCGCCGTCGCCGTCCTGTCGGTCGATTGTTTGACGGGGCTTTTGGCAGTCCCTCCAGGATTTCTTACTCAATTCCAGCAGCCACTTGATTATTCAGATTCCACATACTCGGGCCCGGGGCTCTCTGTAATCAGCGTGGTCATTTTTCGCATATTTTAAGAAATGTTTTGTTCGCGTTTGTAAAAATCTAATTGCGGTTAATTTCGCTCTTTATAAATGCAAGCCCCGGCCCAGCCCTTCCACTTACTTAACGCCGGCCACAAGTTATGCGAGGTTCCCTTGTTTTTCTAGCAATTTTGGCTTTCGTGTTTCCTTCCTCGTGGCCGGCTAAATTATTTAAGCGATAATGGGGCGTAAAAGTCATAACTTTGGGGCTGTAAATTGGGGGCTTTCTTGAAGGTTTCGTTTGCTTGGGCTTCGGGTCTGGTCCTGTCAAGTGCATTAAACATGAGGCAAGGGTTCGCGCCAGCTTTCCGTGTTTTGTTTTTGTTTTGCCGACCTTAGAGTTTATCCAAGTGAGATAATTGACTAAGCTTTGCCGGGAATCGCTTTATCAATTGTTGTATAATAGCCAAATGGCTATATGGCTTATTCCAAATGTAATTTATGGTAATCGCCGTCTTAATAACAAACCAATTAGAAACTTTCCCATAATTTAATCAGATTTACCAAGTCTGCCAGCCAGCCAGCCAGCCAGCCTGCAGTATTTGTCCTTACATCGCGCAAGAGCTGTTTCCAGGAAGAAAACTTAAAGATTTTCCCTTTTTTGCTGCTCTTCTTACGTCACGGTACGTCTGCTCCGTTTATGAATAATTCATGAGGTAACTTTATAAAAATAACGCACAAATGGCACTAAAACAAGGCAAGTGGAAGGGCCAACCTTTGAGCAGAATTGTAAATGCCCTGAAAGTGACACAAACGGAATTGAATTGTGATTGCGAATAATTTAGAAGGGAATAAGCCTGGATTTTAATACAACTTGAAGGTATTAATTATAATTATTTGTAATAATTAATGTTTAATTCGGGAACACAACCTATTTTATTGTTAATAAATAAATTAAAAATTGAGCAAACTTTGAACTATGCCTGTGATATAAAACTCATATTATGCTTAATAATTAAAAATAATATACCAACTTAAAATTATAGTTAATATTCTTAATTTTACTCTACAAATAATAAAAGCGCGTCTAGGAAAGTGCAAAAGAAAAAGTTCTGCCTAGCCCTTACCTTACCTAAGCTAACTCACGATGCTAAAAATTTTAAAAATTCTGATATTTTAGATGCTCGTGTGCGTGTCTGTGTGTGTGAGAACAAAATATCGTTTATGATGAAGAGAGAAGTGCGTAGGGAAGGACCTGCAAAGAGAGGATACAAGCCGAAAAGCAGCTTAAAGCTTTAAATAATGCAATAAATTATTAAATTTATTTAGCAGCGCAAAAACTTTGCTGTGGCAATTTACCAAAATGGTCGCAGCAATCGTTTAAGTGCAATTTGCATATTCAACAGATTTTTTAAACAAGAAACAAAAAGTAAGAAAAAACCACAAGCAAACGAGGCCCCAACATATCATATCAGCCTGGAGAACTGGATGGAAACTTTGAACTTCACCTTTTGTTTTTTGGCCCATCGCAAACTTTGCTGCGGTTTGTGTGTGTTCAATTTGCATACCGAGTTGCCGTGGCGCCCCCGCATCATTTGGAATTGCTAAATTTTTATTTCGATGGCACCTCGTATGCAAATGAGTTCAGCAGGAAGTGGTGGGCGGATCCTGTTGACCCGGAACGTAGGTACTTCCTCTTTGAACAAGTTGCTTCATTATGTCGGCCGAGCGTGGCTTTATATTTGTTAGATAAACAGCGAAAGAGGAAATTAATTAAATTAGCAGCGGAGTGTTGATGAATATTTAAGATGCCATTAGAATAATGCACAAAGTTTTCATTGTCTGTGTGCCAAATTTAATTGCGGTAATTGAATATTAAATCTATAAAGTGTAACTCGTATTGTCATTTCTCCAAAAAAGGAATTCTAATAATTATACGGGAAAGGGAGCTGAGCAAAAAGCGAATAATCTGATAAATATGTGGTAAGCTGCTTATTATTCACGATAATAACCATTAGCATTTCTCAAGGTCACTGCATAATTATGTAAGCAGCTTTGAAAAATGACATTGTCATAAGGAAGATACCTCAGTAAGCGGATATTAATTTCACTTTCGCATTTTAATTGCGCCTCAGCTCACACACACTTACGCGTGCTCATATAAAAGTCAAAATACATGCAACTACTGATTCCATCCCTTTTAATTATAGACCCAAGCCTCTCTTGATAATAAAAATGTTTTGCATATATTCACATATAAATCAATTATTTAAAATCAATTATTTAAATACATTTTCACGATTATAACGTTCCTTTATTGGGATGGAAGGAGTTTATCAATCGTCGATATCACACACGCTAGAAAAATAAAAAAAGAGTAGATTCTTAGATAATTATACGAATTTAATATATATTTACAAATTGGACGAAATATACTGCATGATGGGGACGCAGTTGTATGTCCAATAAGTATCGCAAGTGGCGTCTCAGTTGTCGGAGTGAAAATTGTTGTAAAGGTATTTATATCAAATACTGGTTGCCCCGTAGTAAACAAATGGTTACGCGACACTGCAAAGTAAATAAAAATGCACAATAAATATAGCTTCATTTTTCTCCTGACCTGGCTAAGAACTAAGACAGTCAATCAAAATATTGAACTATATGTAGTGTGGTGGCCTCGAATGTTTCGAATTGATCTGTTTCACTTGATCGGTTAAACGAAAACGTATCGATCCAGCTATGGCATTCTGTTCGAATTAAACCTGTTTCAGTTGCAAATAATATACAAGTCGATTCACTATATCTTCTAGATTTATTTTTATTAAAACCCTTTCACATTTTATTATTTTGTCGTTTTAACATTTTTTCCATCATCCAAAATCCATCTAAGTATTTCATTAAAAAACAAGAAAGGAAGCTAACTTCGGCTCACCGAAGTTTATATACCCTTGCAGATTGCAGTTGATCTATAAAATTAAAATTGAAATTCTCAAATAATAATAAGAGGCCAAATCCCAAATTTGATTTAAATATTTTGAGAAATAGCGAAACTATGATTTTTTTATTATTACTCTGATTGTTCCTATGGCAGCTATAGGATATAGTCGTCTGATTTTCATGAAATTCAAACTATGATTCTCAAATAATATTAAGTGGCCAAATCTTAATTTTGATGAAAATATGTTGAGAAACAGCGAGTTAGGATTTTTTCTATTACTTTCCTGATTGTTCCTATGGCAGCTATAGGATATAGTCGGACGATTTTCATAAAATTAAAACTAAAATTCTGAAAAATTATTAAGTGGCCAAATCTCAAATTTGATGAAAATATGTTAAGAAGCTGCGGAGTTATGATTTTTTTAAATTTCTTCCTGATTGTTCGTATGACCGCTATAGGATATAGTCGTCTGATTTTCATGAAATTAAAACCAAAACTCTAGAAAAATAATTAATGGTCAAATATCAAATTTGGAGGAATTGTATTGAAAACTGACAAAGTTATAAATTTTTTTCGAAAATTTTACCGATCGTTCCTATGGCAGCTATATGATATAGTCGTCCGATCCGGCCCGTTCCGACATATGAACGAGTGAGAGTATATAGAAGACTAACTGCAAAGTTTCATTCAGATAGCTTTAAAACTGAGGGACTAGTTTGCGTAGAAACGGACAGACAGACGGACAGACGGACAGACGGACATGGCTAGATCGACTCGGCTGTTGATGCTGATCAAGAATATATATACTTTATAGGGTCGGAGATGTCTCCTTCACTGCGTTGCAAACTTCTGACTGAAACTATAATACCCTGCAATGGTATAAAGATGGAACAGGTGACGCTGTTGGTAGTTCCGATTGCTGCTTAAGTTGTTCTTTTAACTTGATTCTTAATTCATTCAATTGACATTTTGTAAAATACAAATTTATAAATTAATTTCTCTAAAATATTTATAAGCTTTAATTACCTTCTTTTGAGCATGGGGAATTAGATGTTCTTAAATTATTATTCAGTTTATTAAAAGTGGCATCTGTGTATCGATAATGGGTTTATTAAAGTATAAATTTAATTATTTAGTTATTTTAAGCGTACCTTTCTCGGGTTTAGCTGGGTTTTTTATTAGCTCTTCCTGTCCTTGGATAAGTAGTAGATTTGTAATTATAAGAACGGTTAGCAAAAGTCGCTGCATCTTCTGTGTGCATTGTCTGTGTGCAAAATTTAATTGCGGTAATTGAATATTAAATCTATAAACTGTAACTCGTTTTGTCATTTCTTCAAAAAAGGAATTCTCATAATTATACGGGAAAGGGAGCTGAGCAAAAAGCGAATAATCTGATAAATATGTGGTAAGTTGCTTATTATTCACGATAATAACCATTAGCATTTCTCAAGGTCACTGCATAATTATGTAAGCAGCTTTGAAAAATGACATTGTCATAAGGAAGATACCTCAGTAAGCGGATATTAATTTCACTTTCGCATTTTAATTGCGCCTCAGCTCACACACACTTACGCGTGCTCATATAAAAGTCAAAATACATGCAACTACTGATCCCTTTTATATATAGACCCAAGCCTCTCTTGATAATAAAAATGTTTTAAATATATTCACATATAAATCAATTATTTAAATACATTTTCACGATTATTACGTTCCTTTATTGGGATGGAAGGAGTTTACCAATCGTCGATATCACACACGCTAAAAAAATAAAAAGTGAGTAGATTCATAGATAATTATACGAATTTAATATATATTTACAAATTGGATGTAATATACTGCATGATGGGGACGCAGTTGGCGTCTCAGTTGCCTTATTAGTTGGCATATTAGTTGTCGGAGGGAAGATTGTTGTCAAGGCATTTATATCAAATATTGGTTGCCCCGTAGTAAACATATGGTTACGCGACACTGCAAAGTAAGTAAAAATGCACAATAAATATAGCTTCATTTTTCTCCTGACCTGGCTAAGAACTAAGACAGTCAATGAAAATATCGAGCTATAAGTAGTGTGGTGGTCTCGAATGTTTCGAATTGATCTGTTTCACTTGATCGGTTAAACGAAAACGTATCGATCCAGCTATGGCATTCTATTCGAATTAAACGCATTTTAGTTGCAAAAAATATACATTTTTAACATTTTTTCCGTCAACCAAAATCCATCTAAGTATTTCATTAAAAAAAGATGGAACAGGTGACACTGTTGGTAGTTCCGATTGCTGCTTAAGTTCTTCTTTTAACTTGATTCTTAATTCATTCAATTGACATTCTGTAATATACAAATTTATAAATTATTTTCTCTAAAATAATTATGGGTCTTAATTACCTTCTTTTGAGCGTGGGGAATTCGATGTTCTTACCTTATTATTCAGTTTATTAAAAGTGGCATCTGTGTATCGATAATGGGCTTATTAAAGTATCATTTTAATTATTTAGTTATTTTAAGCGTACCTTTCTCGGCTTTAGCTGGGTTTTTATTAGCTCTTGCTGTCCTTGGATGAGTAGTAGATTCGTAATTATAAGAACTGTTAACAAAAGTCGCTGCATCTTTTCATTGTCTGTGTGCCAAATTTAATTGCGGTAATTGAATATTAAATCTATAAATTGTAACTCGTATTGTCATTTCTCCAAAAAAGGAATTCTAATAATTATACGGGAAAGGGAGCTGAGCAAAAAGCGAATAATCTGATAAATATGTGGTAAGCTGCTTATTATTCACGATAATAACCATTAGCATTTCTCAAAGTCACTGCATAATTATGTAAGCAGCTTTGAAAAATGTCATTGTCATAAGGAAGATACCTCAGTAAGCGGATATTAATTTCGCTTTCGCATTTTAATTGCGCCTCAGCTCACACACACATACGCGTGCTCCTTTTTTTGTGGCTTAAATTCCCATCGCTTACCTTGACAACAGGGGGCAAGAAATATATACATACATATATGTATGTACATACGCCCCATGTCATTCCGTTAGCAGGAACCTTCGAAGGTGCTACGAACACGGGCCGTAACAGCGACAATATGAGCCTGATGGGCAATGACAGCGATGCCAACACCATGGACACATCCTGCAGATGTCAGACGTCCGCTGACAGCCAGCTTTTGCCGGGCACGGACCCAATCCACTAACGGCAGAAGCCTGTCCGGAAACATTTTTGACTTATGAAATATGCTGAGCAGTGTAGAGCGTGCGGAACAAGCTGTCAGCAAAAGGAGGGTCCTTGCTCTGTACGCTCCCAGAGTGGTTTGTTGCTTACTTTTGACCATATTTTTACAGACCAGAGAAAAAGTGATGTGCACTTGAAAAAAATGTCACTAATTCTTAATGGATGTGTTATTTTTTCTTGCCTTATATTCAGCATTATCACTTTAAATTAAGATTTTAAGAGCTAGTGGCAGTTTCTGTCTGAGTGTAAACACTTGTTTTATGAAGTGCAGTGGATGTGAGTATCGCTCCTGGGGCTAAAGTTGTCAACAGTTTTACGTCCTCGTCCTTCTAATCTCGTATAATGCTTTTTGTAGCCCTTGTAATTTAGTTTGCAGTGTGTGTGTGTTTTTTTTACTAGTTAAAGGCGACGGGGACAACGACTAATGACTTGGAATTTGTTTGCCCGCCAGCCAAATGAGCATGTGTGAGGGTCTTCCTCTTCCTGCCGTTCTCGAAACTCTCTCTCTCTCTCTCTCTCTGTGTAAGCCGACTGTTGTCGCTTCTGTTTGCCATTAACGCCTGTTTCAGGGCAAAAAAAAAATATAAGAAAAAGTCCAGAGAAACTGCAACTTAAGTGCAGTAGAAGCGTGAAAATCATTAAGCTGCAGCTGCTGCCCCCACACACACACATGCTGACAGACTCTGAGCGACTCCCGGAGAGAAAAACTAACTGACAGAGGCGCTCACAAAAAGAGGAATGTATTCCCGTCCCACATGACGTATGAGTTATGCAGATAAATTTCACGCCACATCACTCATACGACCCCGTAAACTTTAATTACATCAAGAGCTGCATCGGGACTTAATGAGGAAATATATACTTATACATTTTTGGTAATACTTCGCATATTAAAGCCTTTTTGCCTTTTTTCAGAAAAATTAGCCGAATAAATATATTAAAGATAGACAGATAGATAAAAGTCAAAATACATGCAACTACTGATTCCTTCCCCTTTATATATATAGACCCAAGCCTCTCTTGATAATAAAAATGTTTTGCATATATTCACATATAAATCAATTATTTAAATACATTTTCACGATTATTTTGATTACTTTATTGGAATGGAAAGAATTGACCAATCGTCGATACTACACACGCTAGAAAAATAAAAAGTGAGTAGATTCATAGATAATTATCTGAATTTAATATATACTTACAAATTGGACGAAGTATACTGCATGATGCGGACGGAGTTGTTTGTTCAAAAGGTCTCGAAATTGGCATATTAGTCGGCATATTAGTTGGCATATTAGTTGTCGGAGTGACGATTGTTGTTATATTAAATATTGGTTTCCACGTAGTATCACTAAACACATGGTTACGCGACACTGCAAAGTAAGTAAAAATGCACAATAAATATAGCTTCATTTTTCTCCTGACCTGGCTAAGAACTAAGACAGTCAATCAGAATATCGAACTATAGTTATAGTATAGTAGTTTGGTGGTCTCGAATGTTTCGAATTGATCTGTTTCACTTGATCGGTTAAACGAAAACTTATCGATCCAGCTATGGCATTTTATTCGAATTAAACCTGTTTCAGTTGCAAATAATATACAAGTCGATTCACTATATCTTCTAGATTTATTTTTATTAAAACCCTTTCACATTTTATTATTTTGTCGTGTTAACATTTTTTCCATCATCCAAAATCCATCTAAGTATTTCATTAAAAAAAGATGGAACAGGCGACACTGTTGGTAGTTCCGATTGCTGCTTAAGTTGTTCTTTTAACTTGATTCTTAATTCATTCAATTGACATTCTGTAATATATAAATTTATAAATTAATTTCTCTAAAATATTTATAGGCTTTATTTACCTTCTTTTGAGCATGGGGAATTAGATGTTCTTAAATTATTATTCAGTTTATTAAAAGTGGCATCTGTGTATCGATAATGGGTTTATTATAGTATAATTTTAATTATTTAGTTATTTTAAGCGTACCTTTCTCGGCTTTAGCTGGGTTTTTTATTAGCTCTTGCTGTCCTTGGATGAGTAGTAGATTTGTAATTACAAGAACGGTTAGCAAAAATCGCTGCATTTTTTCCAGACTAAGTTTAGAAATAAAGTGTACATGATTTATACAATTTTAACTTAAAGTTTTAACACCATTGCTAACCAATTTGTAATGCATTTATTTTAAGCTGAGTTAAATTAAATATCCAACTGGGCTTTCGACTCTTCAAAACTTAAAGAAACATACTCAGATAACCGCTCTCCTTCATCTACAATAATAATCAAGCAGGTTAAAAAATATTAACAATTAATTACGGCAGCCATCGGCAGTTTACACGTAAAACACAAAAGACATAATCACGGTCATAAAAGCTCGACCACAAAGCCCATTGAGGCCAATATCTCGTTTGTTTATTCACAATGCTCTTAATGAACAACGGAAATTGGCGGCCATTAAAGAGCATTTCCAATAAAAATAAATCAAGAGGACAAAGTACAAAAAATATCTATAGTACATATTCATAGGTAGTTTAATATGCAGAAGCTCTCAGAACTTCAATTTAATGGGTTTTAGCTACGGCTGTTGGACAGGCCAACTATTTATGGTTAGAACTAACTTGCTTTTTTTAGATGGGAAAGGCAAATGCACATACGGGATGTCCATTAAAATATGAATTTTTTAAAAGGAATTAAGAAAATCACAATAAGTTTGATTGACTAGAAAAATTCTCTTAAATAATAAAATTTTAAATTCTTAATACTTATGTAAAGAACATTTTATAATTTCTGCTTGTGTATAATAACTCTGTTAAACATAAAGAATTAATTGCTCAATTTTCAATTACAGATTAATTTAATTTATATTTAAAGACCCGTCTCATAATTTAAACCCTTTCGATTGCCTACCGAGCAATAAGTCAGTTTGAATTCAAGACCATCCATCAGCTCGCTCCACCCAGCAATTGTGCAATGCTTAAAACATCACACTGTTCTGACATTGCTGGCAATATTTTCCCCCATCCGCTGTATCATATATATGTATATACATATGTGTACGGAAGCATACATTTATGGTGGCTGATAAATAACGACGCAATTGACTTGAAATCGCGACCGCTTTTACCGCACTCACTGCGAAAGGGATGCTGCGATGTAAGGCAACAGGACTGACTATATATACCAGCAATACATTATATTCGGTTTGTATGTTTGTGCCCAGTGATGGGAACAGTTGACATATGGCTTCAAATAAGACTGCCTTTGGCCTCACAAACTGATCGATGGCGATGAGTTTTGTGGTTCTGTTGTTTGGGCACCTGAAGCTCAACAGGATGGTATAAATAAATCTCCGACCCGTGACATCCTTTAGCGATTTATTCACATCACGCGACCATCTCTGACTCTGTGTGGGTCCTGGTCCTGGTCCTGGTCCTGGTCCTGGTCCTGGTCCTGGTTCTGTTGGACGTGTTTTATTGTTGCCTTTTCACACACGCTTTATTTATTTATTTATATGCTCTGTTCCACTTGGCTCTTGCGCTCCCTCGCCCATGTAAGCCGCCTTCATTTTTTGTTTATCAATATTTGCTTTTTGTATCAATATGCAAAAAACTTTTATTAATGACCAATATGTGCAGATTTCCTTTTCACAGCCTTTTATTTAGTTGGGCTTCCCGTTGAACCTCTGGCGAATTTTCAGGCGAAATGAATGCAATGTAAATTTCATTTTAAAAGCTTTTTTCAAGGCTTAAAGTGGTGCCCGTTCCGCTGTCTCGTTTTTGTGCGACATTGAAAGGTTGTCAAATATGCATACTGTATATAATTCAGCAAGTCCTTATATTTTTTTGATTGTTCGCCATTATGCATTGTCCAATTTGGCATTAATTTAAATGATTTATTTTGTTTTATTTTGTTGCTGTTGTTGCTCAGCCGCACAAAAGACTTGCGGATCATGATTGATGGTCAAGCGGGTCGACAACATTTTCGTAGCAACAGCGGCCTCGGCAGGATTTAATTTGATTGAAAAGCAAACCGA
Organism: Drosophila truncata; assembly: GCA_008042515.1. NCBI lineage: Eukaryota > Metazoa > Arthropoda > Insecta > Diptera > Drosophilidae > Drosophila > Drosophila truncata. The sequence goes on from VNJQ01004190.1 coordinate 201,136, forward strand.
AAAATCAATTCCAGCTAATGGATTTTTCCACGCCGCACACTAGGCTAGATCTCTCGCTCTCAGATTTCATTTAATTTTATCTTTTTTTTTTTGAAGCATTTTCCTGCCTTTGGTCCCCAGTCATTTGCATCCACATCCACATCCACCTACCACTGCGGGCATCGATTTGGGCGAAGCAATTTTTCAATAATGGCATACAAAGAAAAAATGTTTGGTATTCCACTTTAGAGCCGAGGCATCCCTTATTGTTTAGTTCGTGTCTGCAGCTGTTGGCGTGACTTCCCCTTTTTTTTTACCAAGCCACAAACACATAAGGTAATCATCATCAAGGGGCTAACCCATTTTTATGTTTGGTCGAAAGGCAAACCACAACGGACGGTGAAAATTACTTTTCATTTTTGAGCATACACAAGGATGTCCTGGAAAGTGTCTCTTGACAATTATTTTAAATGTCTGAAGTTTGATAATATATTTTTGTTTTTGTTTTTTTTTTTCAAATATCCGGGATCCTTTAGAATAGAAATTTAAGTGTATTGTACACTGATAGAAAAAAAAAAGTTTACTTTCGAGAATTTGTGCATTCTCAAAATTAATTCTTAATATAAGTACGAAAATTCTTAAAGTAAGATTTTTTAGGCTTAATTCAAGACCAAAAAATACTAGATTTAAGATTAAAATTCTTCAAGGAAGAACGAAAATCTCAAAAGAAGAACGAAAAATTCTTGGGATGATTTCGTGACCGAAATGGTCACGATTTTATGACCAAAATTCTCGGGTATTTCTATCAGTGTACATTGTACCTGTAACCCTGTAATAAAATGCTGATAACCAAGTTAAAACACTGAAGAGTATTCGAGTTTATTCTTTCTAAAAAACAGGATTTTACATGACAGTCAATAGTGAAATTCTTCCCAGGACATAAGACCCCCATAAGACACAAAACATCAATCCGCTTTGATATTTATATTCTATTTATATTAAATTCTACGCAACCTTGGCATTGCTTGCTCCTGTCTGTCCTATTTGTCTGCACTTGACTGCCGCGGCCTTGGCCTCGAGTTAATTAGTCGTCGGCGCATTTAAAACTTAATTAAATAGCCGTGGTCCGTAATTAACAATATTGGCAGCTGGCAATAACAACACCATCAACATGCGGCGGCTACCCAGTGCTGAATGGAGTGCAAAGTGTTGCCACCCGGCTGTCGGACTTCATTAACATCCTGCCGGGTCAGAGCACGCTCGTCCCGAGGATTGGCGTATTCAAAGCAGATCAATAGTGACAGAGAAATATGCCAGGCAGCAGCTAGTAGCTGTCAGGGAGGTGCACCCTATGCCATGTCGCTGGCAATTAGACGTCGAGCTGCTGTCACGGCATTCAACACACTGTTCCCTAAGCCCCTCGTTTCTGTAGGTCGTGTTTTTCCTTTTCCTCTTTTTTTCCGACGCTGCAACACTGTTGCTCTTTCCGCCGTTGGTTGCTGGTGAAAAATGCATGAGTTGGCCGGAAGCGAACACCACCAGCAGCTACATTGGCCTGAGCCCGGCTAAAGGACACCAAAGAAGTGCTCAGTGTTGGTTAAAGTCAGAATCCCAAAAGAGGGTGGGGACCTGCAGGAAGAGAAAATGTGCTAGTATACAGTAGATATTTAATCTGTTTTGTATAGACAGAAAATCTGTAAAGTAAGCAATAGTTTTCTAGTTACAATCTTTGACCTTTGATTGGGATTTCCAAATATTTTGAGTACGATTTCCACTGCAGGTTACACTTTCATATATTTTTAAAGTCCAAAATATTTTCCTTCAGTGTTTCAGAGAGTGTGTTTTGTGCGCGGACTGAGAATGTGGAAAATTTATACAATAAACGCTTGGTGATTTCAACACACAACACAATTTCATCATGCATCAGTCGTCGCCAGCTCGTCCTTTCCTCACTTGGCTGCATTGTTCTCTGCTTCCCGTCATCGTAGTATTCCTTGGCTTCTACCAACAAAAAGAAATAATTAATTTTTATGGCTTTGTCTTTGAGTTGGCACATTGCTGGTGCGCTCGTCTGACCGGAGTACCTTGGCACTTGTGTGTTTCAAACCAAAAAAACAAAGGAAAAGTTGGAAAAGGTGAGTAAAGAGTGGAGCCACTGCAGGTGTAAGCTAAAATCATTTTCAAATTGTTTTGCTTCTGGTTCTCGCATGCGGTTTTTTAGTCAGCTTGACAAGAGGAAAAGAATGTCTTTGATCAGAGTGTCTGTTGAGTACTACTACTTTTTTTATCCTTCAAGGTTCCCACAATTTTCTTTCGGAAATAACATAAAATTACTTACGCTCCCAGAAGCGAGAAACATATTTGATATTCATAAAAACGAATATGATTTCAATGAATTCGCACTCCCTTAACCACACTTAAGGACCATTAGAAGGGTCATATCAACATTTACTGGCCCACAATAACAACTGTTTACACGCGCGTAAAAATCAAGCTATCCTCCAGGATGTCCAAGCAGGTCAGAGCAATGACCGCAATTCCTGCTCAATCCCCTCCAGAAGCTGCTCAGCAACCTGCTCGATTTTCCTCATTGCTCGTACTGTTATTGCCATTGCTGTGGTAAGCAGGTGAGAAGTCGAGCGTGGCACACACTTCACAGGTAGCCGCAGGATCTGCAGCCAAGCAGAACCGCACCAGCCACGCCCTTGCCTCGATGCCACATTGCCGCCCAGTCTTTCGCCCGCCTTATCAGCCACCTGGCCACCCACCTGGTCACCCATTTACTCACTCATTGCCGGTCAGTTCAGTTACACTTACCATTACAGTTACAGTTTCGGTCTCGGTTTTCAGTTCCAGTTCCTTTGTCTTTCCGCTCATAACAATAAAGGCAGTAATAAGAATAATAAAAAAGAAGAAAACAGGGAAAAACAGAGAAAAAATCAGCCAAAGGGAATGGTAAACTGAAGAAGGTGGGTAGATGGATGCGTTGGCAAAATTTTTTAAATATTTTATTGTTTAATTCGGAAGCCTTCGTTCTGTGCGAAAGTTTAATGGCCTGCAACGCTTCGCTACACATTATCATTACAATTGCGGGCATTTTCACCCCACCCTTCACTCTCCGATTTTTCCATGACTGTCGATTCGAGCAGGTATTAATTATAATTATAAGGCCCCAACGGGGAAGCTGGCCATAAACACATAACATCTTGCGTATTGCACTTCATTTTCTGCTTGGATTGCGGTCCATTAACCGCCTTCGTAATGAGGACACACAGATACAAAGATTGCAATTATAGTGAGCCCAGCGAGTCCCGAAAAACGCGTTTTAATTAATATTTTTCCTTTACGCATTTCCTTTTACAATTAAGGAATTACCACTCGTAAACTTTCGGAAGTAGGTCATGAAATATTCAAGGCAGAAATAAGAAGATTTTTAGTAGCTCCTATAATCTCTATAATTTTAGTAAAAGAATTAATATTTTATAGTCACTTAGCAATTTATAAAAACCCTATAATTCATATTAAAGCATAACCCCACTTTCTCTTTAAGCCATCGCCGTGCTTAAGTTTTTCCAATAATCAAGTTACAATTATTAGGTCAGACTTTGAACTCGCTTCGGGGAATTGACTTTTATGTTTCACTATAAAGGAGCCTACCCAACATAACCATTTCCCACTTTGCATTCAAGTTTTCCATTTCCGCTTTGGCGCCTTTTTCCTGCCAGCAGGCTTCGCCTTCGTCCCCATCTCCTTCTCCAACTACATTCCCAGTTGCATAATATTTTATTATCCCAAACGCCTATCTGCATTGTCCTGGCACTACAGGACACCTCCCTGTCCTCGCAGGGCGCCCTTGCTTTCATTGCCAGCTATCTGCGAGCATCCTTTACTTTTCCTTTTTTTTTACCCACTGTGGCGGAATTATAATCTTACAGGCTCTAACAAGTGCAAGTGCGGCTGGAATTTAATATCAGGAAGGCCCTTTGTTGTCCTCTCCGCTGGTTTGTTGGTTTTAAGTTTTCGTGTATTTCATTACAAGGCGGAGTTGGCATTGGTTATGGGGGAAAACGAGGGCCTGGGCTCGGTTTCGAGTCTTGGAATTGGGATTGGGAATAAGGATCGGCCTTGTGTGCCGCTTGCCACATTCAGCAGACGCTTAAATCCTTTACACAAGCTGTTTGCCGCGCATAACGAAATAAAATAAATAATCCCGTTTAATGGAAAGGCGCTGGGTATGAGCGGCACAGTCGGAGGCACCGCCCCTACCACTCCCATAACCCCTTTTCATTTCCATCCAAGCAACAACAATGCCGCCCGGCATCGCATTTCCTTTCCAATTTTCCTCTGGTGCGCCTGCTGCTTCTGCTTCAGCTTCGGCTCCAGCTTCTACTGCCGGTGTCGGTGCCGGTGCTGCTCCTGGTGATTCTGCTCCTTTCCAGCTTTTTTTCCTTTCTCATTTCTCGGGGCTGTTGTGCCCACGTACGCGGCTTAAGATTTCCCATTCATATCGTGTGCGGCGGCTGGTGCTTATTTCAACAGGGATGGACAACAATTCTGAACTTATATTTATATGAAATAATAAAGAAAATAATGTAACAAATAATATAAAAAATTTATAAAAATATCTACTAATCTTCGCAGTCAAAAATTGGACTCTGATCACATTATATTATTCCATAATTAAAAACCTTTCACTAGGGATCCTTTTTTATCAATAGAGAATTCCTACACTAATCCACCGAAGAAGCGTGACTTAAATCAATAATCTATTCAAACTTATAGTGTGTATCCCTGGCCTTAAAGGATGAGTATTTTTTCGCCATGTGGAGTCGACATCCTGTTCAATATGCATTTGGCTGGTGGTTAATGCCACCTTGGGAGTAACTGATTGCCACAGTGGCACCATTATTATGCATTCAGATTGATGCACGTCTTCGGCATTTTTTCAGCAAGCCTGCCGCAAAATGCACACTCGCATCCTGCCGGCATCGTCCTGATTACACTGGGATTCCTGGGACGTGAATTCTCTGAGCTGCTGAGCCGGCTTCCTGGCGACAGCACACTCACGACACATACATACCATACATACATATATAGCACACACTTAACGAGCACTTAAGCGTCTTCGCCGGGAGCTGCTTAGCTCTAAATATTATGTTTAATTAAATATGAGCTCATAATCGAGTTCGCCCACTTGGCCTGGCCGGCAAGCCAACCAGCCAGCCAGTCAGCTGGCCTCTCTCCCAGTTTATAGCCACTTTATCTGCTTAATTAAAAGGTTGGACTTTAATTGAAATCGCTCTGATATCAGAGCTGTCACAATTGCCAGCTGTCCCCAGGAGCAAGGAGGGGGTAAGAAAATGATTAGTGTAATTGCCAGGGGCGGGCTGAGAAATTATTATCCGATATGTAGAGGATTATCCTGGCGAACCTGAGACGTGCCGATGGCTGAGAAGGCATCTTGGGCTTAATCAATCAACGCAGCCACTGAATAAAATATATACTGGTCGTCTGGTCGAAGATATCCTAAGGCTATAAACGAGAACGGCTTCCACATTTTATTGGCAATTCCCTGATGTCCCAAGAAGGCTCGTTTGGAGAGGTCTCTGTCACTTTGGATTTTATTTGGCTTTTCCCCGGAAAACATATTTATTAGCAACATGTCGAATGGGTAATGCAATCGAGGCCTTGAATCTCGGCCAGCCCTTGTGGGTGGGCCAAAGTGACTTTTCAATTTGAATAAACGAATGTAGCTGGGTAAATATTTGATTTATTTTCGGGTGACCTTTGTCAAATAGACACACACACACAAAATCCCACATTTCTTGGCCGTTCTTATCGCACAGCTGGGGCTAAAATTATAGGACCGATTGTCTCACCGCAAATGGAATTTTGTGGTATATACTTTGTGTTTACATTTAAATTTGTTCTGGAATTTCAATTGGAAGGTTAATGAGAATTACATTTTTTGCGTAATAAGGGAATGTTAATGCTACAAAAAATAGTTAATAAATAAACCTTTTAATAAATAGGATAAGTATCATTTAATGTTCAATTATGTAGGTTATATCCTGGTAAGTTATTGAAATTATTTTAAATGACCTTTTTTTAAATAGAAACTCACAATAATTTTGATAAGAAAATAAAATTAACCTTTTTTAAATATTATTTTCAGTTGATGAAAAATACAGAAAGATAAATCCTTGTCTGGTTGTTTCTTGGCCCTATTATTTTGTCCAAAATTGTTTTCGAAGATACGACTTTCGCACATTTGTCTCTTTATATCTTTTTTGACTGTTGGCTGCTGCCCGAAATTCAATTTGCATATTTCCATCTCTGTTGCTCTGTTTGGTGCACAAAAGTTTATAATTTCCATTTGTGTTGCTCTTTCCCGACAAGCAATTTTCGCTTGATAACTCCATTGCGGCACAAGGTCAGGCCGAGAGCAGGAAAACCAATTCGGAATAATCTAACCAATTACTGCCAGCGCTCCGGCAAGGTCAGCCAAGTCATTCCGCCAACGCACAAACGATTATTACTGCATTAGGAGTCGGGAAAAGAAACGCACATGTGAGTCGCATGCAGATAAGCAAACGTAATAGAAACAGATTATATCCCACACTCCTCCAGGGACCCACATCCACATCCCCTTCCCCATTCAGCCGTAACATAATCGTAAAAGTCAAAGCTTAGCTCAATGCTAGATTGCAGCATTTTGTATGGCGGGGGGGGGAAATGTTTAAAGCGCTCGTCGGGGAATGGGTCCCGATAGAGATGCTCTGCGAATTCAAGGATGTGACGCTTAATAAGAAGATTTGACTGGAAGTTTGAGCATATCAAAAAGTCTGACTGGGTACTCCTAACGTAAGCCGAAAATAATGAGATTCCAAGAACTTCTGACAAGGAACGCAAAGGGATTTTATAATCTGCATACAGAAGATGTATTAGGAATAAAAACGGGTCATACACATTATGAATTTAATTTAGTTAGTACTTGCATCTGCATTAAATGTATTACTTAAATACAATTTGTGTTATTAAAAAAGGGATAATCCATTTCTAGAAATCTTCATCTTTATTATTATTTTCAAATGCAATTCAAAGAAACTATCTTTCATATCAGTAAGACTTAATTTCTTTACTTTTATAATTTATTAATTATGTTTCTCTGATGATCTGTGGCTTGAAGTCATGTTGTGAAGCCTTTTGAAAAGACTCGGCATATAGAGGAATCCTTTGTGTCATGCGGAAGCCCCAGAAATCCTTGACCTGGCGACACAGATTAAGATCAAGTTCCACCACCAGCAGGCCATCACTATCTCGAGATAAGCTCTGAAAATAAAAGATACAAATTATTATAAACATTATCCTATACATTATTATTACTTGAAATCTATTTTACTCAAAAATGTATGCTTTGTAAATAAAATATATAAATTTAGCTCTCATATAATGGTCTAATAAAGCTTTCTAAAAAGAGATTCCAGAAAATTTATTTATAAATACACTTATTACATTTTCTATATTTATCCCACGATTATTTACTCTTAAAATACTTATTACTTTACAGAAAATTATTCTTTGCTAGACTTACCGGGGTCCTTGAACCGTCAGGAGCTGCGACGTATGAGGAACCGTAGAAGGGCCCAAATGATTTGTGAGCCTTATTGCCATCGCCAGAGGTGTATTCATTAGGGAACTCCTCCGTTCCCACTCGATTGATTGGAACGGTAAAGTAGCTATTGGCTATGGCAGCATTTCTGGCCTCAATGCTCCAAAGAGGCTCCGACAGACGACCGATGGTGGCCGAGGGATTAAAGACGATCTCCGCTCCATTCAGTCCAAACATCATCCAATTTTGCGGATGATGACGTCCATAACAGATGTTGATGGCCAGCTTGCCAAACTCTGTCTCAAAGACGGGATGGCCGGTATTGCCCTCGTAGTAGTAAGTGGATTCGTTGAAGTCACCCACGCGGGGAATGTGGTTCTTGCGATGCTTTCCCAAATACCGACCGCTATTCGAAATGACCACAGCCGTGTTCCAGATGGTCTCGCCATGTTCGATATCACGCTCCAGGATCGAGTGAATGATCACCATGTTATAGGCCTTGGCCAGGCCTGAAAGCATCTTGGTCGTCGGTCCATTCTCAGCTTCCTCGGCAAACTCGCACCAGGGAAACTTCTCACGAGTGCAGAAGGCAAAGGGCATAGCTGTGGGATCATGAAGAATTACCTAATTTAATAAATCAAATTGATTTACTTACTCCACGCCTCTTGGGTACAAACGATGTTGCAGCCAGCAGCTGCCGCTGCCTTGATAATGATCTTGACCTTGTTCCAAATGCCTTCGCGTTGCTGCTCAATGGGTGCCGTGGTGGGAAGTGCAATGGAGTTTTGGATAGCACCAACCCGAACTATACGGGGCTTACGGGTCTGCTCCTCTCGAGCCTTGAAGCGATAGCCCTTGATCTCAAAGTCATTCTCCTTAGCAATTTTAATTGCACTTTCAGGCAGATCCAATGTTTGGCTATGAAAAAAAGATTTTTAAATTATTAAATTAATAAATAAAATATTATAAATCGTATTTAAAATAATAAAAAAATAAAAAGGTTTCAATTAAGTTTTCATTTTTGATGCCGTAAATATAATATTTTGGATTATAATAAAGATAAGACTTTTAAAATTTTAAATTTCTATTCCGTTTCAAAAATTTAAATATTTTCAAACAGCATCTGGCACTGATCTTGCCGAACCGGACAGAATCGGATGCTTATCTCTCTTCTTTCTGTCATAACCTTAACACTTTTGAACTTAAATATTTTACAAACTGTCAGCAGAATAAACGAATTTTTATATTTGCGGCTAGAGTTTTCAAGATAAATACATTCATTTCATTTTACAAACATCAAACCACTCATTTATTAATTAATTTTACAATCTCTCTCTGTTTTGTTTTGCTACGCAAATCGTTCCATTCACATCACCAGATGTTCCCACACGTGTAGGAGTGTAGATACACATTTTATTAGTTCTATATTTAAATGTATTTTGATACAAAACATCTTGAAATAAATAAATGGAAAATTTGGAGACGTTGCTTAGCTAAGAACTGGAATTTTGGGTATATTTTTAACAAGTATTTGCTGAGCGATTAAGATTAAAATATTTTTAGCACTATCTAGAGGTTTTTTTACGACCACCCCACATGATGTTGAGACTCTTATCAATATTGTCACCAGGTTCGGTACTCACTCTTCTTCAACGCCATACAGAATCCGCTTGACCTCCTTCAGTTCATCAGCTGGCAGATGCTTCTCCAAGCTGTCGTTTAGGTTTTTCAATTCAAATGCCGACATTGTTGTCAATTCGCATTAATTTGGTTTCTGAGTTTAATTGATAGAGCAACCTATTGCGACCAGCGCAGTATATGGAATGCCTATGTCGACGATCGTGCTCACCTTCTTATCTCTCTCCTTCTCCCCTGCTGACTGTATATTTCTCTCTCCCTATTTGTTTTTCTCTCTCTTTGTGGTTTTTCCTCAATGATTTTCTCTCTGGTAAATACAAAAATAGTGAGCAATATATAAACTACACTCATTGGCATTTAAATAGTACATAAATAATGCTTTGAGAAAATGTTAATATTTATAGAACTTATTTGAAGCCGCTTCTTAAATGTTTTTTTTTCTGTCATACATACGTTATATTCAGCTTTTTAAGTCTTTAAACGAAAGTGTTTCATAATTCTCTAGTTAAATTTAATAAAATATGTATAGAAATATATATTCCAACCCTTTAATGGCAAAAACTTCTCTCGTAAAAATGCAAATTTTATTCCTTAAGCCGATTATCTCAAAGTTTTGTAAATATTAAATCTGTTTAGAGCACATCTGTATCGCTTCTCGGCGAGCATCTCTAATGTCAGCTACTTTGTCGGAAAGCTGACAGCTTTTGGGCCATTTTGTATTAGAAAAGATTAACTTGAAGCCAAATGTGGGTCTCGTTGCGTGTTGGAAGGCAATGCAAATTACCAGAAATCTTTTTCGGGGCGAAAGATGTTTGTTTGTCTAGTTCTGAAGTTCTGGCGCTGGCACTGGTCCTGTTAGGACGCTTTTTGTTTTCTTTTTCAGTTGGCAACTCAATTGAGTGTAAAACAATTTCATTAAATTGGCAGTCGCAGAGACGCTCCCATCCGCGCACCCATCTTTTCTCTGCGTGTATGGGCCAGTGTGCTTGGGTCCTCTGTGTGTTGGGAACAGCTTCGTGGGGACCCAGTGTCCTCTATTTGGCCACATTCATTTATTGAACCCGTCCCAAACCGATCCGAACGGAATGGAACCTCATCATTGGCGATGTCGTCTGCTCGCCGGCTTTGTTCTATTTTTATTATTATTTTGTTGTCTGGCTGCAGCGTCCATGTGGGAGCGAGAAGCCATTGCCATGAGGAGCCCCAGGACTCCGAGGACCGAGGACAGAGGACCAAGGACCGAGAATCGAGGACCTTCTTGCCATTGCAATTTATCGCATTCGCTTTGGAAACATGTTCGCAGGCATTTTTATCATTTCCGCATTTATATGGTTTCCGCTTGAGCTGCAAGCAAACTAAGAAGTGGCTTTCTGCCTTATTGCCCCTGAGACTGCCCTATATCCTGCCATCCGACCAGGATGTCCTCTGATGGAATTCGCAGCTAAAACAGAAACCGAACCATGCTCGCCCGAATGAATTGTTTAGCTTTAATTTATTGTACTGAGATTGGTTATGGGTCAGAATCTCACACACTTACCCGCCCATTGCACCGCCTCAACGAGGCGGAGAATCGATGGGAGGTCGGTTGGTCCAAGGCCGAAGTTCGGCAAAGTTTTGGTTTTCAGTTTGATGATATCAATTTATTCATAAAACTCAACTGCATGAAGATAAATGAAAATATCTCTGCGATTTTTAAAGCCATTAGAAGCATGCAAAAAATTGTGACAAATTTCAACTGTCAATTAAATTCTGTTAAATTCAATATTCAAATATTAGTTCGAATGAAATTTTACCATGAATTCTTGATGAATTTCAAGGGCCAGGAAAGTAAATTGTAATTTAAATGGATAAATTAACTGGAAATTGAAAAACTAGGTTGGCTTCAATGAATTTCAACAAAAGGATTTTTATTCAATTAAAAATCTGAATTTAAACTAAACAAAACCATTTAACCAAAGTAATTGGCTATTAAAGTTTAAACCTTTAACTAAAACTGCGAAATGTAATCAAACATTTGAAATGAAAAATTAATGAACTAACAAGACTTTCGTACCACATGACAAACAAATTTAAAATTCAAATAAAATGTTCAAGGCGCCGCCATAAAACCAGGAATTTTTAATCATAAACAGAAAATCGATATCTATAAATAAGAATGCTATTAAAAAATCATGCGTAACCCACACACAATGAATATTAATAATACACAGCATGACCCGTACCCTGCCTCACATGCCCAGTCTGATCTCTGGACCAAAAGCACTCACCCAAAGTTCTTCGCTGTGTAATTTTCAATAAAAAATATAACACTCGGAAGGACAGGAAGCACACACACACACAAAAAATTACATTGTCCACTGCCAGGCTTCACCGACTTAAAAAAATAAAACGGAGAGTAGGGCCTGAAAAGCAAGGGACACAAAAAGGGGCAGCGAGACTTGTTAAGGGTCGGCCATAAATCTCGGCAGCTTGTGCTGTAACTTAAATTAAATGCTGCAAAATCGGCTGGGCAATGCACTATGGGGTTTTTGACCACTTTTTGTGGCATTAAGTAATAACTCGGTCAGTTTTGGAGATATCGACATGAAACTTTACCAATCGTCATTATTTGTCCCTAGGCACATTTGGTATGAAAATCGTTCGGATCAGGAAACTATATCCTATAGCTCCCATAGGAACGATCGGGTAAAACTAAAGATAAATTATTGAAATTTTAGGAGCTTAAATTTGTTCCTCTTTTAACATGATATAGCAATTTTGAATTAAATCGGATAACGCTTTCCTTAGAAATAACCGAACAAAAATACCGGGTTTCAGTGTTTTTCTCATACAAATGCCATACAAATCGGCCATGGAGACGGTGAGGAAAATTCAAATTGCACCAATAGTGCGGAAAAGTGCACAATAAGACAAACAGCATTTTGCTCAGAATTGACAACGCTACAACATACACTTGGACGCATTGAAGACTAATGCGGACTTCTATTTCAAAACTCTTCCCAAAGTTGAAATTTGTTCCTAAAAATTTAGCTAAAGGTGCATTTTTAAAATGACAAAATGTTAGTACAGACTCGCACAATTTGATCAATTAATACATTTAACATGTAGTACAAATCTGTGAAATTAGTGCCCATTAATTTGTTTCTTTAAAAATGGTGTTTTACACGAATTATTTAATTTCAAAGATCACCGATAAAAAATTGCAAACTTCGCGCACGTTCTTTGGGATGCAACAGCTGACTTTACAGCTGTTAAGCTAACATATGCTGTTAAGTATTAATATTTTGAGTATGAGGCATAACAGTTTGATGTTCTGTTAATACATTCAGACTAATTTTTTTTAAATTGGAGAACTTTTATTTTTTGATTAAATGCCACAAAAAGTGGTCAAAAGCCCCGTAGTGCAATGGCCAACTCGTGTGGACCCCTGACAGCCACAAAGGAAAGCCAGAAGGAAAATGCGAAGGAACGAATAAAAAACGCGCCGCACGCCGCACGCAGTCGAGTTGAAAAATGAGAGGCAAAAGTGCACCGAGACGTGAGCCCAGGCGAAACAGGAACTTAAATTAAATAGAGTTTTCGAAAACAAGCGGCTAAATATGCTGCAATTGCTGCTCCTACTACTACTGCTGCCGCTGTCAGACGAAGGATCAGACGAATTTCCCATTTCCCAACTCCATCGCTCAGTTTTTCCATATGCATTCCTGCGAGTCTGGAAGCCAAAAAAACGAGACTGCACGTGGCAAACAAAACTGTTGGCCACTTTTAGCAGAAAAGCGGCAAATTTATGGCTGCCAGCATTTGCGTGTTAGCAACTTTTTTTTTTGTGGCTGAATCCGCCTCTACCTGCAAAACTGGAAAAATATTACATTTCGCACACGTAGAATATAGAAGAGTTAAATTGGCAAAAACCAAGAAAAACAACCAATGAGTTTTCCCATCAAAATTCTGTTAGTAAATGGGGTAACCTGAGGACCCCACGACTGACTATTCAATCTGCGTTAATGGCCAAAAAATATCGGCAAGGGTCCAGTTTTGGGGGCCCCTCAAATTCGACATAAATATTTCAATATTTCAACGGCATGCCTAAGTATTACGCCGGCAAATCGGCTTATATTTAATTTGATTTCGCCAAATTACATTTCCATAGAATGGGGTCAAATAAATAGCGTTTGATTTATTTTGTGCCGGTGCGTCGCATTATACGTGATAAATTGGTAGTTAAGCGTCAATGGCGCTCCACGCGCTGCCTTTCATTTTCGCTGCAATTAGTTTTTCAGCGCCGAAAAGTTGGACAGACAATCAACTGCGAAAACCAATCAACGAAATTTTCGCCCCGCGCCCCCGAAAAATGCATTAAAGAAGAGTCAGGCGAGGGTGGAGTGCTCCCAGGAACTATAAATTAATATGCTGGCGAAACTATAAAATTGAAATTATGGCAACTGCCAAGTAATGAACAGCGATAAAAATAAATACAAGCCTTGGCTTCTGGCAAACTCCTGGCAAAACTGTGGAAAGTTCGCCTCTTGCACCTGAATGACTTTCGAGCCAGTTCCTTTTAGCTGAAACTATGTCAATACATTCTCTGAGCCCGAGTTCAGAGTCATTGCTGTGAAAACTCGTCCAAAAAGTTTCCCCCAAGTTTGGGCGAAAGTGTAGCATACCTTTGTGCGTCTTCCAGGGCCGCCCATCAGCCGTCGACTGCGAAATCCGAGCGCATTTCCCGAGTCCTGCCGAAGCGAACGGAAGCCGAAAGGATGTCGGCTCTCGGAGAGCTTTCGTTCTCTTTATCCTCTCCTTTGCAGCCGCTCTTAAGTGTGCGACTGGTGTGGCAATATATTGCTTGCGCCGCGAAAACGAGATAGCTGCCGCAGGCCGTACTGCTCGCACCACGGAAGCTTTACGGCGAGTGCCACTTGTGACGCTTGGGAATAACAACCGTTAATAAAGCGCGCCGACTTTGAGTTTGTCAACACGGAAAGATATAAGCTAGGTCAGGGGAGTTCTTAGTAATACCAAAATATTATCAACATAAGCCTTATTTTAATTTTAATAATAATAAAAACCAAATTTTAAATAATTTGTTTAAGTAAACAAAGTCTTAGAAATTTTTACTGGAGGTCCGACTAATTGTAGGTTTCTTAAGGGGTTATAAATAATTTATATTTGAAAAAATTAATTAAATTGCCTTAATTTTGTATTTTAGATTTAGATAATAAACAAGTGAAATTATATCTTTCTTTTGTACATTTTTGTAAGTATTAAGTTAAATTTGAACAAATTTTATTTTAAATGTTAACTCAAAAGTTATTAAACGTATTGATTTATATTAAAAATCTTTATAGCGCATAAATTATATGAATTATATGAAAATTATTTTTTCTGTATTTATTGATAAATTCAATCTTTAATTAACTAATTTATTTATTTTTTTACTATTTCTAAATGTTTATTAATACCGATTTTGATCAAATTTTCTATAGTTTAAGTTCTTAATGCTTTTAATATTTATTTTAAATTTAAACCAATATTTCATATGATACCTATCCGTTTTAGTTATCTGATCTGCATAAATTGTGTTCATTGATAAGCATGATAAGTACATTTGTATATTGATATCTATTATCTATTAAACTAAGCGAGCTATACAATTATTTTAAAAAAATCACTCAAATTCCGTATGGTTCGTTGGTAATTATTAATATGTAAGGACATTTAGAAAACAGCTTTTTACTTCTGAGTATAAATAGTGCAAATGAAATTATACCAGTATTTTCAACACAAACAACTTGAACAAATTTCCATGAACAACTGTGTATTATTATTTCAGTGCAAGCCGACGTATTTGTGTTTGGGTGCGGGTGACACATGCAACATTCGGTGTTTGTTGGCAGGCACTGTTGACTTGCCTCCTAGTCGCCGCTCTCTGCTCGGGGATTTACGCTGGCAAATGGTAAATGGTAGACGGTCGGCGGAACGGAACGGGGCGGGTCGGAAAATGCACATAAAGTCCGCTGGCCATTGTTGTTGCACTTGTTGGTGGCTGCTCGTTGTTTGCATCGCTCACACAGGCCCAAAGTCAGGAGACAAAGTGGGGAGACGGCTGAATGGGACACGTCTGAGCATTTAAGCGGGGGAAAAATGTGGGTTAATGGGTTTTTAGTTGCCCTTTTCGTTACTCAACTGGCACCACACACGCGCGTCGACTGCAAATTGTTTTGTTTCTTGTGCCAAATGCTAATCAAATTGCATTCCACGCACTCCCAAAGTCGCGTCGTAAGTCCCTTAAGTTCTAAACTGAGGTTTGATTGCCTCTCGGCCAAGTTAAACATTTTGCCACCAAAAACAAGAGGGCCGATATATCCACGCCAAAGTTTTTGCCACATAATAATGGCAACATTTTCCTTTCTCACGGTCCGCTGATTAGCATGGGAAACACGGCAAATAAGAGCACTGAGGGAAAATAAATCAGCAAGCTAATAAATTTAGTATAATTAAATCATACACATAAAAAGATAATTATTCAGTTTACTTATTATTTTAATCAAACTCAAATTTATCTTTTAACATAATTTTCTTTAATTAATCTTCGAAATGTGATTTCATATAAATATTCCCTGTGCACAGGCACATTCCAACTTACAAGCGAGTGCACAGCTAATTGAAAATTAATTTAATGACCACGCCAAGCATGTGGAAAAGCCTCGCTGGGTAGCGGCCAAGCGTTGGAAAATGCGTGAAACTCGCAGCGCTTTCCAGCACTAATTTAATTAGTAGCCGTATGAATGCAAGCTGCGATTTATGAATTACATTGCCAGCATTCCCGTCGAGCAGGTGCAGCATGGAATGGAGAGGAAAATGGAAAATGCGGCACTGACCAAACCGTAAAAATGCCACACGGAACGGGCATTTGCCTAATTGAACATGTGTCCGACATTCACGTGGAGTCCATGCCAGCCAAGGTAAACACAGACACGAAAGTACACCTTTTGCATATATTTTTTTTCGTTTCCGTTCCAGCCCTTTGCAGTTCATTAATATTGAAGAGCCACTGTGTGTAGGGAGTAGGGGTACCACATATTGGAAATGAAAAGCCAACTACTTTTGTGTGTTCTAGCATTGCTACCAGGGTCTTCTCACTCCACACTGTCCTCTGCTGTTGCTTTTCCATTTTCCAAAACCTCAGTGCCAGCTAATTTAAATTTTTTGTCTTGTTTTCTGCGGAATTTATGCACGACAGCAGGTAGAGACCACACAAATTGAGGCATAAATTCAGCTGAATTCCCAGCATGTTTCTTTGTTAATTTAAACATAGCTTTGTCCACGAATAGTAACTAATAAATATTCAAGCTTTGACATTATTTTCATCTGGGTAATGGGACCCATTTTTTGACAGTTGAACATGCAGTGTAATTTGCTTTTGTAACTTTGTTTTCGAAAAATAATATAATATTTTATATTTAAAATAAACCGAAGTTGTAAATAATAATACCACCTCTGGTACTACAATATTTAAATAATATCCACTCAGATGGCCATCCAATTATTTCCTTGAAGCCTTCTCAAGACATTAATACTCTTAGTTGAGTTTAAATTTATGCACAGCCTGGAAAATGTCTAATTGATTTCCCAGAAATAATTACTTACATCAGCCATGATTAAATAGAGCAAATATCCTAACCAGTTCACCTACATCAACCATAACTAAATAGAGCAAAATATGTTAACCAGTTTATGAAACCGTAAATTGCCTTATAAATAATCAAGCTCAATTTACATATTCTGGCTATTAAAATAACCTTGTTAAGGCCATAAATTCGTAATAACTTTAATGGCAGACACTTGATGGACACTCGAAAGTGTTTTTAATTTCAATTAATATACAAGCCACTCGACGAGGAAAATACAGTCCCACTGAAATGGACACACAAGTGAGTTGGGTCCTTGACCAGGACTCAACTCAATCTCGATGACTCCGAACGGAAATCAACTCAAGTGGCGTCTGCCTTTGATGGCCGCCCTGGCTGTCCATCTGCCGTTGCATAGCCGAGCGGGAAAAGTAGGAAAAGCTGGAAAAGTTGAAGTCAAAGCTAAAGCCGAAGTCGGAAAAACTGGAGCAGCTGAAAGGGGAACAGTAAATACCTTAAACTTTACTTAAACTTTCGCCGCTGGCCAAGAAAATTAGCAATGATACCGCGTCATCGGCTTAAGGGCTCCCTCCTGCCATAATGCCCTCATTAAGGGTTAAGCTAAAGTTAAACTTTTAGCTGCTTTTGTTAAATTCTAGACTAGGGAAAAAAAGCAAACCAACAAGTTTTGTGCGGCTGGAATATCCTGCTCTAAGCAGGAAAATTATTAAACAATGCCCAGGGACTGCAGGACGAGATGGTGAGGAGATGAGAGGAGATGAGACAAGGATGATGACAATGAGGACCCTGGTGCATGCAGCTATGAAAATGGCAAAGTGCTGACCTAAGCCGACAAACAAAATGGGAAGCTACACAGGCAGACGCAGCAAAAAAATGTTGAAATTATTAATGTGATAGAAATATTGTCATAGTTTATGGTAAAAATAAGTTTCTATTCAGCTTATTTAAGACACAATAGAGTTAACAATTAATTTCTCAGAAAACTCTCTTTCAACTTTAATAATTAATTAATTAGATTTTAGTTTATTCTTTTCAGTGTGCCTGCAAACACACACAGCAAACGAGACAACAAAAAAGTGTCACAGCAGCTCAACACAAAAACTCAAATTCCAAGCCCTCGAGTTCGACTCCGTCTAAAAATGAAACTGAACCCGGAGCAAGTGACCCACCGGCCGTCCGTTGTCGCCCGGACAGAACATGACGGAGTGTCAGTGGCTCAGAGCAACAAAATCCCAATGTAGCCAGTGATAAGGCCAACTACAGAGCCACGTGTTTGCTTTTCAATTTGTGCCAGCAGCCGGCTGTGGAATTATGAATAGGCCGGGGCAAAAACAAAGCGCCCGGCAGCCTGATAGACATCGTGAATGGGCCAAGTGAATCGGCTTTCAGGGGCACAGCGTATCCTGGGGGGGGGGGGGGCGGAAAGGGGATTGAAGGGGGCTACACGGAGCGTTGAAGCATTCATTGAAGCTAAACAGGATGTGTAGCAAGGTGAAGCGGAGGGGACTCCGGGAAAGGGATGCCTCTGGATCGCTATGCCTCGATGCCAACAGGCAAAGGAAAACAACTTTGTGCAAAAGTTGTACTCGATTTGTGCTCCACTTTAGGCTCCTGCTCGTGTTCCAATTCCTGTTTTTTCCTCTATTTTTTTCTCAACCCACTACTTACGGCAAGTTGCAGCGCATGAAATGCAAATGTTCATCTGCAAGGATTCAAAGTCAGAACGGCAGAACATACAAATTTGATGGTAAACTCTCTGATCGCTTCAGCAATCTGGACAGAAAATATGCAGGCAGTAAAGTTTGAGAGGCGATAAGAAAGACTTTAAGAATCAGGTTTCAAAATAATATGGTTGAGGTAGTAGTTAACTATACAATTATATATATATGGTATACAATTATATAGTGTATCATAACCAATATATAAAAGATGTACATATATGTGCTAACGCTATAGCCTTGACTTACACTTATTGATTCTCTTTGCTAAAACAAGCACATATATTTCCATTCAGTAGTAGAGCTAAAATTATAAATTAATCCACAGTGATAAAACGTTATATTCCATTCTTTTAAACCAAAATGAGCGAATCATCGAATGCTACTAACTACACTAACTTGGGCTCCATCGAGCGAAAAAGCACGATGGAAGACAAAAGAAAACTGATGGGGAACAAGAGGCAGAGCATGGGAATGAAGGGAGCCTTCGGTTCGGTCGAACAGAACGCTTTTACACTAAGCGAAGATCCTCGTACCTCCTTTACAAAGATGAAAAAGCGCCACAGGAAGGATGAGGATTACGTAAATCCCCATTTTAAGGAAAGTGTACAGTTGGAATACACGCCGACCTATCAAGTCACATTCCATGATGACCTAGACCCAGTGCTGGAGCCCACATTCTCGAAACATCGCATACCGCTGTATGTCCCCACACCCCAATGATTGGATATCTTCCATCACATATCCTTCTGTTCCAGGCAAATCCGATGCTTGGAGCGCTATCACATCTCCAAGAAGGAGTATGCCCAACAATTTAAGCGTGAGATAATGCTCCAGATCGACAATCAACCGACGGCCGAAAGTGCCTGGCAGTTTGTTAGGTATTATTCAAATGTATGTCTTTATTTGTTTATTATCAAGCCTTTAATTTCAGGACCATGGCATACACAACACTTTGGCCGCCACTGCACACAAGGAAGGAGCTGAAGATGTTCGAAAAGGGTTTCTGCAAGCTTTCTCCAGCTGAGCAGCGCAGATACAATAAAATAATGTCCATTAATTTTACTTGACTCTTCCGAACATTAACCACATTACCAATATTAAGTACATAAATCTTTAGAAATATTGTGCTGGTACATAAAAGTAAAGAAAAAAATTTATAACTTTAAAAACTATTAAAAAAAAAGAAAATGGGAATGGAAAAAATATTGTTATATTGGGATTTTGGACATTTAATATCTGTTTCTTCAATTTAGTAATTAAATAAGTATTAAAATCTATAGAGAAACTATTAATTTTTCTGTTTTCCCGTATAGATATGAAATTTTCAAGCCCAGGACAATATCATTGTCTCATTGTTTATACTTTCTGTACCACATTATCTTGTAGAAATAACATTTGTTTCGATTTCCGTCGTTTATCTACTTCTAACCTATTTTAATTTAATGTTTAAGCTCTTTAATGAAATCAACGACTCTTTTTCTGTTTACTCTGAGAATCGGACTGCCGAAAGCTCCTTGGTATTGACAGCAAGTTGACGCTCACTTTATTAATTAAAACCTCTCCGCCAGCTTAAAAAAAAGCTCTCACCCTGGCCTCTTGCAATCTCACGGAACCGGCTTATCATCTCCCGATAGTATTTAAAGGTCTTCCCCGCCAGCTCGCGATCAGTTTGCGAAGCGCCTCGAAGTCGCACTCAGTTTAAGTCACGCTCGCAGTCCCGCTACCGCTCCCGGTTCTCAGGTTCGAGGTCGTCGTGCGTAATCGGCGCGCGTTGTGATTGAATTAGCTTTAGATTTTTTGTTATTATTACGTGCTGTGGGAAATATCCCGTAAGATGAAATCAACACGCCAAGTACTTGGGATTTTTTGGACCAGTTGTCTGCTGCCATTCACCGTTCTACAAATTGTGCGGGCCCAAGGAAGTTAGTATTGAGACAAGACTCCTCTGATTCACATCGTGGTGACTCATTAAGTTTGACCGGTCACCGGTAGATATTTACTTATCCAAATACGTCAGCAGCTACACTGCGATTCAATTGTGATTGCAGGGCGGGCATTAACCAATATTTCCATGTGAATGACTTTGTTTAAGAGCACTCGTGTGAGTTTTAATGCTTCTGAATGAATTTAATGAGTCCAATCGTCGCCCAACACAGATTACATTCCCAAGCCTCCTATCGCACAGAGAAGCTGGGTGGAACGAAAGGTTTTACCGCTGACAATGTAGCTCAAAATATATTTCAGATCGATTTTATATTTTATTTAAATGTTTTAAAGATTCCCTTTGGTTTGCAATACACAATTTAAAATGATATCAATCATATTTAATTGTACCTTTAAGGTTACAATTTCTCTTGATGGTCTTTACTGCTTAAAGTGTTAACGTCATTAGCTTTTATGGAATTCACTTGATTTAAACAAGTCTACCATAAACAGGTTGACTAGTATTTAATACTGTAATCAATTCACTTATTTTGCATACCGAATAAATATCAGTTTGATATAAACATGATGTAAATGAACATTCGAATCAAATATACAAAATGTTATTTATAAATTATTACTTTATTACTTTAAATTATTAATATTAAAATCATCATTTTATAATGATAGTTACACTTATTTTATTATCTCTTTACAAGGCTGTATAAACCCTCGCCAGAATCAAGGATTATGTATGTCCATATACGACTGTCCCTCTCTGCTAGCCGTGGTCCAGCAGAGTTCCGTCTCCGCTCAGGACAGGATGTTCCTTCGCGACTCCCAGTGCTATAATGGATACGGTCGTTTGCCACATGTTTGCTGTCCGATAGATCGCACCAGCACCACCACTACCACAGCGCGAACTGTGACATCTCCAACAAGGAATGGCGGTCAGCAGGGGCAGCAAGGCCAGGGAAATCTGTTGCCCTCGCCTCCCAAATGTGGGCCACACTCCTTCAGCGACAAGGTCTACAATGGCAACGATACAGCTCTCGATGAGTTCACCTGGTTGGTGCTGCTGGAGTATGTGGATCGTAAGTGAATTTTAACCTTTAATAAATAACATTATATATTATATTAAATAACATTATATTCTTTAAAAGGCAGAGGACGTCGTGAGCTCAGTTGCGGTGGCAGTCTGATCAATAATCGCTATATCCTAACCGCTGCTCATTGCGTGATTGGAGATGTTGAAAAGGAAGTGGGCAGTCTGTAAGTAGAAGAGCTTACTTTAAAGGTTACTTATAAATAATTAATTATATATTTTGTTTGTAAACATTGCAGCACCACAGTTCGCTTGGGCGAATATGACACCAGCAAGGAACTCGATTGCATCAACAACGATTGCAACCAGCCCATTGTTGAACGGGGCATCGAGCAAAAAATTGTCCATCCTCAATATGATCCTGCCGACAGGAACCGTGTCCATGACATTGCCTTATTGAGACTCGATCAGCCCGTAGTCCTCAATGAGTACATCCAGCCAGTTTGCTTGCCCTTGGTCAGCACACGACAGGCCATCAATATTGGAGAAATTCTAGTGGTCAGCGGCTGGGGACGAACCACCACTGGTGAGTTGATCAAGATTTAATATTTTAAATTGTAATAAATTTTAAAATTCAATTTAAATTCAATTTCACAGCCCGCAAGAGCAACATCAAACAGAAGCTGGATCTGCCGGTCAACGATCATGACGACTGTACGCGGAAGTTTGCCACGAGGCAGATCAACCTCATCAGCTCGCAGCTGTGCGTTGGTGGGGAATTCTATCGCGATAGCTGTGACGGGGACTCCGGCGGACCTTTGATGCGGCGTGCTTATGATCAGGCCTGGTACCAAGAGGGCGTGGTCTCCTTTGGCAATCGATGCGGACTGGAGGGCTGGCCGGGAGTCTACACTCGCGTTGCCGACTATATGGATTGGATCCAGGAGACGCTCCAGCCGTAAGGCGGGCTACGAGCGCTGGTTTTGTTCATTTGAAGTTTTAATTAAAGGGCAAGTCTAGAGTGTTATTTTGGGGGCCAGGGTGCTCGTCTTTTAATTAACTTGCATTCAATGCGATTTTATCAGCTGCTGCTGGCACGCTGCGTATACGTAATGCGCTTACAGCCGCGCACAGTTTGCGGTAATTAAAATAGCTGTTCTTCGGCGTTCCCAAGAGCGAGAGAGCGAAATAACTTTCGAGTTGCTGCTGCCAACTTGCCCAGCGGCACCTTCTTAGCGCCCTCAACGATTTTCTATGTAATTTGGCAATGAATTTCTATTATGCAAGCAGCGCCGTTCCGCTTTTCCGCATTTTCCAGCCCGAAGTTTGCACTCGTGTTTGCTGGCTGATTGCATTGCAGCGTGGCGTGGAGAGGCTGGAAAACAAAGTAGACAATAGCTTGCCTGGCTCATTAATTGTGTGCTTGCAGAAAGGTTAATGATGCCTGCAGGAACCAGTTAGTAGGGACAAAGGGATGGTGCCGCCTTTGTGGCTTGGATTTCTTGACCAGCTTTACCAAAAAACAAAATCCATACGACCACGAAAATATTTATTTAAGAGGATCTCAAAATAAATCAGATGATAACAGTTTAAAATTAACAAGAATATTAATTTTATAAAATGACCCGGAGAAAAATAAAACAAAATTAAGTTAGGAATAAAAGTGCATTTTAAAACAAGAGCAGTCTAAAGTAATAATTTTGGTTAAAAGGAGTACTCTAAAAAAGATATGACTCAGCATGATCACCAATAAAATTTAAATATAAATATAATATAATTTAAATTTTAGTTAAAATGTTTATTAAACCCAGCATAAAACTAACAACAGAAAAAATATTGCGTTAAATCATCATTTTAAGGTTATGATCTATTTCCGATAAATCTATATTATTTTTAATATATCGACTATGGTTTAACTGCACTACAGAAAAGGAAAACTTTATCTTAGAGGGGACCAACATATAAACGGTCAAAATATTTTTTTGTAAAAATGTTTTTT
Source organism: Drosophila truncata (assembly GCA_008042515.1). Lineage (NCBI taxonomy): Eukaryota > Metazoa > Arthropoda > Insecta > Diptera > Drosophilidae > Drosophila > Drosophila truncata. The sequence continues at coordinate 224,702 of VNJQ01004190.1, forward strand.
GCAGGAAATAGTTAACCAATCCTTGTGAAACTTTGGAGATAGATTTAAAAAATATCAAAGATGATACAAAATAAATTAATTAGCCAAATCTTACAAAATGGCCGAGTTGTGGCAGCGCAGCTGCAACGCCTAGATTTCCGAGGTGTCCCCATTATGGCCACGATTCAACCTGTAATTCAAGTCGAAAATCCTTACAAAATCCTTGTTTTTTATAAAAAAAAACTAAAAATTAAATATTTAAAGATAATGGTTAACAAAGAAATAAATGAAATGCTATTAACCCTAAATTTTTTAATTGATAATTATTTAATTTGATATTTGATCTTTGATATTCAAAAATGTGTTTTATCAAAATTTAACTATTATGTTTTAAATATCATAAAATCCGTGATATATCCTTTTAAACACAAATATATCCTTAGCCATAAGAAAGCCTGTTATAAACATTTTCCGTTGGCACTAACTTCGAATACCCTTTTATCCCATGGGCACCGAGAAATTCAAGATTCATTAATTTAGCATTTTCCCAGCTAAGGAAAGCCTTAATTTACTTTCTTTTTTGGGTTATCACTTGCCAGAAACTTGAGGGAACTTTTGCCAAAATAGAAATAAAAATATAAATTCCCAGGCGCAGCTGAATTCTCTGGCCATGTGTGGCTAAATGCGGCAACCGAAAAACACAAAAAACACTTTTGCTAAATGCTGGCGAGCGAAAAACTTGTAATTCAATTTTGAGGGGCCAACTTTTACCCAAATGCAAGCCAAATGTAATTAACACGCACACAGACACTCGCACTGCCAGCACTGCCAGGAGTCCTTCTCCCATCCACTGCAATGGAGTGGCAAAGCGACTTGTTCACCTGCCAGACGAACCGCCAGCCAGACATTTAGAATCCGCCCAAGCCAGGCCCAGTTCGACCCAGGCCCAAGCCCAGGGCCACCTCAATCCCACGCCCATCTGGCTGCCGTCGATTGCCCTGGAGTGTGTTCAGGATCGCACTCTAACTCGACGGCCGTGCGAATGGCCAAGTGGGTGGCGGCCTCCGTCAGTTACAGGCTTAATTGAGTTGTGTTCGCAGCATTTAAAATGGCCAACAGCGCTAACGATCCGGCTGAAAGGACTATGGAGTAGTGAGAGAATGCTAAAATGCATTCTTTAAATATTAAATAGCCACAGACAAGACTATTTAATTACCCAGCAAATAAAATAACCAATTAAAACAGATTACAGTATTTTTAAAATATAAGAAAATTATAAAAACTTAACTAAAAATTTGAATTGAGTTCATATTTTATTACTTCTTTACTAATATTTATTTTTATTATAATTTTAGATAGTTTTACCTTTTAATGTATAAGCATTAATACTTTGTTAACTGATGGCCTGGAGTAAAAACTAAAATTTTAATATTAATTGCTAGTGTGATGTTTGTATACTCGTAAAACAAACCACCTTAAATAATTGTCATTTATTATGTACATATTAATTACTATTTGCAAGCAAAAAAGAAACACATTAAAATTACGGCCACGACCACTAACGATCGGGTTAAACATTTATAAATATTGAATTCCTGGTTAAGGAAGAAGCTGTAAACTACAGCTAAGTTATTTGAAAAAACCCACCCATAAAATAAATAATGTATAACTCTGTTAAGTTTTAGTTCACAACCAACCAAATTAATGACAAAGCTTTTTATTCTATAGCAACATTTTACTTCATTTAAATTAAACCAAAAATTCATCAGCAATGAATAATCTTAAAAAATCATCAAAAAAAGCCCACAGTGCAATTCGTGTGCCGGCAGCAAACAAAATTGGATTAAATGCCAACGATTTGCAAGCAAAATACCCGGGCCCCCATGCCCATGAACAGAAAACACCAAAATTTAAGCTTAAGTGGCCAAAATGAAATGTAGTGCTGTTGCCACGAATGAAAGCGAAAAGAATTTTTAAACAAACAGCCAGTTGTTGCACAAAAAAATGGGGAAAACCAGCAGCTGCGGCAACTGTCGCATAAATCTAAACCATTTTTTAGTAAGCGAGCATAAAAACAAAAATAAACAAGAGCAACGGAGTCAGAGTCACAGACCCAGGCTGAGGACATCGGGACAAATTCGGTGATTGATGAATTGAGTGAACGTTACGCATACGCCATGTGGGCAGGGCAAAAAGTTGCAATAATTTCATTTAACATGCATAGCCAAACTGTCGCAGTGGCAAACGCAAAAAGCGAGACTGATACCAAAGAGTCAGAGTGTTTCCCCCTTCCATAACGATTCCCGATTTTGGTGCAATTTATGACGCTGGCCCACGCACACACTCGTCAAACTCGTGCCAAAGACCATTTCGCAGAGCCTCTTGTGTTTTTCAGATGAACTCCAATGGCCCGAACATCTATGCGCCACAGTTTAGAATATATATATATATTTTGATGGGGTAAAATGGGCAGACTTGTTCGCTATTTAAGGAGTCGGGGAATGGGTTCTCCTCGTTCATGTATTGCAAATCCATTTTATTTGTTCGATGCTGGCTGAACGAAGGCTGAACTTTTTGATTACTGCTGCGGCATCGAAGTGGGTGGAACTGATGGGAGAGAGCGAGAGCTAGGCCATAATGCGATTTGCGCCTGCCTGCTGATTGTTACCGACGATTTTCCATCGGCCACATCATTTGCCGTTTGCAGTTGCCGTTTTTCCAATAACATTATTTACTTAGCATTTGCATTTCGAATTTTGCATGCTGTACATTGCCAATTGCCTGTGCAAACATATACGTAATGCCAAAAGGACAGTTGATTTTTACGTCTGCTGATTGTGTGTCTGTGTGTGTGTGTGCTTCTATTATGTTGATTTGCCCCCAAATAATGTATGGTACAATTAATTTTGAAATGGAAATCAAAGGGGGTCACAGCAAGCCAAGCATATACAAAGTAGCAACCAAAATGTGAACTCCTTGTGCTTCAAAATGAACAACAAGCAAAGCAATCAACTGAGAAGAGACTTATTATTCCATTTTTGGCATACAAAATGGACTCTTCTATTCAGAGTTTAAATTTTAAACTGATAAAATTCCATTTTGTGGTAGTTGTTTCCGTGTTTTTTTTTTGTTCTTGTTTTTTGCACTGCAAAATACAAACTTTGCAACTTGCAGTCTCAGCTATTTTTTTGAAACTCACACAGAATGCATGAAAATATTCTAAAAGCATTTTCAGCTCTTCAGTTTGCCGGAGGAAGATGGAAAAATTTAAGAAATTCCAACTACCCAGCCCCAGCTTGGCGTTGCCAAAATGTTTGATTAAATTTTTATTCACGAGAGCAAAATTTTGCGGTTACTCATAAGCATTTTACACACAGGCCTCGCCTGGGCTCAAAAGTTTCAAATCATTTGGGTTAAAATACGGCCCCCAGGTAAATGTGATGATGAGGCAATTTATTTGTGTTTATTTTTGGCATTCGCTTTTCCTTTTTCCTACCTTTTCTTTTTTACTTCTTTGTCGATATTTTAAAGGGGGACCCTTGCCCTTGCAATGATTAAGTGTTCGCTGCCAGGGCAAGTATTAATAAACTTGTGTAGCACTCGTGGCCACAAAAAAAAAAAAACAAAAATAAGGGAGTGCAGGCCAAAGGAATGACCAACGAGACGCACAGCCCAGCTTGTAAAGGGAGCGACAATATAATTTAAATTTATTTAACAACCAACTTGTTAAAATCGTAAAGTGAGTGGGATGAAAATATAAAGCGCACACACTCACTGCCAGTGGAAACTGCACCGCAACGGCATTAAGTAGCTCATTAAATTTCCTTAACCAACAGAAGAACACAACGCAAACAAGCCACTGGCAGACCAACTGACTTTTCCTTTTTATTTTGTAAGTAGGAAATATTATAGTAGAAAAACGGCGCCAAAAGAAATGAAAACGTCGGCATGGTGAGGGCGTAAGGGGCGTGCTGGTACGCCCCCCCCCCCTTAAAGCGAGCGAGCTGTAAAAAATCCCGTAAGTGTATTTTTATTGCGTATAAAATGCATTTTGCAATGCCACACAAAACTCAAGTGGTGAGCGTTCCGAGCGGAAGTTACGACCAGCGGCGCTAGGACCTTGCCACACACACACAACACCCACATAGAGACTCCCCGCCATGTCGGGGTGGGCTTATGTGTGCGCCAAGGAGAATCTAGATGTCAGAAGTTATGGACTACGAAATCAAGGAAGTCATAAGGAATTTTCTTGCTCGTGCCTGTGTAATTTCTAAATAATATTCATTAAAGGCTACGCAATCAAGTGGAAGCAATCGAAACACGGAAATAAAATGTGTAAATATTTATGGTTATGCTTAAGAGTCATAAATAACTGCCCATTAAATCAGGCTTTATGAGTACTTCAAACAATAGCAAGGCTATATTTACATTTATATAATAAATAATTCTGAAAAGAATAAGGCAGACACTTCACCCAAAAGAGACTCAATGACTTGGTGGCCTAACCCCTTGAGGGAATAAATTCCTATTTAATGCACTAAAGTGTACACATACAAATGTATTCATGATGTACGGTTCTTGGTACTCAAGTCACCGCCGAGACTTAATCATACTTTCCCCCAAAAGCCAAGCCAAATAATACCCCTGAAGTCTGAAGTAAAACAAACGAGTTGGCAAGCAATGATTGCTCAGCATTGCTACTTGTTGTTAAATATGTTCCACAAACAAACAGCATTCATTACACAGCAAGTGGTGGGTGGTGTGTGGTGGGTGGTGGGAAAATAAAGCCAGTGTTTACGGTGGGAAATTGGCTGTGCAGCGCAAAAGTCTAGGGATATTGTAAAAAGGTTAAAGTGAAGCGTAGGATGTAAGCATAACCCCCGGGAATGTTCACTCAACCAGACTACACCCAATGCGTGTTCTATTCCTCCAAGGGTTCATCCATTACGTAGGAGTAATAAAAAACATAGATTATAGGTGTTAAGATGTGAATGTTAGAGATCAGAACCTTTTTCACCTAAGGGTTACACAGAACATTATAAATCAAATGAAATTAGGGCTAACACTGCTCTTAACTAATGCACATTACGCATGCAAGGCACTTAAATGATGAAAAAGCCATTCGACTAAGGGTTCCCAGGGCGTATGAGTAATATTAAGGGCACATTTAACTGAGAGTGATATATATCAGTTTTCAACTCACCTGAAGCATACCCACAGAGAATGTAAAATAAAAATTCTATGGTGATCATGCATGATGGAAATCTCATTCAACCAGACGTTACCCAGTGCGTATGAGTAATAAAAATATTTGGCACTGTAGCTTGTCAAGCTTTAAGTTATGCATACTTTTCGGCTTTTTTGTAACTCTCTTCTCAAGCGCAATTAATTATAATTTTTTCTCTGGCAGCATATGTATGTATCAGCACGGACACACGGGTGTCGGCCAAACATTTTTTAAATTATATATATTTTCACGAATGTATGTATATATAAGAGCGTACACAGACTGGCAGCTCACATGTGCCGGAAATTGGCGCACACCTTGCAGCCATGCAGTGGCAGAATTTTTTCCATAAGCATCATAAAAACAGGGAGTGACCGGACGATGGCCAGGCAGATTGGTTATACTCTGTGTGCGGTATAAGGGTAGAGCAGGGCGGGGTGTGGAACCAAAGGGAGACTCGGCGGCGTGCGGAAATTATAATTTATAGCTCAGAGCTGCGGATGCCGGGGCATTCACTGTGATTTTTTGCCCGTATGCGGGCTTTCCTTCACAACGTTGACTTTAAAATTGGTGCAACTTGGGCATTAATTGAAGTTGGCTATTAGAAATGGCCAACGGTTCGGGGTCCGAAAGTCCACTCAGGCATGAATCATTTTCTATGGGAGTTTCAAAGTGTCAGAGCGAGCTGAGTGGTGGAAAAAGAAACAAAGTTTCCAATTTTTATGCTGTGTTTTTTTAATCCTCTGAGCGCAGCATGAATTGGGGCGGAATATATTCTTTGTGAGGCTAAAACTCATTTAGTTTGGAGCTTCCACAAAATGCTTTAGCCGGGCTTAAACGCTTTAAAGTGCTTCCGCTAGAATTAGCAACGATTAAAGTATTCCAGGCTAATGCCTGGGAAAACCAATGCCTGAATCAATGCCAAGCCTGAATGCATTCACAGCTCTGATTGCCTACGATGTACATACATATGTGTGTTATGAGGCCTTTGCAAATTACTTTCGGCTGAGCAATTATTCATGACTTTGTTCATTCTTGCGGGCTATGCGAAAACAAAACAATACAATTCGAGGGGTAATTGATTAATTTTAAAGAAGAAATAAAGCCAGGAGCAAGATTGAGTTAAAGAGCTCACAATTTGGATGATGATTCCTGGCCCATTGTTCGCTGCATAAACATTTGTTGAGTTGACCTTTTTCAGGTGTTTACACAGCGCAAACAAGACTCCACTCAACGGGCAACAACAACAACAACAGCAAACAAAAAAATGGCCATAAAGTAGCTTTTGACAAATGACGCACTTCCTGTCAGCATTCACATGAAAAAAACATACATACATTCACACACACAGATGCAGGGCACTTGTCTCCCATTGGAAACATGTAAAAAAAGGTCACAACAATTGGGCCACGTTTAAACATAAAATCTTTCACATTGTTGCACAGTTAAACAATAAAATAATTCATTTATTGTTTGAATTTATTTATGAGTCTGCCTATCAAATATTTAATATGCAAATTGCGGCTGTTTGTTTAAATGCAATTTAGTGAAAACCGAAAAACGAGACCCAATGAAGACTTCGTTCGGAACAAAAGTCCATATGTTTAATTAGTAATTCAGCTTTGTGTGGAAAAGGATTTAATTGTAGATGCTCAGATTTCTGGCATACTTTTTTTTGTTGCTATTGCTAAATTAATTTAAATCTGAAGCACAGAAAACCGAATTAAATGAAGCAGATTCATTGCAAAATTAAATTTATTGCGTGTGGCTTTTTTTTTGTTTTGTTTGAACTAATTAGCTGGATGTTCTGCGGCATTCGTATAATTGCAATAATAAATGTGCTAATTAAACCATTTTGCAATGAGAGTAAATAGCATAATTGCCATTGCAGCCAGGTTCAGCTCAGGTTCGTTTCCATGAGATAATCCACCCGCCTCTTTTCCCTGGGAGTAAGTTGAAAGAATTTGGTGACGAAATTATTCAGTTCCCGTTTCGTATGCAAAGGAGGCCAGCTGGTTTTATAGCAAAGGATTCTGTAAGGTAAGGTAAACTTTGCGATTTCATTTAAAACTTTTCGGGACTCTTACCTTTTCAGGAAGTATTGTTGGCACATATTGGGTTGATTGGCTATAAGGTGTGCCATTTCCCGCTGGAACTGCTTATGGTACTTCTTAGTGGCGTTCCGATAACGCTCATCGCAATTCACATGACTGGAAATAGCGGATGGGTCTTAAAGCTGTAAATTATTATGAATTTCATACAGACTAGAGACCAATGTTGCAGCTAGGATTCAAACTGAGATCCGAGGTCGATGCTTTAAAACACGAGTTCTTAAGGAATTTCTCCAACGTTTTGGCCTTCTCAGCTCGAGTCTCCTCGCTGATACAGGCGTTAAGGTCCTTCCACTTCCTATTCCGCTGATCCACGACGGGAAAACTATTGGAAATAATGGAACTTCGTTTATGTTCCATATTAACAATCAAAATTATAAAAACGTATCACTATGCTACGGGAATTTACAAATGCCGACCGACAATTGTGTTTGAGTGCTTTTAAATGGCATTCCCATATCCGAACAATGAATACTTTCATAAATACCACGCAAAGTTGACACTGCCAACATCCTTGGACGATTGCTTTTAAGCCCCCTGGTGTTAATTAATAATAATGGAAATATCTGTGAATATCGTTGAGATTTATCAAAAGATATCTCGAAATGCGACACTCTGCAGCATTTTATTTGCACAGCCATTCAGATTGGCATTTCAAAAATCACTCATTAATTTTTTAATCAACAATCAGACTTGCGCATAAGTGTGGAAAATAAAAGCAAATAAAAATCGGCTTTAAAAAAAATTGCATATATTTAATGCAGAAAATTGTGGGCAAACGAAACGTATGGCAAATACTATATTTAAATGGGGGATATAGAATATTATATGCTCTGTAGTATTGAATAAGAAGATCTTAGAATATAAAATTATTATGATATACTTAAGAGAAAAATAACATAAAATAAACAAGTCAAACTAAATAAAATATAAGAAATTAAGTTGAATACTTTAATAATATAATACAGAGTTCCTTTGTTTATAATCCTTTAACAATTGGTAACATAATTAGGCAAATCTATATATTTTTTATTTTAAAATATTTTTGTTTACGATATCGTATATTTCTTGTCATTCTTAAATCATATTATAATACACATACATATTTATAATCAAATAAATACTATTTACTATAATTATTTCAACTTTTTATATTTATTGACTTAACTTATATAATAACAATTAATATGATTGAAATTCCCCACTGATAATTAAAGGAAAATACTCAATAAGATGGATCGCATATCGGTAGTTCCTTAATCTGTACCCTATAATTGGGTACATACGAAAAATGAAAATAATTTCGTACATTTTTGCGGCATTAAATATGCATTCGGGCGTTTAATTTCATTTTCGCAACCGATCCAGGTCGATATCCATTTCCATGATGACGAAACTGAGCCTTTGGTTGAGTGTCGAGAGCACCAGAAGTGGCCCGTCGAGAGGGTAGAATGCTGGTCCCGACAGGAGGAGACCTGGCCCAATGTTTGGCCAGCAAAAACATGGCCGCAAATGCTGTGTCTATTAAGGGCACATTTAACCAAAGCCCGGGCTCTGGCACGTGTGCAATGAAAACAAACGGGCCCATTATTGTTACACTTTTCCTTTGGCCGTGTCCGACTGGCCGACAGAAAACCCCATTAATGATGTGTTATGGCCTCAAGAGGCTGGCCTAGACGATCCTTGAACTCTGACCACCGGCCGGCGCCTCTGAATTGAACTCTAATTGCACATAATGAATTGCACACATTAGGTCAATGAACAGTCCGGATTGGCACAAAGTGCCTAATGGAAATGCAATGAACTATTTATGGACATTAGCCATCGTCCGTCCGTTCGGCAATTGGCAAAACTTTGCTCACGCACTCGGCTTATTAAAGCCTGGATTTCCCTTTAAAGGACATCGACACACAGACACACATCGAATTTGCGTTGGCTTTTTGGCAAACATTTGTGGCCATTTGTGTCAAATTGACAACGGCGTCCCCATGGGATCCTAATGACAAAATACTGACTAAAATGTTAACAGCAAATCCAATTTATTACCCCAAACATTAATTAGCAAACCGGACACGTAAAAGGTATTATTTGCAAACTCAATCTGCCCGCCACCAGGGAGAGTGCCAAATCGCAGAGTGTAGATCAAATCCGATGACACACCACAAGCTTTACAAAATGGCAAAGCATTTTTCCGGAAAAATATTCACGGTTTTTTTTCCTCCTGGCATTTTACAGCTACAGCGATTTCATTCAATAGAAATTTCTCGCCACATTTGCGAATATTTGCGGACATTATAAATGTCCGTCATAAAAAAGTGCTCAAATGATAAACAATAAAAATGTCGAGGGCCAATGAAATGTAAAAAGCACTTAATGCCATATGCTAGGGGATTACGAGTGTAATTATATGCAATTCTCTGACATGAAACCAAACAACAAACCAGAAAAGTTCTTTTAGCTGCAAATTGATTTCAGTTATGCCATCAAGTCCATTAAGGAATTAAGTTTGTTATGCACTTGGTCAATATTATGAAAAATACATTACTTACTGGTAGCTGGCTTGTCAATGCCAAAGTTAAACAATTTCACTTATGTATGTATGTGTGTCCCAGCCAAGTATTTCATTTTGTCACACAATTTTCCATTTTAAGCCCTCGTCGTTTGCCAAACGTAACTAAGTCCTGCAATCCAGATATAATCTCTGTCAAACTCGCACACATTTGCCCAGCTGTTTGAACAACTCAACTGAGACTTAAGAGATTTTGCAGCAGCAGCAGCAGCTTCCTGCTTTGTTTCTGCCCCGGGTCGGGTCCTTGGTCAACTTTTAATTTATTTGATAACTGCAAAATTGTGCACCTTTTTGGGTTGAAGGAGCACACACACAGATGACTTTTGTATAGTTTTGCAGGCAATTAATTTCAACCATGGCGTATCTGAGCATTATTCACGTCAAGGCGAACATATTTTAATTTGATGAAGACCTAATAGTGTTTCGAGCATATGCTCAACAGAGCACAGAACTTGTGAAAGGGAAAAACTTTAAATGCAAATGAGTTGGCATATGGTGACGACTGAGTAAGGACATCAACTGGAGACGCAAATCCACTCAGCACAGAGAATATATATAATATCTGATGGATTGCGGACGAATTCTGTTCGAGGAACAACGCACCCACATTCCACCGAGTCATCAGGTTAATTCAATTTGAGTTGTAAGCAAATTTCGCACAAATTAAATGCATAAACTTTTCCCATTGACAGACACACATGCCAACAGCCGAGAGCCATAAATTTGCCAAGTGTTTATGTAAACGACCCCGATTGTGTCGGTTGCGGATTGCGGAGGAGCGAAGGAGCGGAGAGGAAAATGAAAGCCATCGTCTGGCTGCACTTTGTCACCAGGCATGCGGAACATAATGCCGATTTTTTCGCCTGGAAAACGGATAGGCAGAGGAAAGCTGCCTGCCTAGGCAGGACTCGACTGAGCCGGGCTCGGCAAGGCGATAATAAATCTTCTGCTTGGAACAAATCACAGCAATTCCATTATATACACATTTAATGATGTTGCCACAGAAAGCCGCCAGATCCGAATCCAAATCCAAATCCAAATCCAGAGCAACGAGCCAGAGACAATTACTTGCAGCCCGCGAGCAATTTCTACGGCTTTATGCACTGAAAAATGTATTTTTAAGGGTCGTGTTAAAGAGTGCAGGTTATTTTTAAAAGCTTTAAAAAGCAGTTTAATTAAATTACAAATATTAAAGACAAGAATATGAGTTTAAGAAGTCTTTTAGAAAATTATTGAAATAATTGTAATACATGGTTAATATATTAGAAACTTTAGGATCTTAGGACTTGAAAGAGCTTACGCTTTGGCTTTCTAAAAAGTCCTAGCTTATTTCCCTTAATTTTTGTTAATTTCATTGAGTTTTAATTTATAATTTAAGTACTACAACTATATTAATCAAAAATACAATTACTTAATCAACTTGACAACAGACTTTCTCACATTTCTCGGAAATTTAATTTAATTTAAATGACTTACCATGAAAGCAATCAACCTTAGTACCTTAAAAACTATAGTTTTCTCTGTGTAACAATGGCTGTCCTGGCTTTCAGCGAGTGCAACAACATGGCCAAGTTGTTAAAATAATCACAAGGAATGCCCGGGCCGACCTGCTCAGGGGGATTCCGGCGCACTGAAGGGAAAGCTTGCTTCGCTGGCCTGGCAAAGACAAAGTTGCGCTGCAGCTTTGCTATTGCGATTATTTTTAATTAGCAAAATTTCTTTATGCATCGACAGTGGGGCAGGAAAGGTAAAGACGAAGTCTTTCATTAATTAGAGCCACCCGCCAAGTATATGTAGTGCTTCCCCGCAAGCTCAAAAAAGGGAGACTAGAGGGCTGCAGCAGCTCACACATGCACACATTTCGTCACCTGCCCAACCTCAGCATCTCATCACCTGTGCTTTATATTTGCCCATAAATCTGACGCAAAATAGAAACAGGTGGCACAGAAAAAAGAGCAACAAAAAGGACGAGACGGTGACGGAATTTTCCCCCGGGAAAATATTTTGCAACGAAGCTCCTTATTAGCTTTGACATTCGAGTGCGATGCACTCTGGCCAGAGGTGTTTCGCTTGATGTTTTGCAATCTTCTTTTTATCATCCGCATATACATCATTTTTTTAGGGCTCACATAAAACATGGCGAGGGTGGTGGCAGCAGCATAATTTATTACTCCCTTGCATGTTATTTTTAAAGTTGTGCCAAAAAAGTGAGTGGTTTATCTGTAGAGGGTTAGAGGTATAATCAGGAAACTATTTCTGGCCTAAGGAATTTGCATTTTTAAATATATTCAAGAAGCCACAGCAACATCATTTTAATTTTAAAATATTTCTCTTTATTATATATTAATACATATCCTTTTTAACCTGCCATAAAAGCTATCTTGTTTTAAAGCTGTCATACGAAGCTATCTGGAACACATTTCCCATCTCTTCGCCGTTCCTGTCAAACTTTTAAACTGCCCAACAGGTATTTGATATTCGATGCACTCATCCCTGGAAATATCTATATATTTTAAACAATTTTATGGCCTCCCTCTTACTTTGTCGGCAATATTTTTGAGAAATATGTGGCATGGAAATACATAGTTGTCTTCAAGTTTTGCGATAAGAGTGTGCCCTCTGTCTGCTGACCTCGGTGCGACAAGTTATGTCCGACTTTCAGGCTCTGTTGGATTTTTGCCGTAGAGGAGGAGTTGCTTCATCCGCTGTAGCGCCATGGCCATAACCTCAAGCCAGGCATCGAGTAGCCAGCTAACCGAAAATATCATAAAACTTTTCAACTTTTCCATTCCACTAAATGCGAAAGGCCAGAAGGGGCTCGGGGCTCGGGCTCGGAGTCCAAGAGAAGATTGGGATAGCAGTAGCTTCTGGGCCATGTCAAAAATGGCTCGCTCACGTTGCGTTGTTGACCGCATCACGCTCCAGAGCATAAAGCAATTACAGCGGCGTGCATTGAATCCAGTTGCTCCTTGATATTCGAGTCCCGAGTACGGTGTTCCCAGTCCTGCTGAACGCACCTCCGGGCGGACTCTGATTTATGAAATTTGCCAAAGCACCAGGACCCGCACACTCTGCACGAGTCCACATATCCCATATGAATGGGTTCGCAGTGGGTTTTCGGGCGGAGCTAGTGTGAGATTTGATTTCCAGTCAGTCATTGACTTGACTCGACTTGGCTAACCAACTTTTTGACGCAACCATACACCATACACAGCGTGTGTGTTGTGCGCTGCCCAGGAAAAATCCCATCAAAATATCTGTTTCGCAGCATCATATCCTTTTGTTGGTTATTACAGCAAAGAAAATTATCCTTGGATTTTATATGGGTTATGAAAGCATTTTTATTTGCAGACATCAATAAAAAAAGGTGATTTGAAGTTAAAGTCTTATAAATATTATAAGAAATTTAAAACCGTAATTCTTTATTTATTTTCTGGCTAAATTTAAGCAATATTTTATATTTATACAATATATGTTTTGTGGAATTATTTTATAAATTACATATTTATCTTTATAACTTAAAAATTACTTTTGTTTGCGAATATTTACGATTTTAAGCTTACGTTTATGTTTATGACTATGTTTACGTTTCGTAATTTGAAAAGAATGTCCAATAGTTTGGCCCAAAGGACCGTCGTCGTCACAGGCCTAAACTCATGCTCTCGTCCTTTGCCCTCTCTCGCTTGTTCTCATTCTCGTCGTGTTTGCTCGTTGTTCTGCTCTCATTTTCGCCGTCTTTGCTAGTCGTCTCAAAGGATATTTTCTCCTCGTTCCGCTTTTGAACACGTCATGTGTACTTGTACTTCTATTTTCTCTTAGTATCGTCCAAGTATTCTAGCTATGCTTTCGTCTAACATAAAAACAAACAATTATTTATTTTAGAACTAACTGGTTATTTTCCGATTCAATATTCTCTCTTCAATTTGGCTTTTCAAAACGATTCGCATTGGTCAGGAAATCATATAATATTTAAAACTTATTGCCAATTTGATGTTATCCCCACACTCATGACTCATTTTGGCAAACATAAATCTATGTTTATATATATATATTTCTCCAAGTGGCCACCTGAAGTCGGTCGAATCAATACAAATTTCACAGTGTGCCCCATTGCACTAAAAGTTTTCCAAAAGGAAGGGGAAAATTGAAACTGAAAAAGTTTCAGTTGCATTTGGCTGTTGTCTATGCAGCTCGGAAAAGTGGCTTAGACTGTCGACACACAAAACTTCATTCAGGCCATGCTTAAATCTTGTCAATTGCAATTTTCGTCCTTTTTTTCTACGTGGGTGTGTGTGGGTATTTTTGGTGCCTCTGGTTTTCCTCTATTCCGCACAAGTGACAATAAAGTTTTTAGTTTTGGCTGAGAGTGCGTGACGAGTTTTTGCCATTAGCCAGAGCCGAATAAACTTTTTGGTTTATAGAGAGAGAGGCTGAAACAGCGAGCTGCGTGTTAATGAAGCCATAATGAGGCGGTGGCTGCCTTGAAACTTGAATGAAATAATGGCCGACAGTGGCACCGGCTGCGACTCAGATTCAGACTCTGAAAGAGAAAACTCCCATTTATACATAGGAGACGTTTTAGAGGCCATTGTCGAGGCACCTCCTGTAGTTGTGGGGGGAATTGCTTTCCGCCCTTCCACCACTAATCACAAGTGCCCAATCATCTTTATTGCTTGACTCGAACTCAAATACAGCCTGTCGAAGCCAAGCAAGGATATGCCGAACAAGGACAAGGATTTGGGTGGTCTCAGAGCCTCTCAAAGCCGCTGAAATTCGTTTGTTGGGCGAAATTCACTTGCGATTGTTTGTCAGAGGAGCGACGGCAGCGGTGGCGGTTCTATACGGTTGGGTGGTTTCTGGATGGTTGTGTGGTTTTGTGGGTGGAGATTTAGCGAGAACAGCCAACGGTGAAATACCCGTGAAAGCCTCAGCACACACAGACACACACACACACACACACATGATTCCAAGGACAAGCTTGAATCTCGAGCAAGGTGCAAACCAGCCAGGATAAACAGAAAACACGTTGCGTTTCGCCAAAAGGAAAACAGTTACAGCTTTCCATAGTGAAAGCAAGGGGAAAGCCTGCCCCACGGCACACGGCTCTGGCAAAACCCCAAAAATGAAACCAAACAAAAAATAAACTCAGGCGAGCAAATCGAATCCACAAAAAATGCTAATTTGGTATCCGTTTATGGTTTCTTTTTTCCTTTTTTTTTGTGCGTTTGCTCGGTGGCCAGAAAATTGGGCTAAACATGTCTATCTGGGAAGGCACGTACATTGGCATTATCTATAATCCATTAGGGGAGACCCAACAGAATCAATTGCAGGCACTTGACACATGAATAAATGGCATTTAAACTGACACCGAAATAAATTAAATAATAAAAATCTCAACAACGCCTCGGGATTTGTTGGCGCCAAAGCCGTAAAAAACTCCAAATGTTTCCCGCTTCGAACAAGGCAATTTGCGTTTGATTCGAGCTTCCTTTAAAATCCCTCTTTTGTGTTTTTTTTTTTCGCCTAAGGATAATCCCAACTAATTTCGTTCTTCTGTTCTCTCATTCTCCGGAGAAAAAAAAAATCAAAATTCGAAATTACAGAAGCCACCAAGCAAGCATCAGAATCCACTCGCAAGCAAGAAACTAGTTATGCATTTAGTTTGGCCGATTTGGCGATTTGGTATGCGGACATCCCAAAGCCAAAAGCCAATTACCACGAAGCGCCATTGAGTTAGCCATTCAAATGCAGGAACAACAAGGACAGCCAACAACAGGCCCCTCGATGCGACGCAGAGTCCTCTGTCTGGGATGCAGAGCCCCAGATAGCCCAGATGTCGGCGGACCATTCAAGGGGCCAAAGTGCGGGGAAAATTACTTAATGCGGTCATTAGTTTGGCGCATTTGGCCAACTAGATTCCGACTGGTTGCGATGTCTGGACTACTCTACGTGACTGCACGGCACAAAATGTGATACTGTTTGTATGGCTTAATGAAATAATTTACATAAGTGTATTTATTATTTTGAGAATTGCTCAACTTGGCCTGGCACATCCTTATAGAATGCAGTATTTATTTATATAATATAAGTCTGTACTACCTGTACTCTCTCACTGAAACCCTTTAGCGAAGGCAAGTGATTAAGGTTCCTTAAGGGACGAGGATCAAGAGAAGCCCTCAATTAACCGAGAGTAAGGACTAGGAGCGTCAAGGGTCGAGAATAACCGAGGCATCGTTTAACGAAAGAGGGTTAAGAGAAGTCCAAGCTAAGTCCAACAACACCAAGAAAGATCTCTTAAATTTTCGTTCAATAATATTTTGAAATAATATTACACATTATTTGGTTTTAATACAATTCTAGTTGTTATTTTTTATTTCTACCCAATTGCAGCTACTCAAACTATAAATATTTATATGTTCATTTGTATCTAAATTCATACCTTAAATTCCACATAAATAATTGAAATAAAAGGATATCTATAGCTTCGACTTTTCCACTAGCATTCCTGTAATGGTTTAGTAAGCATTTTATGAATTTTGCTGGAGGAATCCCTTTTTCTCCGCTTGAATGTCTGAAATATCCGTGCGAAAGTGCAGTTAAGCTTCATTTAAAAAATAAACTCAATTGAGTTCAGGTGGAATTTTCAGTTGGCAAAGATGGGGAAGATGGATTATGAGTTTGCAAAATGCTTTCAATGTGTAATGCCCGCGTGTCAATTGCTGGCTCGCTGACTGGATCCGCTTACACTCAAACCAGAACTCTTGGTGGTGGCATAGAGAGGAAAAAGTCGAGGTGGGGACACAAAACAAATGAGAGTTTAGGAGGGACAATCAAACAGATTACCAACAACAGAAAAGTTTGATATTCTGGGCGGAGGAGGAGCAGAGGATGTGGGCAATGGGTCACTGGAAGGCACGAGTCCGCTAACAAATGCGCGAATGATAAAAACTAAACATGTCCGTGGCTTGGTGTTTTGCTTGCAATCCCCCGAAAATGTTTCCTGCTGGTTGATGCCATTCTGAGCGTGCCCGAAGCTCAATTTAAGCACTTACACCACCTTAAACACACCGCCCTTGACACCCGGGCAAGTTAATGTTCCCGGAACATGAGGTAAATTATCCCTAAATATCGCTGAAAAATATGCTGCGACAATCTGTGTAGGAGATGGCCAGGGATAAGTTCAGTTGACCTTGCAAAGACAATAAAATTTAAAATTTTGAAAAAATTATTTTAGAGAAATTAGGCATAGTTACTAAACAAGGGGGGGTTACAAAGGGGAATTCTTCTCTGCACGACAAATTATCATCAAATTTGGCCAAAACTACCTACGATTTTTAAAAATTAAATATAAAATTTATTTATTGTATGTCAAAATTTATGAAAAATTAAGTTAAAAATTAGGTGAATTTTTTATGTGAATTTTATTTTAATATGCCAAAAACAAACAATCGGATGAAGAAGTAATCACAAAATATCGCTGATGTTTGTACCATTTATTAGACTTTTATCAAGAATATATATTATATTTTGATTTGATAAATAGCTGAAAATTATAATAAATAATTTGTTATATACGGACATATTTTATTTTAGAGTAAATTAAGTATAACTTTATTTTCTCAAAAATTCGCTTTCCTTCTATTCAAACAAGCATTTCATGCCATTTTCGAAAATTAGTCCAGCAAAGGACCTGTCGCCGAGCAGTGAATTTAGTTCTCACATCCTTGGGACAAAACATTTTATAAATATAATTTCATGTTTGCCTTATATTGTGTTTAAACATTTTATTTCGTATAGCGGATAATAAAAATATTTTTCTATATTTAATGCAATGACTGCAAAACTATCAACAATGTTCTCCATATTTTTTCTATAAAATCGCTGTATTACCTGCTTTGTTTATTACAATCGCTATAATAATGTAATATAATTATATTATAATTATAATTATGGCATGTTACAATCATATCTTACAATCACTCCAAAACCTTATTATCGCTATAAAATGCTATAAGTGTTTCTAGTATTTTAACTGCTTTGTTCAGTAAATTTATTACAATTCCTCTAAAACTACAATAAATTATTATGGTCAGAATATGCTATAAAAATTTATAAATTATATATAACCTTTTATAGTTATAAGTTATAACTTATAACTCAAACATTCTATATAAAGACTGCAAAAATTTGAAAGGCCTTTATTATGTGGTTAAATAAGTTTATGAATAAAAATGTTTGTTATATCTCGAAATTTATCTCAATAATTTTGCTATAATATGGTCTGTTAAAGTTGGTAGAACTTGAACTGCTTTGACTCAACTAACATAACTGTAACGGTACATTTATAGCAAGGACCTTCAATAATTGTAGCTGCTAGATAGATATATTTTGCCATAATTTGAACTGCTTTCAATGTACTAGAATGTCAAAATATGGAATTTCTGTTCATAATTATTTAAGAAAATACTGCTATATTAAACTTACTTTTTTTAACTTGACATAAATATTTTCATTATTCACATGACTCTAAAACTTGAAATAAATATCGCTATAATATGCTCTATAAAAGTTGCTAGAACTTAAACTTCTTTGATTCTGATTTTATATTATGTAAATTATATTTAGAGAGTTATTGAATTCTAGAGATTGAAATAATTATCACTATAATATGCTTTATAACAATTTCTCGAATTTTAACTGCTTTAATTTTGGCAACAGGAAGCTGTTATGACTCTAAAACTTTCAATAATTATCCCAAAAAAATACTTTAAACTTTTTATAAATGTAATCCAATTATTTAGCAAAGAATTAATAATTGGGCATAGAAGTAAACATAGAGCACATGCATTGATTAAGAAACCCATGTGGGAATAAATACTCCCAAATACTCCTAAGTAAATTATAATTTCTCGAATAATATCGTTATCTAAAATTAATAGCAACAACCAACTTTATTGATAAGAAAAAGAAAAAAATTAATTGTTTGTATTTTTAAAGTAGTTGCTTTCCAGAAAGCTATATAACCCCAAGCACCAAGCTTATTGAGAATAAGTCGAGAATTTTTGTTCGCTGATTAAGTTCCGAAGCAAAATGTGGTCTTATTGTATTATTTTCGGAGCATTTTGTGAGCTTAATATCCTGCAAGCAGCGAAAGCAAATATTCTTGGATGCCACTTTTTAGAAACAGTGAATATATCGTCGGGTCACAGGTTCCAAAATGGCTCTTATATATACCAGGACCTCATAGTTCCTGTCAACTTGACTGGACAATTTAATTACATAACAACGGAGAGGAAACTTAATCAAACAGTAGAAAGTCACCTACGAGGATGTGTCTGCCACCTGAAGCCTTGCATATGGATCTGCTGTCGCTTTATAGATTGGGATGCATCCAACGGCAAATGCACCGATGGCCTGATGGAGCAGCTGAGTGAGATTAATCCGTTCATTAAAGTGACACTCAGCAATGGATCCGTGGTGAAAAAAAACTTGCTGAAGGATTATATCGTTTTGAGAGATCGAATGCGGTGGGGAGATATTTGGAAAGCAGATGAGTACAAATTATTCGAGGTGTGTTCTTCTTTCTTTTATATGTTTTCATAACTAACTTGATTTTCTTAGAATGGAAGTTTATTGCTTAATAGTTTCAACACATTAAACATCAGGGGATATGACTGTCTCCATCCGAATCAGTTCACTTCAGGCAACACAGAGTCCTTTGTAGCTGCCTTCCATGATAACTTATATTATGAGACACCGCAAATACTGCAACCAGGCCAAAGAAAACGTAAGAATCGTTACACTAAAATAGGCACTTTAAGTACCTCCCGTCCTCAAATATTTTCTTCTGCAGTCATGTGGCTTTCAGAAGTTTTTCTGCTTCTCACAATCGCAGTGTATCTCTACGTAAAGAAGCTTCGGAATCTTCACGGAAAGTGCTTCCTATGCTACATGCTAACTTCGCTTATGCATTTCATCTATCTATCGTTCAATAACATTCAAATACCTTTGCAGATATGCGTTCTACGAGGTATGTCTTTTGCAGATTAATTTAAATGAAATGCGAGTACAAATTCGCTAATTACAACAAACAAGAATAACCTATTGATAAATTTAAACATATTGTTTTGATCTCAAATGGCAGCTTTATCCAAGTGCTTTTTCGTAAACGCCAAATTTTCTTGGCTCTTGTCCTTGAGTCATCAGCTATGGAGAGGCTTCACCTCGGTCAATCGAGCTGAATCAGAATATAGCTTCGGAGCCTACAGCATGTTTGCCTGGGGAACTTCAGCTATAGTGACGGGAGTCATTTTTCTGATTGATCAAATTTGGAATAGCGATCCCACTAAAGTGGAATGGGTTTCCGGTATTGGTTGGCAGGGCTGTTATTTAAAAGGTAGGCTTTTGTTAGAGTTATAATTTGCTTCACAATGATTCCAAAGCATTATTGTTCCTTATTTTCAGTGGGCTTGCCTTATGATGGCTACCACATGTTTCCGACGATAATACTAGTAGTATTAAACACAACCCTTTTCGTATTGACCACAATCAGTATTATAAAAGTAAAACTTTCACTGAGGCACTTTTCCGACCAGGACGAGAGGGCAAGAAACCTGAACTCGAAAATTCAAACGTAAGATATACTAACTGAAAGTCATATCAAGAGATTTCAGTTTGCCAGAATCCGATTACAGGTATAAGGTATTTATACGACTGTTTGTCGTGATGGATATACAGTGGACCTTGCGCGTAATCTTTATCTATGCTGATTGGATCCTTCTTCGGGAGATATGTATGTACTGTGACGCTAGCATTGGGCTAATTATTTTCGTCCTATTTGTCCTGAAGCGCAGCACTCTTATGCTTCTTATAGAAAGGTAAGCTGTCTAGATATAGCTACCCGGATTTATTAATAATTCGATTAAACTTTACATAGTATTCGAAAAAGAAGTGAAATGGAGCGGGATCAAGGATGGAAAGTGTAGCTAGAATTGCGTAAGTTTACTATCTAATTTTTTGGACGATTTTTTCCGTTTGCGATTTCGATTTCTTTTGATACCAAATATTTGTGACAACAATTGTTTCGCAAGAATAAAATTAATATGGCCAAAAAGCTTTCTTAATCCAAGCCAATTCAGATTTTTTCGATATTTAAAGTAAAAATATTACAAACAAGAAAGGAAAGCTAACTTCGGGCGGAGCCGAAGTTTATATACCCTTTCAGAATATTCTGTAAATTATATTTTCCAAATTGAATCATATGCAATCTAATTTAAATGACTTAACGAGAAGTCTGAAATGGCCGGGTAATTTCCGATCGTTCAGTTATATGGCAGCTATAAGATATAGTCGGCCGATCGTTATGAAATTTGGTAGGTCGGATCAACTGACCAAATATATAATATGTACGAAGTTTTTCTTTTCTATCTTCAAAAACACAAAAGATGGGCAATTTTCGATTTTTCAGTTATATTATTATATCTATAGCTATATCCTGATAAAATTTGGTATGTCGTATTATGTTGCCAACAATAGCATTCGTACAAAATCTGAATTCTCTAACTCTAAAAACACCGAAGTTATACCATTTCCGATCAATCAGTTATATGGCAGCTATAGGATATAGTCGGCCGATCCCGGCCGTTCCGACTTATATACTGCGTGCAAAGGAAAGAAGGGTGTGTGCAAAGTTTCAAGTCGATAGCTTTAAAATTGAGAGACTAGTTTGCGTAGAAACAGACAGACGGACAGACAGACGGACAGACGGACAGACAGACGGACAGGCGGACAGACGGACATGCTTATATCAACTCAGGATGTGATCCTGACCAAGAATATATATACTTTATAGGGTCGGAGATGTCTCCTTCACTGCGTTGCACACTTTTGACCAAAATTATAATAGCCTCTGCAAGGGTATAAAAATATGATTATAAAATATTTTTTTTATAAAGTACAGTTTTTATATTAAATAAAGTATTAAAAAATACAAGGAATATAAACAAATTAATTGAATGGCCATTAGAATACGCAAAATTACTGATCCCTTATCCAATAGTTATGAAAACAAAAAATAAGGTTTGGGC
Organism: Drosophila truncata; assembly: GCA_008042515.1. Classification (NCBI taxonomy): domain Eukaryota; kingdom Metazoa; phylum Arthropoda; class Insecta; order Diptera; family Drosophilidae; genus Drosophila; species Drosophila truncata. The sequence continues at coordinate 246,674 of VNJQ01004190.1, forward strand.
AAAGCTCCAAACATGTATCAGACTCATTGATTAGGTATCCCCTTATGATTTCTTCGATAAGGACCGAGATGTCTCAAGGCGCCAAATACGCCAAGGAATATTAGAATTTTTCGTTAAAAATTTAAATAAATTCCCAATGGACTTTTGGTAGCAAATCCCTTGATTCTGTGTATAAATTTTCAATGTATTTGCTCTCAAAAAAGCTATATAACTTCGTCTACCAAGCTGATTGGGAATTATTCAAGAAATTGTATTCGTTGGTTATGTCCCAAGGCAGAATGGGGTCTTACTCGGTTATTTTCGGAATATTGCTAGAACTTATTATCCTCCAAATAGTGAAAACAGACATTCCGGGATGCCACTTTTTACACACTGTAAACATATCGTCAAGTCAGAAGCATCAAAATGGCTCCTATTTATACCAGGACATTATAGTTCCTGTCAACTTGACTGGTCAATTTGATTACATAACAACGGAGGTTGAACAATTTGACATTACGGATAGCCACCTTCGAGGATGTGTCTGCCACCTGAAGCCTTGTATATGGATCTGCTGTCGCTTTAAAGATTGGGATGCATCCAACGGCAAATGCACCGATGGCCTGATGGAGCAGCTGAGTGAAATTAATCCACTTCTTAAGGTGACACTGAGCAACGGGTCCGTGGTGAGAAAAAAATTGCTGAAGGATTATATTGTGTTGAGAGATCGAATGCGGATGTTTGATATTTGGAAAGAAGATAAGTTTACATTATTCGAGGTTTGTTCTCTTATTTTTTATATGTTTTCATAACTAACTTGAAATCCTTAGAATGGAAGTATTTTGCTCAACAGTTTCAGCGCAATAAACGTTAGGGGATATGATTGTCTCCATCCGAATCAGTTCGATTCAGGCAACACAGATTCCATTGTGGCTGCCTTTCATAATATCTCTTATTATGAGGAGCCCCAAATACTGCTACCAATCGAAAAAAAACGTAAAAATATTTTCTACGTAGTCGTCCTTGTCCTTCTATATTTTCTTTCCAAACTGCAGTCATGTGGCTCTCAGAAGTTTTTTTGCTTCTCACAATCGCAGTGTATCTCTACGTAGAGAAGCTACGGAATCTGCACGGAAAGTGCTTCGTCTGTTACATGATAAATTCGTTTATGTATTTTATCCATCAATTGCTGGAAAGCGTTTTTATAGGTTTCCAGTTGTGCACCCTGCAAGGTATGTACATACATACATACGTTGATAAATACTTTAAATAAATTAAAAATACAAACACACAGAAGTTATAAATTTATTTACTTATTTTAATTATTAATAATTTATTTTATTGTTTTGTTTTTAAATTTAAGCTTATTTCATGTACTTCTTCTTAATCGCCAAATTCAGTTGGCTGTTGGCAATGAGCCATCAGTTATGGAGAGGCTTTACTTCAGTCAATCGAGCTGAATCTGAATATAACTTCGAAGCCTATAGCATCGTTGCCTGGGGAACATCTGCTATCCTGACGGGATTTATTTTTCTGATTGATCAGATTTGGGATGCCGATCCAACCAAAGTGGACTGGGTGTCCGGTATTGGTTGGGAGAACTGTGACCTAAGAGGTAGGCTTTGCTTATAGAGTTTATTTCTTTTTCGAGGAATCTATGAATGTTCCTTATTTACAGAAGCCTGGTTTTACAATGGCTTCGTTATTTTGCCGATTGTATTGGTAACTGCATTTACTACAACCCTTTTTATATTGACCACCATCAACATTATAAGAGTAAAACTCTCATTAAGACACTTTACCGATCAGGAAGAGATGGCAAAGAACTTGAACTCGAGAATTGAAATGTAAGATATTTATATTAAAAATAAGATTTGGAGATTTGAGTTATCCACAAGTTGATTACAGGTATAAAGTGTTTTTACGGCTATTTATCTTGATGGATATACAATGGAGTGTGCGACTTACTTATTTGATTTTTGATTGGGATCTAGTCCTGAATATATGTAAATACTGTGATGCATGCATCGGCCTTATTATTTTTGTTATGTTTGTCCCTACGCACAGCACTTTTAGGATAATTATGAAAAGGTAAGGTACTCACGATTCATCAAAATTTGTTTATAACCCAATTTATTTTTACACAGTATTCCGAAACGGAGAAAATAGCATCCGATTGGATTAATGATGAATTACTCAATTAAAATCAATTAATTCGGATTTTGTAATATAAATAAATACCTCGGTACGTGGTATAGAAGAAAATAATGAAACAAAAAAGTTGCATATTTTAAAACATTTATATGGATCAACCCCCTTAAACCATCCACAAAATGCAAACAATTTTTTTCATATACATTTTTTAACAATAAATGTGAACATAAAAAAAGAAAAATTAACGAAAGCGAAAAGATCTATTTGGCAAAGCTCTGATTGACGAAGCCGCATTTTTTTTTGATTTTGGTTTTTGATTTTGATTTTGCGTATACATTTTCAGTGTTTTTGCATTCCAGAAAGCTATATAACGTCGGAAACTAAGCTGATTGAGAATTAGTTAATAAATTTTATTCGTTGGTTATGTTCCAAGGCAGAATGGAATCTTACTCGGTTATTTTCGGAATATTGCTAGAACTTATTATCCTCCAAATAGTGAAAGCAGACATTGCGGGATGCCACTTTTTACACACATGGACATATCGTCAAATCAGAAGCTTCAAAATGGCTCCTATTTATTCCAGGACATCATAGTTCCTGTCTCTCCAAATTGCAGTCGTATGTCTTTCAGAAGTTTTTTTAGTACTTACAATCGCAGTGTATCTCTACGTAAAGAAGCTTCGGAATCTTCATCTGTTACATGATAAGTTTGTTTATGTTTTCAATCCATCAATTGCTGGAAAACGTTTTTATAGGTTTCCAGTTGTGCGCCCTACACGGTATGTACATACAGGAATTCTAAATTTACTACAAGAACTAAAAAAATATTGGTAAAAATATTGATAAATGTATTGTTTTATATTCAAATTTCAGGTTATTTTATGTACTTTTTCTGTATGGGTAAATTCATTTGGTTCTTGGTAATGAGCCATCAGTTATGGAGAGGCTTTATTTCAATCAATCGTGCTGAATCTGAATATAGCTTCGGTGCCTACTGCATCTTTGCCTGGGGAACGCCAGCTATCATGACGGGAGTACTATTTTTGATTGATCAGATTTGGGATGGCAATTCCAAAGTGGAGTGGTTGTCCGGTATTGGTTTGCAGAGCTGTTTCTTCACGGGTAAGCTTTTCTTAGAACTATTATTTCCTTTACATTGAAATTTTAAAATATTTTTTATTTATTTGCTGCTTTCTGGATTGCCCTTGGCTTCTTTTATTACTTGAGACTTAATTATTGATTTTTCATTGGGATCTACTCCTGAATATATGTAAATACTGTGATGCTAATTATTTTTATTACGTTTGCTGAAGCGCAGCACTTTTGGGATAATTATGGAAAGGTGAGGTATTAATGATTAATCCAAATTTTTCAATAACCCAATTTATATTTACACAGCATTTGAAACCGGAGAAAATAAGAGCCGATTGGAATAACGAATTTTATATTATATATATTTTTTAACAATAAAAAACAGGAAAATTAACGAAAGCGAAAAGCTCTATTTTACAAAGCTCTGATTGACGAAACCCGCATTCCGTGTATTCGCTGAAAGCACAGGCGTGGGACTCGGAATGCTGTACACAGGATACAGTGGAGCAAACTCGTTTGTTCCGAAGGCATTCAACTCCTCCTCGTTGATGTTGCCCCGATGCGTGTGTTTGGATTCCTCGTATTTGGGAAGATCTGAAAGAATAGGAAAAGTATATAATTGGATTTTTTAAAATTATTCACAAATTCCTTTTAATAGAATTTCGAACCATAAACAATATTATGTTTAGGGAATGTATACTAACAAGAAAGGAAGCTAACTTCGGCTTACCGAAGTTTATATACCCTTGCAGATTACAATTGAGCTATGTAATTAAAAACGAAATTCTAAGATAACTTTAAATGGCCTAATCTCAAATTTGATGAAAATATGTTGAGAAACAACCGAGTTATGATTTTTTCTATTATTTCGCTGATGTTCCTATGGCAGGTATAGGATATAGTCGGCCGATCCTTATGAAATTTGGTATGTCGTATTATGTTGCCAACAATAGCATTCTGAAATCAAAATCTGAATTCTCTAACTCTAAAAACACCGAAGTTATACCATTTCCGATCAATCAGTTATATGGCAGCTATAGGATATAGTCGGCCGATCCCGGCCGTACCGACTTATATACTGCGTGCAAAGGAAAGAAGGGTGTGTGCAAAGTTTCAAGTCGATAGCTTTAAAACAGAGAGAGTAGTTTGCGTAGAAACAGACAGACGGACAGACAGACGGACAGACGGACAGACGGACAGACGGACAGACGGACAGACGGACATGCTTATATCAACTCAGGAGGTGATCCTGACCAAGAATATATATACTTTATAGGGTCGGAGATGTCTCCTTCACTGCGTTGCACACTTTTGACCAAAATTATAATACCCTCTGCAAGGGTATAAAAATAAACTTTTAAATGTAAATAACATATTTAAATCCTTTTTTTTTAAGGAAGTATTAATTTATTATGTTATCAATAAAATAACCTATACACTAGACTGACAACTATTTAGGTGATGTTTTGACAGCACAATTAGCGATATCTAAAGATAACCGGGTTCCGATTCTATTTAAAAGTTTTCAGATAAGATTGCAATTAATCATTACGGGTTCATGGGCACGTATATAATTTCCGACAGATATTTTATTTCTATTTAATTCTATGCTATAATTTACTCACCCATATCCGTCGAACTAGGAGTTGGATCGTTGGATACATTGCCAAGTGCCGTCACCATAGGCAGCTCATCGGGAGGATCTCTTCGGGATTGCGGTCCCTCATAGTGGCCACTTCGACGGGGAGGCTGCTGTACCACAATACCGGCAACCGGCAATGGAATGGTTCCAATGGTGACTGGCATAACCATCAACTGCTGCTCCCGTAGGCTCTTTACGAGCGCCTCGACCTCCAGCTGGTAAGCGATCTGAATGAGGTTACTCAGCTCCACGCAGGTGGGCGGAGTGGAGGGCACGGGTAGGTCGATAGTTAGAGAGCGGGTGCACTGCTTCAGCACAGAGTCGCCCTTGGCCCTCGAAATGATGATCCGTTCCACGCGCGAGTGCTCCGGACCGACGCTGTAGTAGCGCACCAGCATGACGAGCGAGAGTCGCAGCTCGGAGACGGCCACGGCTGTGTTGTTGACCACCACCACAGTAACGGGAATCCGCTGGCCAGGCACATATCCAGCTTGGGGCAGATGAAGCTCCAGCTTCAGGGGATCCGTCTTGCAGGGACCGCAGCAGAAGGTGCGATAGCCCTCGCTGTGGGCGGCCAACTATTGATATAATGTTAAATAAAAAATAAATTAAATAATTTAATTACAATTCCACTCACTCGTAACTGTGGCGTATCAAAGTTCAAATCCAGCATCTTTAGCACTGTAAAACCCTTTGTGTATGCCTGATCAAACTTCCAGGGTCTGACCAGCAGGACTTTAACAATGTAACGAATGCAGCCATGGCGGCCCTCAAAGGACGAGGGGCACTGGTAGGGTAGCTGGCAGGCAAAGGTGTAGTTGTGGACGCCGGCCTGAATGGTGTGTCTGTTGTTGTCTGGCCGGGAGATAAAAACCCATTAAAATTAAATGCCAACACCTCTCGAGATGGATGTACTAGTATCTCACTCACTTTGCTCCGAACCCAGTAGATATGTGTTGGATGCTAGATAATCCTCACGGCCTGCATATAGCTTGGAAGAGCCCAAACTTTTCTCGCTCCATTTGGTTATGGAATATCCAACTACCTTGAGCAGAACGGCTGAAAAAGCAGAGAGTTAGGGAGAGGCATTGAGAGTGAGAGTGGGTTGAGTAATTGAGATATTTTATCTTGAAAGCTAATATATAGATAATCCTGAAAGCAACTGATAGCAGCACTCATAATCAGGGGGGTGTGCTATAAATTAAACCCAGAAGCGTACTCTTAATAATGAACTAATAAAATACATTTACATATATTTCAATATTCCGTTTCATAATTTAGTTCCCTAATGTTTTCTGTTTGTTTGTATTTCTAAACTCAACGGAAAACCCTTCTCTTAATCTTTATATTAAAATAATTCCAAGACATATAAACTTTGTGGTGTGTTATCAATCAACTTCACACATTTCCCACTAAAGAATGCCCGCTAAAGTCAATGTCGTCATAAACATTTATATACATATACTCCCGACATACACTACACACAAATCGTTATCGAGCAAATATTTATAATAGCCTGGCCAAATAAAGCTATATATAAACACTTAATCAAGCCCTATTGCGATTTGGTTGCTGCTTGCAAATTCCTCGAATACTTACCTTGAACCTCCTTGGATCTGTCACACTTGAGGGTCACGCATCCATTGACCAATTGACCGGCGTAGAAAGTGCCGTGTCTATTATTATCGAAGCTGATCTCACACGTAACGACCATTTTTCCCCCAGGTTTAAATGTCCGCGCAGGAATCCGCTAAAACCGATGGCCAGGGCAACGAGTTCCGACTAACTTAAGTACAAAACCGCCGGACTGCTTGCGGTGCGAGCGATAAGAAGAACGACCGTTCTACTCCGAGCCGAAGACCCGAACGAACTTCTCCGGAAACGATATGGAATCGGAATGGTAAGTAGTATAAGAGCCGGTCAGGGGGGCCTCCACTTTGGAGCAATTTTATCGCTTCTGGGAGCGAAGACCTTGGCAGTGGAGAAGTTTGAGCGAAGCTTTCATGTTGGTAGGGGCGACCCGATAAGACAGACCTCGCATTACCATAGCTACAGCATCTCATTTGGGAATGTAAATCTTTGAAGGACATTAAGCGTGCTGATAAGAAGCTGTAGTTGAACATGTTACACAATGTTACACAAGATGGAAAATAAATATCTTTGTGTTCAGCATCAGGAAAAAGAATTTACTAAGACATAGCGTAGGAAAAATTGTAATTAAAGAATATATATTTATGCTACGAGTGTCAGAGAGCCACCTTCTTTACGATTTCTTAATGAATATATCTTAAAAACAATATTTTCCTCATTCAAGATTGCATATATTAAATAAAAAAAATATATTTTTTTAAGGTATAGGTACCATTATTTTTGAATTTTATTTTATTCATGCCTAATCGTAATTACATTTGATAATCCTGCTCATATTTCTCACCTTTTATAGCCAAGTTCCTTTATCCTTGTCCGCATCCATTGAAGGATTGGCAAAGGCCCTTTCGGCCATATAGTTCTGTGTATAATCCGATGGCGGGGGAGCCGAAGGACTTGGAATGTCAAAGACTGGATACAATGGTCTATAGGCATTTCCATCCAGATTAAGAGTATTAGGCTGTACTGGCTCTGGATCCTCGAGGTCGTCGGTCTTTGTGTCAGCCGTGGAGCGCATGTGCAAAGCCTCCTGATAGTTGGGAGGAGCTAAAAATATGACGTAATTAATTAAAATGTTCAAGTATATTAACAGTAAGCCAACTTACGAATAGAATCATCTATAGCCCAGGGATTGGCGGCATTTGAAGGAGGAGCAGTGGGTAAATGTCCACCACCCAAACCATTGACATCCAAAGGCTGATTGACCAAACCCCTTGGTTGGATCGGTACATGTTGGGACAGCGGAACACTACCAATGGTCACAGGAATGCTGACCACCTCATTGTGATGACAGCCCTTTACTTGAGCCTCCACCTCCACTTGATATGCGATCTGGATGATGCCGCACAGATTGAAGCAGGTGGGCGGAGTGGCTGGGACTCTAATCTCATAGTTGAAAAGCTTCTTGCAGTTCCTCTGTACAGAGTCTCCCTTCAAAGTATTGACCACCAACCGCTCGGAAGTGGTATTGGGCATCGAAGGTGGCTTGCTGTGACAGGTCACCAGCATCACAAATGTCATCAGGAGCTGTTCCACGGGAATATGACTCTCATTGGTCACCAACACACTCAACGGAATGCTCTGACCAGGCACAAAGCCAGTTTGAGGAACGGTCAGCTGAAGGGACAGAGGATCCGATTTGCAGGGCCAGCAGCAGTATGTCTTTGAGGTCTCACTGTGGGCGGGAACCTGGAGCAGTAAATGGGATTAATAAATATAGAAATTAAAATATATTTTTATATTAAACCAACCCTCAACAGCGGACTGTCGAAATTGAGGTCCATGACCTTCAGTACTGTGAAGCATCTTGTGTAGCTCTGATCGAATTTCCAGGGTCTAACCAAAGTCACATTTGTCATATAACGAACCCTTCCATTGATGCCCTCAAAGGACGAGGGACACTCTGTGGGAATCTGACAAGTGAAGTTGTACGTGTGAATGCCGGCTTCAATGGGACATTGGGCTGTAAGTTACATCAATAATTAGAAAACGATCCGTGCCCCACGAAATAAATAATACTTACAGCTGAGATTGGAGCCCACCAGAAAAGTTTTGGATGCAATATAATCCTCTCGACCATAGAACGTGCGACGTCTCCTTCTTCGGTTTGTGGTTACCCTTTCGCTCCAACGGGTTTCGGCATATCCGGTTATGTTTAACGTGACAGCTGTAATATGATAAATATTTATTTTATTTATTTATTTTCTGAATTTTAAAAGGGGTTGTTTGACTTTGATTGCAATTGATATCACAAGATAGCAATACGATTTTTATTGCCAAAACTACATATTTATTTAAGGGTCGTAAAAGTTTCTTTGAATTTCAATTTAAAACCGATTTGTTTTTATGTTAAGTAGCAGCAGGAAATAATAATTTTTATTATTCTAAGGTTATTGAATTTTCATTTATTATTCATTGGGGTTTATTTTAATAAAAATATTATTGTGTGATATTTATAATGGGACCTAATTTCGTTTTACACATATTTTATAATAATTGCTAGGAATTGCGAGCTTAAATTACCTAAAAATACGATGAATTCATTAAAAAACATTTATTTTACAACTTAGTAAAGTTTTTTAATCGTACAATGTTTCTAAATTATTGAATTTAAATAATGAATTGAATTAATATTGATACCTATTCCATTAATTGATTCACTTGCTTTTCACCTACTCCCACATCCTAATGAATCGCTTCCCATTAAAAGCTTTTGTTGAATGCATATCTGATTCTGGTTTTTCCCAAAGTGCCTGTACCTATGTACATATATACCCATATGTAATGTCAGTTAATGCGAAACCATTGATTATTTTAAAAATATATTAACAATCTTATCGCCCGTAAATATTTATCATTGATGTATTTGTGTTTGGCCATCGAACGCCTGGGTCTCTGTTAGCGTTAGATTTTGCACGTGTGGTCGGTTCGCAATTATAAATAATATGAATCACCCGGATCGATCTTTGCTGCAAACCGTTTAACCGCACTCAAAAATTCACCGATAAGATAAGAATGAGTCATGCTAATGGTATCGCTAAAAACCAGAGTTTCAAATTGGAGAATTCCGAAAGAAGCTACACTCTCACTCTCAACTCTCACCTTTCACCAACTTCACTTTGTCCAGGCGCAGCGTTACCCTGCCGCTCACCACCTGGCCACCAAAGTAGGTGCCGTGGGGATTGTTATCGAAGTCGATTTCACAGGTAACAGCCATAATTGTAATTGTATCCGTAATTGCTATTGTCCGCTGTTTATTGGCCGATCTGCTCCTGATGCCGTTGCAAACACAACTGATTTGATTTTAATGCTGCGTGTTTACTCTGGAACTTCGCAGAAGCTATAGGAACAACATGCCCAGTTGGCTGCCAGAAACGAACTGAGAATGAAACAAACATTGCGTTGGTTCTATATATTGGTAGCGATGGCCAGGCCAACTTTTATCTTATCGCTGTCACAATTTTGAATTATACTCGTACATTTCGCCAACGGGAGCCACTCAACAAAGAGCCCATGGAACTGGGAAAAGCCCAAAGAAATCCTTGATAAGCAGCCGAAGGATTGTTGAAAAATTCTCTCTCACATTTGGAAATATTTTCCTTGGTTCTTCACTTCTTTTCCTCTTTATCCAAAGGAAGATCTGGGTTCTTTTCATCAGTTGGACTTGGTACACTATAAATGGGATACAAAGGCTTGTAGGGCTGCTTCTCCTCCGTAGACTGTAAGTGGGTCTCTTGCTGCTTCTGCTGGGACTTTGCCGGATCTGGTTGAATGTGCATGGCTTCAGCATAGCTTGGAGGTGCTGTAAATAGTATAAGTTATCTTTAATTTGAAATATAATTAATTAAATAACAATTTTACTCACCCAAAGTGGAGTTCTCAGACCAGGGATAAGGAGGAGCCGCTGGGGCACTGGCAGGCTCACCCTCAAACAGTGTCAAGATCCCTTCATTCAGACCTCCTTGAGCTCCCGGACCTTCGGGTACGTATTGCACCATTGGCGGCGAAATAGGAACTCCACAAATGGTAACCGGCATTACCAGAGTTCCATTAATGTGCATGCCCTTGACCTTGGCCACAACTTCGATTTGGTAACCGATCTTGATAATTCGACACAAATTCATACTGGTGGGCGGCGTGGGAGGAACTTGCAGTTGGAATTCGTACATCCTTTGGGAGTTTTTCATTACGCCATCAGCCTTCAGTTTGGCCACGGAAATTCTTTCCGCATTTGTACCATAACTCAGATCACTATAGTAAGTGATCATCATGGCCAGGCCAACCTTCATCTCGTGCACCCGAATCGTGCTTTCGTTACCCACCAAAACCTTCAGGGGGACAGTCTGACCGGGCACGAAGCCAGTTTGTGGCAGGGTCAACTCCAGGTTCAGGGGAGACGAGCGGAAGGGCCAGACGCCAAAGGTTTTCTCACTCCTGGCCTGAACGGGAACCTAAATAATTCGATAAAAAATAATTATTAATTAAATTATTATTTTTTCTGATAGGTAAGAACTCACCTTAGAAACCGACTGATAAGTTTGCATATCCATCACTTGGACTACAGTGAATGGTCTTGTGAACAGACTGTCATACTTCCAAGACTGGACGATATTTACATCCACCATATAACGTATACGACCGTGAGTCCCCTCGAAGGAAGAGGGACAGTGCATTGGAATTTGGCAAGCAAAATTGTAAGTTCTCACGCCCGGCTCCAAGGATATTTCTATAAAAGTTATAAAAGTTTATAAAAAGTACATCAATACGGAAAATATAATATTTTACCTGGACTTGTTTCTGAACCTAACAGATACACTTTGCTGGAAAGATACTTCTCAAAGCCATTATACGATTCGGAGGTGGACCTGTTGTTCGAATCGGTTTTACTCTCAGTCCAATGGGTTTCGGCAAAACCTTTAACCTTTAGTCTGATGGCTGATAATAGGAGAAATCAACCAGTTAATCATAGTTACTTTTCGTTATGAAATTCGTGCACTAACCTTTTATTTCTTTGACCTTATCCGTGCTCAGAGTCACTTGGCCAGAAATCGTTTGGCCTGCATAGTAAACTCCTTGAATATTGTTGTGAAACAGAATCTGGCAAATGATCCCCATGTTTATTTTCTACCGATAATTTATGAGAGTATCACGCGGTTTGTTATTATTTATGACAGCAGTCAATTGTTGAGCTCCTTCCTCTTTAATGGTCACAAGCAAACTGAACAAAACAGCCTTCAATCTACGTCTTTTATGCTTTTGCGACCTTTTGTTGGACTTATCTTATCGGTACAATCATAGTTCTTGGCCAACGAAATATATTTTACATTGATTACCGGGGTGATCAGTTTTATTACTGATAACAAAGATAAAAGTTTACCACAAAAAACCCCCCAGCTGTGATTGGACTCACTCAAATATTGCACTCAACTCAAAAAAATCCTCCTGCGACGGTGTATCAGTCATTTGCACTTGTTTCTGGGTAATATTATCGATAAGATAGAGGCCCAACCCAAACAAATATTGCTCACTGAAACTAATCCTTCTCAAAAAGTGTTCCCAGTACGCTGTCAGGAATGAGGTTTAATTTATTTAAATAGTTAAATAATTAAATACTTATTTACAATGCTGGTATTTCAGAAGATAACTTTTTTTAAAGCCAAGTGCTTCTGTCCACATCTTCGTTAACATAGCCGCCATCAGTCTTTGCTTCATTGGACCTCAAAATCCATTCATTCTCTTGATTTTCCAGGTCAAAAACAGCATACAAAGGAGTAAACACAATATCCTGGCTATTTTGGTCATTTGGCTCTTTGGTAGCTTTTTTCATGGATTTCTTTTTAGCTTTTGAGGTTTTTTGGGCTTCTGGAGAGATGTGTTTGGCCTCGGCATAGTGAGGAGGGGCTGAGAAAAAATATATTAAGTAGTTAGAAACAAAAATAAATTTAATTCTATGAAATTACGTAAATATTGTAAATTTCCCAATTAACCTTATAGTTATACTCACCAATTGAAGTATCAGCAGCCCAGGGGTTTAGGGGTCCAACTGGTTGTACAACCTCTTCATTTTCAATCAAAACCAATGCCTTGGCATCCAATTGTTGCGGCGGCAGATCCTCTCCCCAAATCCTTGCCTCCTTTTGCAGCTGCTTGGTGAGTGGAACACTGCCAATGGTCACCGGCATATGAACCGATTGATTGGCATGACAACCCTTGACCCTGGCCTCCGCTTCCACCTGATATCCAATCTGGATGATGCTGCATAAGTTGAAGCAGGTGGGCGGCGTTGCTGGCACTCGAATGTCAAATGTAAATTGCTTTCGACTTTTTGCAGGCGCACCCTCGCCGGTTTTCTGTACCATCACAAACCGATCCTTGTTGGTGTCCGCCGTTGGTGGTTGACTATAATAAATCACAACCATGGCCAGTGTCACGGTTATATCCTCGACGGCAATGTGACTGCCATTGGAGACCATAACACCCACAGGCACAGTCTGGCCAGGCACAAAGCCACCTTGTGGAAGAGAGAGCCGAATGCTGAGGGGATCTGAGCGACAGGGAAAGCAGCAGTAGGTCCTCTGGGATTCCACCTGGGTGGGTACCTTGAAAGTGCAAAAATATGTAGTAAAAAAAGAATACCCCCCTAAAACTTAAATTATGTCAATAAATTGTGTAAGCTTAAAATACACCCCCAACTTACCCTCAACATCAAACTCTCCGTATTCAAATCCATCACCTTGAGCACCGTGAAGGAGCGACCAAAGTTCTGATCGAATTTCCAGGGCCGGAGGAACCTCACATTGACCAAGTATCGAACACGTCCATGGCTACCCTCAAACGAAGAGGGACATGTGATGGGCAACTGACAGGCGAATCTATACGTGCTCGTGCCCGGCTCAATAATCACCTCTGAAATGAAGCTTTGATTTCTTTATCTCTTGATTTATGGAAATTTATCATCTTGAAGCACAAACCTATGCTAGAGCTCGACCCGTGGAGATAAGCCTTAGTGGCCATGTAGTCTACATGTCCCTTGTATGACTCACCGTTCGACTGATCCTCCGAGTCGAACTCAGGATCTGTCCAGTGAGTTTCGGCGAATCCTTTGATCTGCAGAACCACAGCTGCATATAGAAATGTGGTTTATTTTTATAACTTGCAGTATTTACACTTCCAAATCAATTAAGACCGCCCGCAAACAAAGTTCCCCTTGAAAAATGATAACGCAAAGACCATGAATCACACCTCTTACCCTTAACTGGTTTCGCCTTCTCAGTTTTGATTACCACCTGTCCAGAAATCAATTGGCCCGCATAGAAAATCCCCCGGGGATTATTGCTGAACTCAATCTCACAGATTACCATCGTTCGTTTAGATTTCTATTGATAACCCCGTAGAGCTATTGAACTTTTGCCCTGTCTGCGCCGTGTCTCCCAGCGAACTGAAGTCATCCACGGGTTCTGTTTTTATTTTATTTATATTTTTTTACCAACAATTTTATTTTATCTTATCATAACCGATAGCTATTTATGTATTTAAACACAAATTTGTGGCATTGCTAGCAAAATATTTACATATGTAAGTGACAGCGATAAAATTGATATAAAATTGAGTGGTAAAATATTAATCGATGAGGGGCCAAGACTCTCAAGGCTTAGATAGCTGCGAAAAAGATAATGTAACTAACATGGTTGTACTTCAAGCACTTGGCTACCGAACTGTGCTGGAAAATGAGAAGTTATTTATATTATTTTGTTTTATTTTCACTCAACCGCTCGCGTTGCCAACCATCTGGGATTTTTGCACTCGCTCGGTAAAGGAAAATATTGCAGTGGGTTTTGTAGAGAGTTAGCGATAAGATAAAACTTGGCCAACGTCAAATATTAAGCAAGAGCGGAGAGGCGTCTAGGCCCAGTTGGTAATGGCGATAGCCTCAGTTCCCGTTTAGCAGCGAGCGCGTGCGGACCGATTGCCTGAATAATAGTAGCTCTGGAGGAGGATAGCCCCAATTCTGATACCAACTCGCCGCCGCCATGTCGAAGAACTGCATGATAACGTTCGACCAGAACGAACATGGCACCTACTTTACCGGCCAGGTGATAACCGGCAAGGTGATCGTCAATCTGAACAAAACCAAGAAACTTCGCGGTACGTAAGCCCGGGCAGGATTCCGGAATATTTCATTAACTTATCTGCACGGCCATATCTTATCGCATCACTTTGGATAATGTCAGGATTGGCAAAAGCAAAGTTTCAACAAACCATTCAAATGGGTAATTTAGTGATAACCATGCGGACACTCCAAATGTGCGATAATTGATGATGCCCGCAGCTTATAAGTAATAACAATAATTTTTGATTTTTTTTTTGCGGTAGGGGATGTACCTCCCAAAGTGATTTTATTTCGGTTTGAGGAAATGCCATTAAGAGTTAGTCACGGTTTGTGTCTGGGCTGGGCGCTATCAAACAGCGGAATATATTTAAAAAAAAATATATATAGAGAGAGAGAAGAGCCTCTAGTAAAGTAAAATGGTAAGGTTCTCATTTAAAGAATTAATTCTCGGGGAAGAGATAAAGATAGAACAATCAACCATCAGTTGTACTTTTATGTATCCGATTTTCCTTAAATTTCAGTCTGCTCTAAAACGTAGATAAACTCATAGTTTATAATTATCTCTTGTGATGAGTAACTCTACGTAAACAGAGTTACGAAGAGGTAATAAAAGATGCAAATATTTAAATCCGCTTTAGATTAAACTTACATATTTAATTTATAATAAAGCCACTGATGTTTACCAGACTTTCCATAAGCCATTCAGGTACTCCCTTTAATTTTCTACTTTCTGTAAATAATAATAAAATTTTGTTTTCCCCAGGAATCAAATTGCAGATCAGTGGCTATGCCCAGGCACAGTGGCGCGTCCGTCGCAATGGCGGGGCTGTGGCCATTCAAAATCCCAAAAAACGATCCAAGCACCAGTGCAGCGGACGGGAGGATTATATAGCCTCCACCACGTACCTCATGGGCTCCGAACAGGGCAGTAATTTCAACATGGACGCCGGCACTTATACCTACACATTTGCCTGTCCCATTCCCAGTAACTGTCCCTCATCCTTTGAGGGTGCCTATGGCCATATCCGCTACCTGGCCAAGGTGACATTCCTCAAGCCAGGGGCCTCCAATCGCACCCATAACGTGGGCTTCACGGTCCTCAAGCTACTGGATCTGAACCAGGAGACCAAAATGCTCCGGGAGCCGGCAAGCAACGAGGCTGTTGAGTACTTTTGCCTGATGCACACAAAGCCCGTGCAGCTGAAGGTGACGCTGCAGCAGCAGGGCTATGTCCCAGGCCAGTTTATGCTGGTTCACGCCCAAGTGCGCAACGATTCCAGCTCCGACTGCCGCAAGTTGCTGATAATGCTGCACCTGCGGGCCACCTACACAGCGGACCAGCCTTCGCTGCGCACCACCTCCGAGAAGATTATGCTGGTGAAGAGGGAATGCGGTCCGGTTCCGCATCATGGTCAGAAAACCTATACAGAAACGCTGAGGATCCCAGCCACGGCACCCACATGCGAACACCTAAGCAAGGTGGTGCGAGTGTCGTACGAAGTCCGAGTGGTGGCTGTGATGAACTGGTTGATGGCAAATCCGAGGGTCGTCATTCCAGTGACCATTGGCAATGTTCCTCTGGCTACGGCCGTCTCGGGACCGGATTTCCTACCCACAACCACTACCGCCTACGCAGCTGGAAGTCCGCTGCCTGCCGATCTGCCCTGCACATCCACAAGGGCCATGGAGCTGGCCCAAATGTCTAGCAGCGGGGTAAGCAACTCCGGCTACGAGATGACCGAGGATCTCGAGGACTTTGAGCTGCCAGAGGATGGGGACGACGAGCTGGAGGCTGCCGACGAATTTGTACCCGATTTACGTGAGTTTCTGTTGTTTATTTCCTTATTTACACGGAAAAGTTACTGTGTACAATATTGTTTTATAAATATTTTATGTGTATATGATCTTTAATTACATATTTTTTTATTTTGTCATCCAATAGCTCCTCCCACTTATGAACAGGCCATGTTCATGACCACCGACATTGCGGACACGGATGCTAATACCGTCAGCGAGGCTTCCCAGTTCACGCCCCGCTACCCTGTCTTTGATGTGGACACCTTCCAGAGCCCGCCGCCAAATCCGCCCCAAAAGAAGCGTCGTCGCCGCCGCCGAAGACCCGCCGATCCCGGTCAGCAAAAGCAGCGGCCGGAGAAACAGCCCGTGGAGTCGCCCGTGCAGATTTGAGAGAGCTTTGGGCAAATCACGACTACTATATCTTATCTCGGCAGTATTTATTTCTTTTTCGGTTCGCCTGTGTACTAACCAGAATGTTAATATATCCACACACGTATGCATATACCTACGCAATGGTGAATAAACAAACAAGAATATAAAAGTGTCTTCTGGGTGATATGAGCGATAAATGGCGGTAATACCCCAGACAGTCAATGTCAAATCCTTTCCGAGACATTGTACGAAATATTTTTGATATCACCCATTTTCCGTTGATTACAATTTGGAAAAAGCAAAACAGGGTCTTATCAGTGGCGCTTAAAAAAGTAGGTATGACCTAATAAAATAAATAGTGAACTGTTGTTTATGTATCAAAGGAACTTTAATTTGATAAAAGCAGCCAAATAATTTTAACAGGAAAGTTATCGGTTTCGATAATTTTAAACTAGTAAATTAAATCAATATTCGAAAATAAATAAAAGAAAATATAAAAGTTATTTATTATCTTAAATAATAAAAAAAAAATGTATTTGGCTTTTATTTTATTTATTTAAATTTTTTAAGACATTTTTTCTATTCTCGTTTTTAACTTTATTACATTTTCTTCAATAATATAATATTATCTACAAATTTAAGGATTTCTTAAATTACAAAAATAAATAAATAAATAATAAACTATCTTAAAAAATAAAAAATAATATATACAAAAAATTAATTTTGCTTTTATTTTGTTTTATTTATTTCAAGTTTATAAAGCATAGTATTATAATACCTACAAATTTAAGGGTTCTTTAAATCCCTAAAACAAAGATATTTTTTTTTTTACTCTTTTTAAGCTCCGACAACCCTGACTAAAGTCATAAAATCTTTCCAATGAGGTCTGTTGGAATACCCCATTCCTATACAGAAATACCATTTAGTATTTTATCTACTTTAGGCGTTATATGAAAACGTAGCCTTTGGTCACTCAGATTCTTCTTTCTTCTTCTTCTTGATCTTAACCTAAAGTGTGGTGCTGGTGTTGCGGTGAATTAACATAATAAAACAATTAAAATATAAAACTACCGTGTACTTATTACTCAATTGCATATTTACAACAGGTTATGGGCCCAGTCCATGCCTAAAATACAATTGATTTGTGAAACAGTTTCAATTGATAGTTTTTTGTTAAATTTCTTGGAAATTTTCGAATTCTTGTGAAATAGGGAGCTCTTGTGAAATTATATTGAATTGAGTACCGCGTGTGTATACCTACACTTATACTACTATATATTTTTGCAATAATGGACAATCGTAGAAAGTCCTAAACATAAAAACATAGTAGATAGCAAATGGGTATTTTCTGTTAAGTATAACGAACTGGGAAATCCTACTAGGTATAAAGCTAGATTGGTGGCACGAGGATTTAGTCAAAAATACCAAGTCGATTATGAAGAGACTTTTGCTCCTGTAGCTAGAATTTCCAGTTTCCGATTTATATTATCATTGGCAGTACAACATAGCTTAAAAGTCCATCAAATGGATGTAAAAACAGCGTTCTTAAATGGCACGTTAAAAGAGGAAATATATATGAGACTTCCTCAAGGTATACATTGCAAAAGTGGCAATGTATGTAAACTAAATAAGGCAATTTATGGACTCAAACAAGCTGCAAGATGCTGGTTTGAAGTGTTTGAGCAAGCATTGAAGGA
Organism: Drosophila truncata; assembly: GCA_008042515.1. Classification (NCBI taxonomy): domain Eukaryota; kingdom Metazoa; phylum Arthropoda; class Insecta; order Diptera; family Drosophilidae; genus Drosophila; species Drosophila truncata. Next base: position 265,164 of record VNJQ01004190.1, read on the forward strand.
CTGTAAGTTCGTAAACTCTTCCGTAGATCGGTGTATTTATTTTCTTGATAAAGGCGATATCAAGGAGCATATTTATGTGCTGTTATATGTTGATGATGTGGTCATAGCTACAGGGAATATGATAACAATGAATAGATTCAAAAAGTATTTAATGGAAAAGTTTAGTATGACGGATTTAAAAGAAATAAAACACTTTATTGG